>CM035407.1:64688157-65023157 GCA_020310875.1 Ceratopteris richardii
CATATGTATCAGTAAGTCATTGTATTGTACAAGCAATATACTTTCATTTTCATGATTATTTGAGTTCATCTTTCCATGTTCTTGTGAAGTGTACTACTCACTGCCATTACTCTCAGTTTTCTCAGTCAGCGTGCAGAGATGTTTTCTCTGAGCTTGGTGCATCATTTTCAGTGATTTAACTTGGTAAAGTTAGCTCTATAAGTCTACTATATGCTCATAAATTTTCATGTCATTTGGATCTTGCAATCTTCAGTTATGTTCATTTGAAGTCAACAGGGTCTGTTCATCTTCACCTCTCTGTCAGGTACCCGACTTTTTCACTCATCTTGTCAGAGGTGTTTCTCAGTGGTTACTTATCCAAATTCAGTGATTTAAAGTCTTTTGGATTCAGCTTACTGTGTAGTATAACCATACAAATTGTCATAATCATTGGATTTCTAGATTTTGAGTTATGGTGATGTTTCTGCTCACTGGTCTATTTCTGTAGCAGCCCGTGAAAATCGGGATGATGTCATCACTTGTTAAAACTCATTCTCAGTGTGTGCTTTGTTATTTTTAATGAGATTACTCTTGAAAGTTAGCTCTTTAAGCTACCTAGACTTCCCCAAGAGGAATTAAGCTAATTGCTGCTGTGCTCAGAGAATTATGTAAAACACTGGACAGGTGTATGAACCAAGAATAGCAAGTTTTCACCTCTGAGCTAACTCCAACTTATCTGTTTTGATCTATCTTTTTGAGAGTGATCTTTCAAGGTACATAGGGTGTCTAATACATCCATTGGCAAGCTAAAAGGGCCCACCATCTACTCCTGGAGTTCATTTGGCTGGTGTAGATCAAGGATTTTGCAACACCTCTTCATCTTCAAACACATACTTATCCATCTCTTCACAGTGGTATCAGAGCAAGGTTGGACAACATGGCAGATGGATTTCCTTCATCAATTGACAAATTGGACAGAGGTAACTACTCAGCTTGGTCATTAAGGATGGAAGCTTATCTCCAAGGTAGAAGTTTATATGGTTATGTGGCTGGAGATGAAGTTATGCCAAGTTTCAGGAACAAAAGTCAACCAACACAAGAAGAGCAAGAAAGATTGAGCACATGGTGCTCCAAGGATGCACTTGCAAGGTCTTATCTCCTCAACTCTATCTCAGATTTTTTGTTGCCTCACATTAGAAGTTGTAAGACATCTCAGGAAGTGTGGGATGCACTTGAAGCTTTCTTTTCTTCAAGTACCAAAGCTAGGAAGCATCAACTATGGTTGGAGTTCACAACTCTCAAGAAGGCTCCCAAACAAAATGTGACTGATTTTTTCACAAAGCTCAAGGACATAGCGGATCAATTGGGAAGCATTGGAGAGGTAATAGATGAAGAGCAAATTGTAAGGCAGGTCATCAATGGCTTGAAGGCAGATGATAAGTGGGAAGCATTCACCACAGCTATGGATTTGTACATGGACATGCATGTACCTGATTTCAACACACTCATTGGACAACTACTTACTCAAGAGGCAAAGCTTATCAAAAATGGAGAAAGCTCTAAAGGTAATCAATCTTCAGCTTTATACACGGATAAAAGCAAGTCTAAAGATAACAAAGGAAAGGCAAAGAAAGTGGATGATGAAGCAGGTACATATCAAGCTAACTATGCAGGTAGAGGAAGACATGGCAGAGGTAGAGGAAGAGGAGGTAGACAAGGCAGGGGGAGATCCCAAGACTCCAACTCATGTTCTATTTGTGGATTAACTAATCATACAACTGAAAATTGCTTTAGGAATTCCAGGAATCAAAGAGGCAGAGGATACAATAGAGGAAGTTATGGCTACTCAAGAGGAAGGTTCAACAACTACCATGGCAACTACAACAACTACAATCATTCAAACTATCAAGGAGGCTACAAAGGAAGGAGAGACTACAATAACTACACAGAAGACTCAAACAAAGAGGATTCATTATTGATCATGAACATGGCTATGCCACAAGGTAAATCTGATGAGCATGTTTTCTACATAGATTCAGGTTGTTCAAATCATGTGGCAGGAAATGTGGCACTCCTATCAGATTTAGAAGATCCAAGGAATAAGCATGAGGTACAAACAGGAGATGATACAAAACATCCTGTGGAGAAAATAGGCAATGTCAAAGCACCTGATGGAAACATCAACCTACTCAGTAAGGTACTCTATGTCCCTACCATTACAAAGAATTTGATAAGTGTTGGGCAGATAGTAGAGAAAGGGTTGCAAGTCAGGTTCACAAAAGCAGGAGCATTTGTTGAAGATCCAAGTCAAGGATTCAGAAGAATTGCAAAAGGTGAAAAGACAGGTAGATTGTTCACATTTGAATTACAGGACACTAGAAACATTGCTCTCTTTAATTATGGTAGTCAGACACTCACAGAATTGGAAGTATGGCACAAAAGGTTAGCACATATTGGTGAAAGGTCATTAAAGCAAATCTGCAGGGACCAAAGTGTACTTGGACTTCCTAATTTGTCAAAACAACATATGATTTATAAGTGCAGTGCATGTCAATTTGGAAAGTCTCACAGGTTACCATTCATGAAGAAAGGTTATATGCATGGAGATCTCTTGGAGTTGGTTCATACAGATGTATGGGGACCTAGCAAGGAAGCTTCAATATCTGGATCAAGGTATTATGTTTCCTTTATTGATGATTGCAGCAGATGGACTATCCTATTCTTTATGAAACACAAAGATGAAGTTTTTTCATGTTTCAAAAGATATTTGGCTCTTGTGGAGAATCAAACAGGTAAATCACTAAAAAGGCTAAGGTCAGATGGAGGGGGAGAATACTTCTCCCATGATTTTGATTCTTTTCTTCAAGAAAGAGGAATCAAAAGAGAGGTAACTACAAGGTACACTCCTGAGCAAAATGGAGTGGCAGAAAGGAGGAATAGGACAATTGTTGAAGCTGCAAGGTCTATGTTAAATGAAAAGCATTTACCTAATTACTTATGGGCCGAGGCTGTATCTACAGCCACTTACTTGATTAACAGGTTGCCTTCAAAATCCCTTGATGGGATGACTCCATATGAGGCTTGGAATGGAAGAAGACCAAGCTTAGATCATTGTAAAATTTTTGGATGTATTGCTTTTGCTCATGTTCCTTCACAGGTTAGAGGCAAGATGGATCCAAAGGCAGAAAGGTGTGTATTTATTGGATATGACAACAATCAAAAGGGCTACAGGTTATACAACCCTACCAACAAAGGATTCCTTGTAAGCAGAGATGTAGTTTTTGATGAGAACAATTCATGGTATGAAGATTCATGCAGGAAGATCAATTTACCATATGATCTTGAAGAAGATTTTCCAAAGCTTGGTAGAGAACAATCAAAGATTGAAGAACAAGACACCTCAGAGGATGATGAAGAATCTCACATGGAAAAGATCAAAGCATGGAAGTCTAAAGGTAAAGCAAAATTGCAGGAACTTGGACATGAAGCAGAATCATCACATCATGGCCTAAGAAGATCTATGAGGGAAAAGAAAAAACCAGAAAGGTATGGGTTTGACACCTCATTAGTAACTAAACATTCTATCTACATAGCACAGGACATAAACCAAGAGGAGCCATCATCATTTGAAGAGGCCAAAGCAAAAACAGAATGGAAGCATGCAATGAAGGAAGAGATTGAAGCACTTGAGGAAAACAACACTTGGGATTTGGTGCCCAAGACTTCATCCATGAAGGTAATAGGCTCAAGATGGGTCTATAAACTCAAGAAGAATTCTGATGGTTCCATTAACAGGTATAAGGCAAGGCTTGTAGCAAAAGGCTTTGCACAAACTCAGGGAATTGATTATGAGGAGACCTTCTCTCCTGTGGCAAAGATGCCTACTATTAGGGTTTTGCTTAGTATTGCCTCTTCCAAGAATTGGAAGATACTTCAACTAGATGTAAAGAATGCATTTTTGAATGGTTGGATAACAGAAGAGGTATATATGGCACAACCACCTGGTTTTGAGAATCAAGTTTATCCTCATTATGTGTGTAAACTTAACAAAGCATTGTATGGTCTCAAGCAAGCTCCAAGAGCTTGGAATTTCAGGCTTGTTTCATTCTTGCAGGACAAAGGCTTTCAACCAAGCAAGGCAGATCCTTCACTCTTTATTAAAAAGAGTAATTCCGAGGTCATCTACCTATGTGTATATGTAGATGATATTATATTGACAGGAAATGATGCAGATGGTATGAAGAAGATCAAAGATCAGATGAGAGAAGAGTTCAAGATAAGTGATTTGGGTTCACTTACCTACTTCCTAGGTTTGGAAGTTGTCTACAAAGATCATGGTTTGTTTCTCACTCAAAGGAAGTACATTAAGGACATGTTGGCAAAATTCAAGATGCAAGATTGTAAGATTGCAGGTACTCCAATGGAGGTCAATCACAAATTGAGCTCACATGAAGGTGAACTCATAGAGGACATCACATCATATCAAAGTCTAGTGGGTAGTCTCAACTATGCCACATTGACAAGAGTAGATATATGTTATAGTGTGAGTGTGCTAAGCCAATTTATGCACACACCAAGGAAACCACATATGGATGCTGCCAAAAGGATTCTCAAGTATCTCAAAGGAACCATAAATGAAGGACTTTATTATCCTTATGTATCTGATTTAGGTTTGAAGCTATTTTCTGATGCAGATTGGGCTGGCTCCAAGGAAGATAGAAGGAGCACTTCAGGTTATCTTACCTTTGCAGGTTCAAAGCTTATTTCATGGTCATCCAAGAAGCAACCCACAGTTGCTCTCTCTTCTACTAAAGCTGAATATAGAGGTCTTGCCATAGCTACACAAGAAGCTATGTGGATGAAGACATTATTCAAAGATCTTGGATTGGAGTTTGGAACTCCAACTATTTTTGGTGACAATATGAGTTCTATTCACTTGGCTGCTAATCCTATTTTTCATGCAAGGACTAAACATATTGAAGTTCATTATCACTATGTACGAGAAAAGGTTCTAAGCAAAGAGATTCAAATATCATATGTGTCCACTCATCAACAATGTGCAGATATTCTAACCAAAGCATTGGATGGTACAAAGCTTTGCAAATTCAAGGCTATGATTGGTTTGCAGGTAATCTTGGAAGATTGAAGACCTCAAGCATACTTGGCTTGAGGGGGAGCTGTTGGAGCAAGTCTATGACAAGCCTAAGTATTGGCTTGAGTCTCACAAAGTCTTAGAAGAAGCTTTAAAAAAAAGACTATGTAAAGTTCACTTGTGAACTACCTCTTGTAACTTTTGAAGAGTTTACTTAATGTAAAAGTAAGAGAATCTTAAGTGGTTGAGTCCACATGATCAAGAATGGAAAGAGGAGCCACGAATTCGTGATTTGTGGTAGGTAGAGAATCAAATCAATCATTGATTGATTGGAGAGTGATTGAGGGAAGTTAGCCTCCCAAACTCAACTATAAATAGATGGCAGTTTTAGTCGTGGTTAGAGAGACCTACGTGAAGACCTCCAAGAGCTGAGCTTTATGTCATATCAAGGTGTGATTACAAGGCACACATATGTATCAGTAAGTCATTGTATTGTACAAGCAATATACTTTCATTTTCATGATTATTTGAGTTCATCTTTCCATGTTCTTGTGAAGTGTACTACTCACTGCCATTACTCTCAGTTTTCTCAGTCAACTTGCAGAGATGTTTTCTCTGAGCTTGGTGCATCATTTTCAGTGATTTAACTTGGTAAAGTTAGCTCTATAAGTCTACTATATGCTCATAAATTTTCATGTCATTTGGATCTTGCAATCTTCAGTTATGTTCATTTGAAGTCAACAGGGTCTGTTCATCTTCACCTCTCTGTCAGGTACCCGACTTTCTCACTCATCTTGTCAGAGGTGTTTCTCAGTGGTTACTTATCCAAATTCAGTGATTTAAAGCTTGTTGGATTTAGCTTACTGTCTAGTATAACTATACAAATTTTCATAATCATTGGATTTCTAGATTCTGAGTTATGGTGATTTTTCTGCTCACTGGTCTATTTCTGTAGCAGCCCGTGAAAATCGGGATGATGTCATCACTTGTTAAAACTCATTCTCAGTGTGTGCTTTGTTATTTTTAATGAGATTACTCTTTAAAGTTAGCTCTTTAAGCTACCTAGAATTCCCCAAGAGGAATTAAGCTAATTGCTGCTGTGCTCAGAGAATTATGTAAAACACTAGATAGGTGTATGAACCAAGAATAGCAAGTTTTCACCTCTGAGCTAACTCCAACTTATCTGTTTTGATCTATCTTTTTGAGAGTGATCTTTCAAGGTACATAGGGTGTCTAATACATCCATTGGCAAGCTAAAAGGGCCCACCATCTACTCCTGGAGTTCATTTGGCTGGTGTAGATCAAGGATTTTGCAACACCTCTTCATCTTCAAACACATACTTATCCATCTCTTCACATATGTGTATGTGTATGTGTATGTGTATGTGTATGTGTATGTGTATGTGTATGTGTATGTGTATGTGTATGTGTCTGTGTATGTGTGTGTGTGTGTGTGTATGTGTATGTGTATGTGTATGTGTATGTGTATGTGTATGTGTATGTGTATGTGTATGTGTATGTGTATGTGTATGTGTATGTGTATGTGTATTGTATGTGTATGTGTATGTGTATGTGTATGTGTATGTGTATGTGTATGTGTATGTGTATGTGTATGTGTATGTGTATGTGTATGTGTATGTGTATGTGTATGTGTATGTGTATGTGTTGTGTATGTGTATGTGTATGTGTATGTGTATGTGTATGTGTATGTGTATGTGTATGTGTATGTTGTATGTGTATGTGTATGTGTATGTGTATGTGTATGTGATGTGTATGTGTATGTGTATGTGTATGTGTATGTGTATGTGTATGTGTATGTGTATGTGTATGTGTATGTGTATGTGTATGTGTATGTGTATGTGTATGTGTATGTGTATGTGTATGTGTATGTGTATGTGTATGTGTATGTGTATGTGTATGTGTATGTGTATGTGTATGTGTATGTGTATGTGTATGTGTATGTGTATGTGTATGTGTATGTGTATGTGTATGTGTATGTGTATGTGTATGTGTATGTGTATGTGTATGTGTATGTGTATGTGTATGTGTATGTGGTATGTGTATGTGTATGTGTATGTGTATGTGTATGTGTATGTGTATGGTATGTGTATGTGTATGTGTATGTGTATGTGTATGTGTATGTGTATGTGTATGTGTATGTGTATGTGTATGTGTATGTGTATGTGTATGTGTATGTGTATGTGTATGTGTATGTGTATGTGTATGTGTATGTGTATGTGTATGTGTATGTGTATGTGTATGTGTATGTGTATGTGTATGTGTATGTGTATGTGTATGTGTATGTGTATGTGTATGTGTATGTGTATGTGTATGTGTATGTGTATGTGTATGTGTATGTGTATGTGTATGTGTATGTGTATGTGTATGTGTATGTGTATGTGTATGTGTATGTGTATGTGTATGTGTATGTGTATGTGTATGTGTATGTGTATGTGTATGTGTATGTGTATGTGTATGTGTATGTGTATGTGTATGTGTATGTGTATGTGTATGTGTATGTGTATGTGTATGTGTATGTGTATGTGTATGTGTATGTGTATGTGTATGTGTATGTGTATGTGTATGTGTATGTGTATGTGTATGTGTATGTGTATGGGTATGGGTATGCGTATGTGTATCTGTATGCGTATGGGTATGTGTATGCGTATGTGTATGTGTATGTGTATGTGTATGTGTATGTGTATGTGGATGTGGATGTGCATGTGCATGTGCATGTGCATGTGCATGTGCATGTGCATGTGCATGTGCATGTGCATGTGCATGTGCATGTGCATGTGCATGTGCATGTGCATGTGCATGTGCATGTGCATGTGCATGTGCATGTGCATGTGCATGTGCATGTGCATGTGCATGTGCATGTGCATGTGCATGTGCATGTGCATGTGTATGTGCATGTGCATGTGCATGTTGATGGGGGAAGTATCTCAACCCCTAAGCAACGACGAAGCACGAATGACCTCTACAGGTATCCTTCTTTGACCTAACTGCTAGTCAAGCAGAGACCTCACTTCACTCCATCAAGCTTTTCTCAAAGATTATACAAAGAATGAATCTCAAAACTTGGGTCAACTTTAGAGCACTCTAATAGCTACCCAATGACACCAAAATCATAGCAAATGGATGAATAGAGAAGGAGAACCAGCCCTTACAATAGAGAGCAAAATATTTCCAACAGAGCCTACACAGAGAGAGAGATATCAATCACACAACTTCACTAAAATGAATGTTGCTCCTAGACTACTCAGAGAATGCTCCAGAGAATGGATGAGCATAAAATAGACTCTAATAGCTATCCAATGAGACACTAATTACATCAAATGGATACAATATGAGGGAGAACCAATGCTAACAACTCAAGGGTAGAGAGTTGCAACACTGCCTGCGCACACACATAGATATGCCTACTAAAAGAAAACAAACAAGCAAGCAAGGGGCTAGCTTAAGCAAGGGGCTTGCTTATCACAACTCCAGCACTGAGTGCTCACTTTACATGAGCTAAAACTCCAAGAAGATTGCCCAAAAGAAGTCGGGATACATGCTCCTTTTATAGTGAGAAGTGTGCCCCTAAAATCTAGGAACTACCTTTCCAAATCAGCCTCCTAACTTGGAGGACTTAGTTGAGATGACTTGGGGAGTGGTTGAGTGACTTTTCTTGTTGGAATCTTGTGGATTTTGGCTTCCTTTGATTTCTCCACATGTCCATAAAAGATTCCCCACACATTTGTAGCTTGAAGCTTGACTTTTAACACGTGCATGTGCATGTGCATGTGTATGTGTATGAGTATGTGTATGTGTATGTGTATGTGTATGTGTATGTGTATGTGTATGTGTATGTGTATGTGTATGTGTATGTGTATGTGTATGTGTATGTGTATGTGTATGTGTATGTGTATGTGTATGTGTATGTGTATGTGTATGTGTATGTGTATGTGTATGTGTATGTGTATGTGTATGTGTATGTGTATGTGTATGTGTATGTGTATGTGTATGTGTATGTGTATGTGTATGTGTATGTGTATGTGTATGTGTATGTGTATGTGTATGTGTATGTGTATGTGTATGTGTATGTGTATGTGTATGTGTATGTGTATGTATGTGTATGTGTATGTGTATGTGTATGTGTATGTGTATGTGTATGTGTATGTGTATGTGTATGTGTATGTGTATGTGTATGTGTATGTGTATGTGTATGTGTATGTGTATGTGTATGTGTATGTGTATGTGTATGTGTATGTGTATGTGTATGTGTATGTGTATGTGTATGTGTATGTGTATGTGTATGTGTATGTGTATGTGTATGTGTATGTGTATGTGTATGTGTATGTGTATGTGTATGTGTATGTGTATGTGTATGTGTATGTGTATGTGTATGTGTATGTGTATGTGTATGTGTATGTGTATGTGTATGTGTATGTGTATGTGTATGTGTATGTGTATGTGTATGTGTATGTGTATGTGTATGTGTATGTGTATGTGTATGTGTATGTGTATGTGTTGATGGGGAAAGTATCTCAACCCCTAAGCAACGACGAAGCGTGAATGACCTCCACAGGTATCCTTCTTTGACCTCTGCACACCAAAAATGCTCTTACTCAAAGCTTATGTAGAGAACTCCAGTGAGCTTTTGTAGACCTGTAGTAGACACCAAGAGCTTTCCAACAAAATAAATTTTACTTCAAATGGATGCTTACACAAAGAGATACAATGTCTACAACATGAGCTAGTTGAATGCTCACACCTGCCAGTCAAGAAGATACCTCACTTCACTCCAGCAAGCTTTTCTCAGAGATTATGCAGAGAATGAATCTCAAACTTGGGTCAACTTTAGAGGACTCTAATAGATACCAAATGACACCAAAATCATAGCAAATGAATACATAGAGAAGGAGAACCAGCCCTTACAACAGAGAGCAAAATATTTCCAATAGAGCCTACACACCAAGAGAGATATCAATCACACAACTTCACTAAAATGAATGTTGCTCCCAGATTACTCAGAGAATGATTCAGAGACTTTGTGAGCTTAAAATAGACTCTAATAGCTATCCAATGAGACAAGATTTACATCAAATGGATACAATATGAGGGAGAACCAATGCTAACAACGCAGGGGTAGAGAGTTGCAACACTGCCTGCGCACACACATAGATATGCCTACTAAAAGAAAACAAACAAGCAAGCAAGGGGCTAGCTTAAGCAAGGGGCTTGCTTATCACAACTCCAGTACTTAGTGCTCACTTTACATGAGCTAATACTCCAAGAAGATGGGCCAAAAGAATTTGCGATACATGCTCCTTTTATAGTGAGAAGTGTGCCCCTAAAATCTAGGAACTACCTTTCCAAATCAGCCTCCTAACTTGGAGGACTTAGTTGAGATGACTTGGGGAGTGGTTGAGTGACTTTTCTTGATGGAATCTCGTGGCTTTTGGCTTCCTTTGATTGCTCCACATGTCCATAAAAGATTCCCCACGATTTTGTAGCTTGAAGCTTGACTTTTAACACTCCCTCTCAAGCTCCATTTCTTCGTCCTCATCCAAGCTCCTTCATGTTGATGCATTGCTTGAATTTTGAAATCTTCATCCCATCCAAAGCCTTTGTAAACATGTCCGTAACTTGGTCCTTGGTACCAATATGATGTACTAAAACTTCCTTGGATATCACCTTTTCCCTTATGAAGTGATAGTGCACTTCAATATGCTTGGTTCTAGCATGATAGACAGGATTCGATGCTAGATGAATGCTACTCATGTTGTCACAAAAAATTGGATATGTGTCAACCTGCAAATTAAGCTCCATAAATAACTTCTTAATCCACATTAGCTCATATGTGACTTGAGCCAAAGCTCTATACTCAGCCTCCGTGGAAGATAATGCCACCGTGGGTTGCTTCTTTGAAATCCATGAGATGATCTTGCTACCTAGCATGACTAGGTAACCACTTGTACTTCTTCTATCCTCCTTCGAACCGGCCCAATCGACATCAGAATAAGCTTTGACCTGCATATCATCATCAAATGAATAGAAAAATCCTTCATTTATAGTGGCCTTGAGATATCGTAACCTTCTTCTTGCAGCTTGCAAGTGTGTAGTCCTTGGACTATGCATAAATTGTGATAACACTCCAACTCCATATGCTATGTCGGGCCTAGTTATTGTGGCATAATTGAAAGATCCTACAATAGATCGATACAAGGTTACATCCTCTAATGGCTCTCCATCAATGGAGCTTAGCTTTACATTAACTTCCATGGGATTTGAAATAGGCTTGCAATGTAGCATCCCAAACCTCTCAAGTAGGTCTAGAATATAATTCCTTTGTATGAGCATAATACCTTCTTCTTTGTATACAACTTCAATGCCAAGAAAATACCTAAGATCTCCAAGATCAGAGATCCTAAACTCCTTTCCAAGCTTTGCCTTGATCTCCTCAATGCCCTTTGTATCATTACCTGTAATGATAAGATCATCTACATACACGCACATGTAGACTACAAGTTCTCCTCTTTGTTTGATGAAGAGAGATGGATCCGCCTTGCATTGATTGTAACCACATTTGATCAAATAGTCCACCAATCTTTGGTTCCAAGCCCTTGGAGCTTGCTTTAGGCCATAAAGTGCCTTCCTCAACCTACAAACATGATGTGGAAACTCTTTATGAACAAAACCTAGTGGTTGCTCCATGTATACCTCTTCTTCCAAGTCTCCATTGAGAAAGGCATTCTTGATATCCAATTGGAAAAGCTTCCATCCTTTGCTAGCAGCCATTGCAATGAATGTCCTAATGGTGCTCATCTTTTCCACGGGGCTGAATGTCTCTTCAAAGTCCACTCCATAGGTTTGTGCAAAACCCTTGGCCACCAATCTTGCTTTGAACCTAGAAATAGATCCATCTGAATTCCTCTTTACTTTATACACCCACTTATTACCTATTACCTTCATGTTATCCTTCTTGGGCACTAGAGTCCATGTTTGATTCTCCTCAAGTGCGTCGATCTCTTCTTGCATTGCCTCTTTCCATTCGGTGTACCTGCTTGCATCTTCATAGCAATCGGGCTCATGATCTTCTACTACTTTGTTCATATATGCATAATGAGTTGCCATGTATGAATCATAAGTAAACCTTTGAGTTGGATACTTAACTCTAGAAGACTTCCTTTCTTCACCTTTTGGAGGAATAAACCTCCTTTGCCTTGGGAACTTGATCTCTTTCTTTGACATGGCTTCTTTCTCCATCATGTGTCCTTCATCATCTTCAACTTCATTACCTTCTTCATCCAACTCCACCAATGTTGCTTTGCCTTTGTTGAATGATTGTGCTTCATAGCTTGATGAAGATCTCCCCCTCCATGGTGAGTTCATGCTTGAACTATCTTCATTGATGGAACACCTTGGGCCGCTTAGCTCTAGGTCGATTTGTTCTTCATCATGTCCATGCTTTTCTTCTTCATAGTCCTGCATACAATCATACTTCTTATACCAAGGGAGTAGCTCATCAAATGCTACATCCCTTGATATCCTCAAGTCCTTTGTGTTTGGGTTGGAGCACCTGTGACCTTTATGATCATTTGAATATCCTAGAAACACACACTTTTCTGCCTTTGGTTGTAGCTTGTGCCTCAATTCACTTGGCACATGTACATAACAAGTACATCCAAATATCTTCAAGTGGGAAAGATCAGGTTTCTTACCATAATAGGCTTGATATGGTGTCAAGCCATGGATCCCTGAGGTAGGAGCCCTATTCATAAGATACACGGTGGTATTTGCTGCATCACTCCAAAACATGTTAGGTACATTCATCTCATTAAGCATTGCTCTAGCGATCTCGGCAATGTATCTATTCTTTCTCTCTGCTACTCCATTTTGTTGGGGTGTGTACCTGCATGTTACTTGCCTCTTGATGCCTTGATCCATTAAAAAATCAGAAAACTCATTTGAGAAATATTCTCCCCCTCCATCGGACCTTAGCTTCTTGATATATGTACCTGTTTCCTTCTCTACCATTGCCTTGAATGCTTTGAAACATGTAAACACATCTGATTTATTTTTGATGAAATAAACCCAAACCATCCTTGTGCAATCATCTATAAAAGTGACAAAGTACTTGTTACCTCCAATGGATTGCTCTTTGGTTGGCCCCCACACATCTGTATGTATCAACTCCAATGGATGTTGGCTTATGTAGCCACTCTTCTTGAATGGAAGTCTCGCTTGCTTCCCTAGTTGACAAGATTCACATAAATGCTTCATACCTTGTCCTTGGAAGTTGGGAAGACCTTCAACCAGCCTCTTGAATTGCATTTCCTTCATTCTTTGTTTGTTGATGTGACCTATCCTCTTGTGCCACAAGTCCAACTCCGAAATCCTCTTGTTTCCATATGTGAAGTAGACATGTTGAGTGGAATGAGAATTTACCTCCAAGGTGAAGAGTCTCCCTTGCTTCTTTCCTCTTGCTATGACCTTGTAACCTTGCTTAGGGTTCTCCACAAAGCATCCACCTTTGTTGAACCTTACTTGATAGCCTCTTTCAACCATTTGCCCAACGGACACCAAGTTCTTTGTGATAGTAGGTACATGCAAGACATCCTTGAGACATCTTCCTTCCTCCTTGTCATCCAAAGCTACATCTCCAACATGGGAGATCTCATGGGCTGTATCATCACCTATTTCTACATGTCCTTTACCTTTGGGAACATGTAGATTAGTAAACCAAGAAGCATTGCAACTCATATGGTTGCTACATCCACTATCAATATACCAAGTGTTATCTACTTTGCTTGAATTCCCATTCATGTGCATCATCAAGAGATTGTCATTTTCTGAACTTGTAGAAGCATAATTACCTTGGCCTTTGTATGAAGAACCTTGATTATAGCTCCTTTGGTTTCCTCCTTGGTAGCAATCTCTAGCATAGTGGCCAAACTTGCCACATATGTAACATCCTTCACCATCTTGATTCCTGTTTTGTTGATGTCGTCCTCCTCTTCCTCTTGTTCTTCCTCTCCCTCTTTGTGATGAGGTGCCTTGGTCATGTCCTTGATTGCTTGAGTGGCCTTGCCTTCCTCCAAACCTTCCTTTGCCCCTTCCTTGTCCTTGTCTTCCTTTGCCCCTTTGATTACCTGCATAGAAAACTTGTGCATCCTTGCTTTTAGTTGAACTTCCACCTATGTTCATTTCTTCGGTGACCATGAGAGCAACCAATTGCTCAAAATCGGGAAGATTATCCCTTACATATACTGAAGTGGTAAAGGGTTTCCACTTCTCATCATCTCTCAAACCATTGAGAGTATAAGCCACAAGATCTTCATCGTCTACGTGGCTTGTAATGGATCCCAATGCATCTGATAACTCCTTGACCTTAAGTATGTAGTCATTTATGCTACTCCCTGAGCTCTTCCTAAGGTTGTTGAGCTCATTCTTGAGTTGGATCTTCCTTGCTTTGGTGCTTGTTGAATAAAGCCTTTCAAGTGTCTCCCATACCTTCATGCTTGAATCCAAGTCTTGGATATGGCCGATCATGCTATTGCTAATGTGTTGGGAAAGGATAAAGATAACCCTCTTGTCTCTTTCATTCCATTCCCTAAAGGTCCTTCTCTGGTCATTGGTTGGATTCTCATCCAACCTAGGTCTTGGTTCACTTCCACTAATCAACCCCCAAAGGCCCTTGCCCATGAGATAGTTGGAGACCCTAAATCTCCATGGTTGATAGTTCCCTTTGTCTAGCTTTTCAATTTGAGTGTTGAAGTCTCCCATATCTAGTCTTTGATACTTGACCTAGCCCTTGGCTAATGCTCCAATGTGTGTAAAATGAAAATGAGGCTCTGAGGTTACCTCAATCCAAAGCTTTCCTTAGATGGACACCTTGTGCTCTTTGAACTTTGAGTAGAATAGCTCCCCCTTGATGTGAGCTACCTCCAAGAAGCTTTTGTTGATGCAAATCTTCAACCACCAACTCCAAGAGATCTTCTTGCTTGTATGTGATTCCTCCAAGATGCCCAAATGCTCTGATACCACTGATGGGGAAAGTATCTCAACCCCTAAGCAACGACGAAGCGTGAATGACCTCCACAGGTATCCTTCTTTGACCTCTGCACACCAAAAATGCTCTTACTCAAAGCTTATGCAGAGACCTCCAGTGAGCTTCTGTAGACCTGTAGTAGACACCAAGAGCTTTCCAACAAAACAAATTTCACTTCAAATGGATGCGTACAGAAGGAGAAACAATGTCTACAACATGAGCTAGTTGAATGCTCACAACTGCCAGTCAAGCAGATACCTCACTTCACTCCAGCAAGCGTTTCTCCGAGATTATGCAAAGAATGAATCTCAAACTTGAGTCAACTTTAGAGGACTCTAATAGCTACCCAATGACACCAAAATCATAGCAAATGGATACATAGAGAAGGAGAACCAGCCCTTATACCAGAGAGCAAAATATTTCCAACAGAGCCTACACACCAAGAGAGATATCAATCACACAACTACTAAAATGAATGTTGCTCCCAGATTACTCAGAGAATGATCCAGAGACTTTGTGAGCTTAGAATAGACTCTAGTAGCTATCCAATGAGACAAGAATTACATCAAATGGATACAATATGAGGGAGAACCAATGCTAACAACTCAGGGGTAGAGAGTTGCAACACTGCCTGCGCACACACATAGATATGCCTACTAAAAGAAAACAAACAAGCAAGCAAGGGGCTAGCTTAAGCAAGGGGCTTGCTTATCACAACTCCAGCACTTAGTGCTCACTTTACATGAGCTAAAACGCCAAGAAGATGGGCCAAAAGAATTCGGGATACATGCTCCTTTTATAGTGAGAAGTGTGCCTTTAAAATCTAGGAACTACCTTTCCAAATCAGCAGTTGAGATGACTTGGGGAGTGGTTGAGTGACTTTTCTTGATGGAATCTCGTGGCTTTTGGCTTCCTTTGATTGCTCCACATGTCCATAAAAGATTCCCCACGAATTTGTAGCTTGAAGCTTGACTTTTAACATGTGTATGTGTATGTGTATGTGTATGTGTATGTGTATGTGTATGTGTATGTGTATGTGTATGTGTATGTGTATGTGTATGTGTATGTGTATGTGTATGTGTATGTGTATGTGTATGTGTATGTGTATGTGTATGTGTATGTGTATGTGTATGTGTATGTGTATGTGTATGTGTATGTGTATGTGTATGTGTATGTGTATGTGTATGTGTATGTGTATGTGTATGTGTATGTGTATGTGTATGTGTATGTGTATGTGTATGTGTATGTGTATGTGTATGTGTATGTGTATGTGTATGTGTATGTGTATGTGTATGTGTATGTGTATGTGTATGTGTATGTGTATGTGTATGTGTATGTGTATGTGTATGTGTATGTGTATGTGTATGTGTATGTGTATGTGTATGTGTATGTGTATGTGTATGTGTATGTGTATGTGTATGTGTATGTGTATGTGTATGTGTATGTGTATGTGTATGTGTATGTGTATGTGTATGTGTATGTGTATGTGTATGTGTATGTGTATGTGTATGTGTATGTGTATGTGTATGTGTATGTGTATGTGTATGTGTATGTGTATGTGTATGTGTATGTGTATGTGTATGTGTATGTGTATGTGTATGTGTATGTGTATGTGTATGTGTATGTGTATGTGTATGTGTATGTGTATGTGTATGTGTATGTGTATGTGTATGTGTATGTGTATGTGTATGTGTATGTGTATGTGTATGTGTATGTGTATGTGTATGTGTATGTGTATGTGTATGTGTATGTGTATGTGTATGTGTATGTGTATGTGTATGTGTATGTGTATGTGTATGTGTATGTGTATGTGTATGTGTATGTGTATGTGTATGTGTATGTGTATGTGTATGTGTATGTGTATGTGTATGTGTATGTGTATGTGTATGTGTATGTGTATGTGTATGTGTATGTGTATGTGTATGTGTATGTGTATGTGTATGTGTATGTGTATTGTATGTGTATGTGTATGTGTATGTGTATGTGTATGTGTATGTGTATGTGTATGTGTATGTGTATGTGTATGTGTATGTGTATGTGTATGTGTATGTGTATGTGTATGTGTATGTGTATGTGTATGTGTATGTGTATGTGTATGTGTATGTGTATGTGTATGTGTATGTGTATGTGTATGTGTATGTGTATGTGTATGTGTATGTGTATGTGTATGTGTATGTGTATGTGTATGTGTATGTGTATGTGTATGTGTATGTGTATGTGTATGTGTATGTGTATGTGTATGTGTATGTGTATGTGTATGTGTATGTGTATGTGTATGTGTATGTGTATGTGTATGTGT
Source organism: Ceratopteris richardii (assembly GCA_020310875.1). Classification (NCBI taxonomy): domain Eukaryota; kingdom Viridiplantae; phylum Streptophyta; class Polypodiopsida; order Polypodiales; family Pteridaceae; genus Ceratopteris; species Ceratopteris richardii. The sequence goes on from CM035407.1 coordinate 64,705,567, forward strand.
ATGTGTATGTGTATGTGTATGTGTATGTGTATGTGTATGTGTATGTGGATGTGGATGTGTATGTGGATGTGGATGTGCATGTGCATGTGCATGTGCAAGTGCATGTGCATGTGCAAGTGCATGTGCATGTGCAAGTGCATGTGCACGTGCAAGTGCATGTGCACGTGCATGTGCATGTGCATGTGCATGTGCAAGTGCATGTACACGTGCATGTGCATGTGCACGTGCATGTGCATGTGCATGTGCATGTGCATGTGCATGTGCATGTGCATGTGCATGTGCATGTGCATGTGCATGTGCATGTGCATGTGCATGTGCATGTGCATGTGCATGTGCATGTGCATGTGCATGTGCATGTGCATGTGCATGTGCATGTGCATGTGCATGTGCATGTGCATGTGCATGTGCAAGTGCATGTGCATGTGCATGTGCATGTGTATGTGTATGTGTATGTGTATGTGTATGTGTATGTGTATGTGTATGTGTATGTGTATGTGTATGTGTATGTGTATGTGTATGTGTATGTGTATGTGTATGTGTATGTGTATGTGTATGTGTATGTGTATGTGTATGTGTATGTGTATGTGTATGTGTATGTGTATGTGTATGTGTATGTGTATGTGTATGTGTATGTGTATGTGTATGTGTATGTGTATGTGTATGTGTATGTGTATGTGTATGTGTATGTGTATGTGTATGTGTATGTGTATGTGTATGTGTATGTGTATGTGTATGTGTATGTGTATGTGTATGTGTATGTGTATCTGTATGTGTATGTGGATGTGCATGTGCATGTGCATGTGCATGTGCATGTGCATGTGCATGTGCATGTGCATGTGCATGTGCAAGTGCATGTGCATGTGCAAGTGCATGTGCATGTGCAAGTGCATGTGCATGTGCAAGTGCATGTGCATGTGCAAGTGCATGTGCATGTGCAAGTGCATGTGCATGTGCAAGTGCATGTGCAAGTGCATGTGCATGTTGAAGTGCATGTACACGTGCATGTGCATGTGCATGTGCATGTGCATGTGCATGTGCATGTGCATGTGCATGTGCATGTGCATGTGCAAGTGCAAGTGCATGTGCATGTGCATGTGCATGTGTATGTGTATGTGTATGAGTATGTGTATGTGTATGTGTATGTGTATGTGTATGTGTATGTGTATGTGTATGTGTATGTGTATGTGTATGTGTATGTGTATGTGTATGTGTATGTGTATGTGTATGTGTATGTGTATGTGTATGTGTATGTGTATTGTAAGGAATTGAACTCACAACCTCTTGGTTAGGAATGTGATGGGCTAACCACTTGCCCCAAAAGCCATGGTTGAGGATTACTTCCTAATCCTCTGTCTTAGGGTGTGGTTCAACCATCTCCTACCAGGATTATGTTACATTCTTCCCCCCTTGGTTGATCATTGTCCTCAATGATCTGCTCTTGTATCCCTCTAGCCTCGGTGATCAGTCCCTTGAACTCCCTAGGTGCCCTTGAATTGATGTTCCTCAACCTCGCACAGTTTCTTGAACCTTGTTCGCAACCTTGGTCTCTTGAACCCTTGCTCTCAACCTTGGTGTCTTGAACCTTCTTGTTCGCAACCTTGGTGTCTCGAGCCCTTGTTCTCAACCTCAGTCTTGAACCTTGTTCTCACCCATGCTTGGTATCTTGAACACTCAATCAAGTGCCACCCAAGGATTTCCAAGGAATTCACACTTCCAAGCTAGCTCATTAGAAAGTTCGTTCCGAGAGCTTTCCAACGGTATATCACATGCCTCAATCCGACCTACGGATTGAGAGATACACCCCAATCATTGTAAGGTCCATCCTTGAAACCGACGCGCGCGCTTTCCACAATTCCTACCCTTTCACATGGAGGATGCCCAAGCGCCTTTTTTAGAGGCCATTGGGTCATTCCACTTTGCCCAAGCCTACTTCCTAGGCTCTGATACCAATGTAAGGAATTGAACTCACAACCTCTTGGTTAGGAATGTGATGGGCTAACCACTTGCCCCAAAAGCCATGGTTGAGGATTACTTCCTAATCCTCTCTCTTAGGGTGTGGTTCAACCATCTCCTACCAGGATTATGTTACATGTATGTGTATGTGTATGTGTATGTGTATGTGTATGTGTATGTGTATGTGTATGTGTATGTGTATGTATATGTATATGTATATGTATATGTATATGTATATGTATATGTATATGTATATGTATATGTATATGTATATGTATATGTATATGTAAATGTATATGTATATGTATATATATATATGTTTTTCATGCCATTTTTGCTCAAAACCATAGGGCTGAAATACGTACACTTCTTCATGTAAGTCACCATTTAGAAATGTAGTTTTAATTTCTAAGTGATGAACATTCCAACCATGATGAGCTACGAGTGCACAAATGTGAGTTGCAACAAGCCTAGCCTTGTACATGTGAGTTGTTCCATCACACGTATGTTTCAACTTGTATACCTTTTTAGCACCAATGGCCTTTTTGCTTGGAGGCAACTCACATAAACACCAAGTACTGTTCTTCATAATAGCATCATATTTGATTGCATCGCAACCATCCAATTTTTTGAATTGTGTGCTTCATCAAAAGAAACATACTCATTCTCATTAAAAAGACTAGAGGCAGCCATTGCATAGCAATCTGATGCAAAGGAAGCACTATGACAGCATGAATGGGTACAATATGACAAAGTTGCATCTAATTTGCTATCTCTGAAAGTTTGCACCATCCATTTAGGCATAGTTTTAGCCTTTTCTATGTCAGCCCTCTCATCAACAAGTGCATCATCTAAATCTACATAAAAGATGGAATGATTTGGATCATCATGTGGAACCTATAAAGGTTGAAAAATTGCATCATTTGGGCTAGCACTTGACTCTGAACCTACGAAAAGGGGCAACAAAGTGTCGTACACATCTCTAGATCTAATTGAAGTCTCCTTGGTACATGAAAGTAATGGTTGAATTGCATCTTCCACAAAAACAACATCATGAACAATTGAAATGCATGTAGTTTGTGGTGATACACAAGATAGCCTTTGCTTTTAGACTATACCCAACAAAAATACATTTCGCCACTTTATTATCAAATTTCCTATGTTGTTGTTCAGGTACTAATGCATATATTTGACAACCAAAGACATGCAAATAAGCAACAGATGGCTTACGACCATGCCAACCCTCATATGGAGTGTTCAATTGTAGTGCTTTGGTGGGATACCTATTACGTACATGTGTTGCACAGATAACAACCTCAAGCTAGAAGCTATGTGGTAAAGCTTAAATTTTGACCATACACCTGAAACCTATTTTTCCTTTTAGCAATTTTTTTTTTTTTAGGTTTATACAACATTGTACGATGATTTTTTATCCCATGTTGAACCAAAATTTTATTAAAAATAGAAGACGTGTACTCCCCACTCTATCAGAATGGAGGATGCCCAATTTACATGCTGATAGATTTTCAACCATAGACAAAAATTGTTTGAACCACATAAACACTTCAGACCTTGCCTTCAATGGATACACCCATGCATGCCTAGAAAATTCATCAATAAAATTCAAGAAGTAAAGGTATTTCCCAAAAGAGTGTGTCTACATAGGACCACATACATCACTAAGAACAAGCTATAATTTATGAGTAGCTCAAGTTGAAACATCTTTTGGGAAGGAGAAACACTCCATTTTTCCTAAAATACAACCTTCACAAACATGTTTAGAGATGCCTCAAGTTTGGGTAGTGAGGACTATGTTTTAAATTTCTGCAGGCATAGAAAACTAGCAAAATTCAGATGAACAAAGCATACATGCTAAAGCTTTGCATCTCAGATAGTGTGAGAATCTTGAATTGTACATGCTAAATCATTCATAGATTTTGCATAGTCTATGAAGTTTCTCCTTTTCTATTTTCATCTCATCTTTGTCTTCCTTCTTTGATTGTGCAACATTAGTAGATTTCTACTTAGTAGTAGATGAGCTCCATTTATCTTTGCCCTTTTGATTAGCTAAGAAAGTTTGATATGCAACACACATAGTTGACATTTTTTGCCTCAAATTATCTTCTTGTAAAAGAACAAGGAATAAATCCTCAAATTTTAAGGCATTTGGATTGCATCTCATCATCAATCAAAGAGTAATGGAAAAATTCTGATATGAATATTTCAAATCATTAAGAACAATCTGCATAAGTGAACTATCTAGCAAGAATTCATAAACAAAAGCCAACTACTCCTTCAAATCTTTGATCTTTGTCAAAAAACTATTCATAGAATCTCCTTCATTCACATGCTCACTCTCCAACTATTTTTGGAGGTAAGCAACATGTGCCTTGTTGGAGAAGATGGTGGACATCTTCTAGAAATAAGATGATGCTACAAATTCTTGTTTCACACCAGCCAAAATTGAGTTGAGGAGTGCAAAGTAGACCTTTTGAGCTTTCTAGCAATCACAAATAATCACCCAAGAACTTTGGAAGATGATCCTCAAATCATTGGATCAAAACAAATAACTTTGACATTCACCATGAATCAAAAACTTTCTATTTTGGTCACTGCACCTGCTTAGGGAAATGAACAGTGCTCTTTCTCTACTAACAATTGAACAAAATCCTTTTGCAAATATCTAATTAACTTGGGTAGCTAAATTTTTCAAGTTATTTCACTTGAAATGATAAACTATGCACTGAGAATGATGCTTAACAAATCAAAGATGTACCCCGATATTTTAGGAGGTTGAGAGTATGTAGACTAGAGAGCACTATTTTGAAAATTACTCAAGAATGGTTGAGGCAATAAGAATGAACCTTTGTAGCATGCAAATAGACTATTTAATGAATCTATAGCAAGTTAAATCACTAAAAATGAGCAATACACTAAGAAACAGATTAGAGAAGTTCACTATTCTGAGTGGTACATGACAGAGAAACTGAGCTGATACATGATCAAAGTGTATGTATTAATGCACATAAGTTACAATACTATTGGCATTGAATGATTGCACAGTATGAGTTCAATTATAGATCTATAGTGTGAGCTCAATATCTACTTGAAATCCCCCTAAATATCTCTTCAAATCGGGCTCACATCATGCGAGTTTTTGTGCCTTGTTTTATAGCTAAAGTTGGAGCCATCTTTTGAATTTTGAAATTCAAAATCTACCAAAAAAAGGCGTACCTAAAGTTTAGGACGTCAATCCTTCATCAACCTCACTAAGTAAATCTCCTAATTGATTGTCCTAACATCTCATGATTGAAAGAGCCTTTTACATATGCACTTTTACAAAGGATAAAATCAAGCTTTTACAAGTGGGCATTCCCATGAGTATGCATGAGGATATATGGAAACTTATGTCTAGGTAACCAAGTATGTAGGCTTGTGAATATTGCACCAATAGATCCCCCTCAAACCTAACATGCTTTGCCTTCAACTTTCCTTGATCTCATGCAATCCAATCATCATCTTGAACCTGTTCAATTTAGTTCCATCCAAAGATTTAGTTAACATATCTGCACATTGTAGGTTTGTAGACACATAGCATAATTGTATATCCTTGCTAAGTAGCTTCTCTCACATAGTGGTAATGCACTTCAATGTGCTTAGTCCTTGCATGATACACAGGATTAGCAGCCAATTGTAATGAGCTAGTATTATATCCAAAGATCATTGGAGTGTATGTATGTAGCCCCAAGTCTGAGTAGAGTAGCTTTAACCACATTGCCTCTTGTGTTGCATTTGCTAGGCCCCTATATTTAGCTACAGTTGATGACAATGCCACAGTTGGTTGTTTTTTTTATGACCATGATATTAACTTAGACCCTGTAAAGGATAAGTATCCAGAGGCAATCCTTCTATAATCTTTTGAGCCAACCCAATTTGCATGAGAGTATAGCTTGATATCCAAGTCAGATGTAAATGGATAAAATAGTCCTTCATTTATGGTACCCTTCAAGTACTTCAAGATCCTTTTGGAAGCTTCCATGGTGTATGCATGAATTGACTCAATGTACTTAATCCATATCATATATCCACTCTTGTTAGGGTTGCATAATGAGACTCCCAACAAGACTTTGGTACCCTATAATGTCTTCAAGGAGCTCTCCTTCATGAGCACTGAGTTTTTTATTCAATTCCATGGGTGTACTTGCAATTTTTTCATTTTCCATCTTGAACTTAACTAGCATGTCATGGATGTACTTTCTCATAGTAATCAAAACACCAGAATTTGTATAAGAAATCTCTAAACCAAGAAAATATGTAAGCAATCCAAGACCATTGATCTTGAACTCCTCCTTCATCTGGGTTTTGATCTTCTTGATGCCATTGGCATCATTTCCTATAATGATAATGTCATCCACACAAACACATAGATAAATAACTTCTGAATTAGTCTGCTTAATGAACAATGAAGAATCTACCTTGATTGCAACAAAGTGTTGGTCTTGTAAGTATGTGATAAGCCTATGGTTCCAAGCTCTAAGAGCTTGCTTTAAACCATATAGTGCCTTTCGTAATTTACATGCATAATCAAGTTTGTCTTTGTCTCCATATCTTGGTGGTTGAGCCATGTAGACCTCTTCAGAGATCCACCCATTCTTTGGAGTAGTAATACTTACTAAAACTCTGATCATTGGCATCTTGGCCATAGGTGAGAAGGTCTCCTCATAATCCACTCCATGGTTTTGAGCAAAGCCCTTTGCTACTAGCCTTGCGTTTGTTGGGGGATTCTTAGACAAGAAGGAGTTTGAGGGTTTGTAGGAGAAAAGGAAAATACCAGAAGAGGAAATACACCTTGGAAGCTTCTGCCGATTGATTACAGTAAGACAATTACAATGTTTGAAGCACAATACAAACCAATACTTCTGTGCACAATCACACAGAGTGCTCAATTACAAAATACCAAATATCCCAAAGTCTTCTTGCCGCCGGCCTCCTCTGCACCAGACCTCCACCTGCTTCAAGCTTATCCTTGTGCACACCTTGCACCAAGCTTCCACGAAGGGGGAGGAATGAATACCTTCTGTCGGCACGCGCACACTGCAAAGAGACCTTGAGATCCTTGGGGGACTAGCTTAGCACTCTTTGCACAATCCCTTAGTCACTCTCTATGCACTCCTTCAACTCCACTTCTCTGCGTCGCACACTGGTGACTCTTGCACTTCTCTTTCTTGCTTCACTTAGACTATGCTTCTCTTGCTTACTCTAGAATTGGTCCAAGAATAGACCTTGCCTTGATTTGAGTGTCTCGATCACGTACGCTCCTAACTGCAATAGTATCTTGGTGCTCACTTTGATGTCCCAAGATTGTCTTTACAAGTGGCACCCAACGACTCACTGTTTTGTCCTGTAGTGACTTTAGACTAAAACCAAAATTTTAATGGGGGGCCATACTTTCACCTATGCGTACGTTGCCGCTTCACATACCTTCACATTTTCCTTTTAAGTCTTCACTCTTTCACATAAGAGGGGGTTCACCTGAACCTTTCAAAACACTTTAAAACACACTTTGAACCTTAGGGAAATTAGAGAAAATACCTCTGCAACCTGCAACCCGCTTTCTCCAATTTACCCTTTGTGGACAATTAATTGTGCACTACCTGTGCACTTTGACACTTGCACTTTAGCACTTTGACTTTGCACCTGTTGACTTTGACCTTGATCTTGTTGACTTTTACCTTGACTTTGATTGTAGTTGACTTTGACCAACATGACTTTTTGGGCTCAACAGTTGCCCACCACCTAATGTGCTCTCCATCCCGGAGAGCTACAGCCAAAACTCTAAACATAGATGACACCATGATTCTGGAGCTGCACAACTTCAAAAAGACACTAGAGCAGCCACCAGGTCCATCAAGAGCAGCCACCAGGTCCATCAAGAGCAGCGGAGAAAGCACCAGAGACTAATCAACAATGTGGAGGGGGGGGAAGGTTGGGATAGGGGGGGGGGAGGGGGGGCGAGGTGGGGAAGAGGGGGAGGGGGGGGAAGGTTGGGGTGCGGGGGGGGCGGGGTGGGGAAGAGGGGGTGGGGGGGAAAAGAGCAAAGAGGGAGATGGAAGTATAGGGAGGGGTGGAAATGAAAGAAATATACCCAACCAGAGAGAGACCAACCTGTACACAGACATAGTAATAAAACAACCAGCAATCAACCAGAGAGTGCACAAGGAACACACAATGAACACCGAACCAGAATCTCATATAAAAGCAGAAAAGTACAAGGAAACAACTGTCCATGGTAAGTACATGAAGTGCCAAGTAATGGCAAAGATCTGTCTAGCAGAAAGTAAATGATGAGCCAAGGAATGGCAACGGAACCAAAAGGATAAATAAACGCATCCGACGAACTGAGTCTCAACAACAAAAGGAGGCCAGGGTAGACCAAATGAAACTAGGGGAACCCATGGTGAAGGAATACCTAGAGCCTAGTGGAGAGACACAGGACAAATGTCTGGCTAGGGCATCGGCGGAGAAGGGGGCCTATCCCCAGGTGGAACATCGCCCCGAGGTAGAGGTAAGTCGGGTGAGGCGGGTGGAATGATGGCTGCCTCCTCAGTCCATGCAGCAATCCTGCTCCTGTACCTGCGTAGGTGATCGCACTCTCGTCGGACCAAATGACACGCAGGACTATCACAAATGCCTAAGGATGCACGCTGGCAGATCTCCATAAGAGCGTGAGTCGCAGCATCAACCTCATCTCGATATCGGTCTCTGTCCTGCTGCATGGCCCGCAACGCATTGCGCGACGTCTGCCACTGAGCCGCTGCAGCAGCACGAATACGATCGATCGTCAGAGCATACTGCTGATGTAGCGCAGCTGTCGTGGATACAAAATCAAGGGAGAGACGGGAAGCATCGGCTCCATCACTCGCTACTACGCTCGCATCACGAAGTAGGCCCAAGAAAGGTGGATCATCGTCGAGGCTATCAGGGATGGAAGGCTGCGAGGTGGGTGGTGGTGGGGGTGGGGCCGGAGTAGGCTGGGGGTAAGTGGGAGAAGCCGGAGGTGAGTGATGAGGATGGGAGGTGGAGGCAGACTCAATGGAGATGGCAGGAGATGGAGGAGGCTGTGAGGCACCGGTCGGGGGGGGTGACGGAATGGGTGAGGCAGGGACAGAGGTGGGAAAAGAATCCATCAACCGGGTACGGACTCTCCGAGCTGGAGGTGGAGTGGAGGCTGCCATGGAAGGAGGTGGCTGCAGAAGAGGGCTAGGGGCTGAGGGCAATACGACGGGCGGCTGAGGAGGGGGATGGGGAGAATGGGCAATAGAATGTGTAAGATGAGAAGGGTCAAGACAATGGCTGGATGCTATGGTGTGTGTACCAGGCAGATGGAATAGCCAAGCTAAAACCGGGGCAGAATAAACGGAGAATGAACGAGTGCCATGATCGAGGGCATCATGGAATTGTCAGGAGCGAAGTAGGAATGATTGGAACATGAGTGTGCCATAGGGAAAAGGGCGACCATGTAAAAAAGAAAAAAGAGGGTCAGCTATATGGATGTCGTGTAATGGAAGGTCCGAGGAGGGACTACGAAATAAGAAGAAGAAAATGAACGAATGAAGGACGGCGAGCTGGTACTGTGTGGGCATGGCATCAACACCATATAATGATATGCAGAAAGCAATGGTATCTTCTCGAGATAACCCCGAGTAGAGTGTCGGTGGAGTATGAAATGAAGAGATGCTCAAACCGATGCCTGCAGCTACGATCGTAGGGGTCAGCGAACCAGATGGAAAATGAGGGAAGTCAAGCAGCGTTGTGCGAATATCAGACCCCTCCGCCTCGGATAAGAGGAGGGAGGCTAGTCGCCAAAGACCGGCCTGACGGAGGCAACCCTCGGGAAGTAGATCGATGAGCGGAATGGGAGGCAAAGCTAAATGCAGGCGGAGGGATAGGGTCGAAGATGAGTCTCTATGGTCAACGATGGATGATGACAGTGGACGGGGAACAATAGAGGTGGAATGGCTATCGGAGCTGCGGGCGAGGTGGCCACTAGAACCATCTGAGTGCATCGGAATGGCTGTGGTAGCTGCAACAGGAAGGTGAAGACCAGGGGGAAGGGTCCCGGGGCTATACAACGAGGAACCGGAGAGGGAGGAGCATGGAAGTGAAACCGCAAAAGGCTGACTACCATGGAAATGGGTAGGGGTGGAAGGGGTAGTATGGCATGGAACTAGTGTGCGAGGGATGGAGTGGACCGTGGAGGGGAGGGAAGAGGGCGGGGGGGCTCTAGGGGCGGGGTGTCGTGTGGCGACAGGGACCGTGGGGGTGGAGGCCAGAGGGACGGACTGGGACGAGGCCATAGGAGAAAGGGGGCCTACCTCAAGATGGATAGGACCGAAGGCCAAGGCCAAAGGAGCAAGCTCCGAATACGCCTCGGTAGCCATGGATGAATCCTGCTAGATGCAGATCGAGAATGCGGTCACAAAAGTACTGCAACCACATAGAGCAATGTTCTATGAAGCGAACTCTATAGCAAAAATGGTTAAAACATGGTAAAAAAATCCTATCTGAGAGCGCATAACCCAAAATTTGGGTTCGGCATGCTCAATCACCCTAAAAACGACTGTTAAAATGGCAAAAACGGAGGTCTACATGAGTAATTACAAAAGGATATAAACGGAATGAAAATATATACAAAATAAAAATAAAGAAATAAATAAGTTGAAATTAAAATAAAATAAAATATAAAAAAATAATTTAAAAAAAATAAAAATAAAATAAGAAAATTAAAAAAAACAAACAAAAAAAGAAAATACCTGAGAATCGCCGAGCCGATGTATACTTTTGAAGAATGGATTATGTGCTTATATGGGGGGGGGGAGGGGGGGGGGGGGGGGGGGGGGGGGGTTCAACCTGAAAATCCTGGGGGGCCCTTTTTTTTAATAATTATTTGTGGAATAATCCAAAAAATAGAGAAAATTGAAGAAAAAATAAAAAAAATGCTTAAAAAATTGCCAAAAATTTCTCATGAAATTTTCTACAGGGCTAGGCCCAAATCCTTCATCAAAACACAGAGAGCCTCCTTTTATTCCTCCTATTTGGCAAGAAAATGATATCGAAAAGGGATAAAAAATGCTAGAAAAATGCTAAAAATGTTAGAAAATTTTCCAAAAAATACCCAAAAATTTTTACTTTTGCACAGGTTATGAAATGCCTTCTAGGTTTGCTAAAAACAAAAGGAACAAGAATGAAATTGATAAAGAAAACTACTAAAACTGAGCAAAATGAGATGAGAAAGCTATGTACAACCTGGACAGATTTTGCAGTTCCAGGTGATCCATACTTCTTCAAGTGTGTTGATGATAGGCCTTGAGCCTTGATATGTTGACCAGTGGCAAGGCCTCTCCTTTCAGCGTCTCTAACTCCACAGCACCCCAATTTAGCATTGTTTTGACTCGATAAGGTCCTTCCCAATGTGGAAGCCATTTTCCTCTCAATTGTGTATGAAGATGAGGCCTATGGAGAAGAACTAACATGTCTGGTTCTATGATGTTATTCCACAGATGTCGATCATGTGCCTCCTTCCTCTTCATATGAGTCTCTATCAATTGTTTTGTTGCTAGTAGACGAATCTCCTCCACTTTATATAGTGCTCCGAGCCTCTAAGAGACATCACAATCTTTCTTGCCCTGCATGAATGCTATCTTAGGTGATCCATGTAAAAATTCAAAGGGCTCAATGGGCAATATACCATAAACCAGTTGGAATGGAGAATATCCCGTGGCCTCTTTGTAAGCTAACATGTATGCCCATAGGGTACCTTGATAAGAAATGCCCCAGGAAGTGGGCTGTAACATACACTCCTTCCTTAACATTGAGATTAAAACCTTATTTGTCAATTCAGCCTAACCATTGGCTCTTGGATAGTAGGCACAAGAGGTCCTATGTAGAATTCTATACCTGTTGAAAATTTCCTGCAAGACCTTATTGACAAAATGGGTACCCTGATCTGTACAAATTTCAAGTGGACATCCAAACCTGCAAATGATGCTACTGTAAATGAAATCAGCAACAGTTTGGGCAGTGCAGTCGGGGGAGGCAATAGCTTCAGCCCACTTTGTCGCATAATCTGTAGCTATCAAGAGATATTTCTCTCTTTTTGGAATCGCGGGAGGGTAGATGGGCCCTACAAAATCTAGCCCCCACTTCTCAAATGGTTGCCAGGAAGTGGAAACAATCAAGGGGCTATGCCTCTGCTTTGTTGGCTTAGGACCACACCTCTGGCAAACGTCACACGCCTTTCCCCATTCATCTGCATCCCTAAATAGGGTAGGCCACCATAGACCAGCATCCAGTATCCTCTGGCTCATAATATGCCCTGGAAGGTGCCCACCACCTGTTCCTTCATGTGCAGAGTGAAGGACTTCCCTCACTTCTTCTTCTTCCAAACATTTCCTAAACTTGTTATCCTTGCCCTGTCTATATAATGTATCTTCAATGAAGGTATATGGTCTACTCTTGATTAGCAGTCTCTTCCTTTGCACAGCACTAGCCTTTTCTGGATACAAACTAGTATTAATGAAATTCTTGATATCATAATACCAACCTTGAGCTTGTACAGCGAACAGATGGGCATCTAGAAAATCATCATTGATTCCACTAGCTTGATCCATCATATTGATTCTGGATAGGTAATCCGCCATAACATTTTCTTTACCTGGTCTGTGGACTACAGAAAAATCAAACTCTTAGAACAACAATAACCACCTCCATATTCTACCAATGGCTTGTGGTTTGTTGAGCAAGTATTTTAGTGGTTGGTGATCTGTTATAATAATAAATTTTACTCCTAGTAAGTAATGACGAAATTTTTGGACAACAAAAACCATTGCTAGGGCTTTCCTTTCTATAGTACTGTAATTCCTTTCAGCCTTGGTCAAGATTCTACTGGCATATTGAATTGGTCTGTCCACTTTAAATTCGTCACTAGGTTGGGTCAAAACTGCCCCCACTACATAGGCACTGGCATCTACATGTATATGAAAGATTTTTGACCACTCAAGTGTGATCAAAATAGGAGCAGACACTAACCTTGACCATAATGTTTGATATGTTTTTTCCTCATCTTCTTCCCATTTAAAAGGTACTTCCTTACCTGTAAGTCTAGCCAGTGGTCTGGCTATCTCTGCATACATTTTTATAAACCTTCTATGGTATCCAATTTGCCCCAAAAAACTCTGAATCTCTTTAGGAGATTTAGGTTTAGGCAACTTTAATATAGAAATGATTTTGTCAGGATCCGGGGCCATACCTTTAGCTTAGTCTCCCTGCATCTCTTGAAAACATTTTGCAGCTGCCTCAAGTGATAGTCCAAACAATCTAGAGGAGTTTCTTTGTGAGAGCGTGAAAACGAAGAGAAGTCATCCATGAAGATCCTAAGTGATTCCAGCAATAGGGGGCCAAAAATGAGATTGACCATTCTGTTAAAGGTGGCTGGAGCATTTCTGAGCCCAAATGGCATTTTTACATACACATATGTTCCCCAAGGTGTGATAAAAGCAGTCTTTTCACGATCCTCTGGGTGTATTGATATTTGATTATAGCCACTAAATCCATCCATAAAGCTATATAATGCATGCCTAGCCACTTCTTCAATGACCTGCTCTGCAAAAGACATTGGGAAACCATCTGGAATGGTCACCTTGTTGAGTGCTCTAAAGTCAACACAAATTCTTATTTTATTAGTATTCTTCTTTGGTACTATAACCATAGGTGAGAGCCACTCTGAGTGTTCCACAGGAATGATGATTCCTGCATCCTCCATCTTCTGTGTTTCCACATAGACAGCTTCAGCATATTTTGGATTAAGTCTATAACTCTTCCCTCTTGGGGTTTGGCTCCATCAACCAGAGGGATTCCGTGCTCTCCATAAGTTGCATGCACTCCTTCTAAGTCTTTATAATGCCAGGCAAAAACATCTGTATAATGGTTCAAGAATGATTTTACCTTTTCAAGGAGACCTGGGTGGCTCCACAACCAAGTGGCCACCAAAACTGGCCGATTATTGTCTTGAGTGCCTAATTGAATTTCTTTGACAGGATTTCTCTCTACCATATTATCTTCGTGCTCATCTTCTTCCTTGTCTTCTTCTACTAGCTTTTCGTGCATTACTTCATAAGCAGGTGTATTTTGGATTTCAATGTGTTCCTCCTTGTCCTGCATCCATCTTGCAGGGATTTCTTGAATTGGGAAAGAACACTCTTCACTAGAATCTTTACCTTGCCTTTAGCTTTAGTAACCTCTTTATCTGTGGTTGTCATATCCTCCTCCAAGTTGTATTTGAGGGGTGTCTTCCTGCCCCTTCTGTGGTCTATGATGGGCTCTCCCAATCCATCAACCTGGACTTTCTCCTTATCTTCACCATAACCTTCAGTCGTGCAAGAATAATTAAGAAAAATTCCAAAACAAGAGGAAGAATTGCTTGCTTGGAGCCAATTTAGAATATCCTCTTCTTCCTCAAAATCTATGTGGGGTTGATCCTCCGATTCTAGTTCCATGCATATGCCAACTGTTTGCATCATGCTAGTGTTTCCTTGATTATATGGGCCCTCTTCTAAATGAATCTGTGTCAGCTCTTGCCCTTTCTTTTGTACCCACATAGTGTCCTTGCCCCAATCATGAATGACACTTGCATGCCTCAGCCATGGTTGTCCAATTAAGAACAGAAATCCTCCTTCAACCTGGGGAAATCTTAAAACCATAAAATCCAGAATGAATAGATTACCTTGTACTTCAAGTGGAACTTTTGGGATCACTCCCAAGGGCCTTACTTTGCTCTGATCTGCCAAAGTAACAGTGAAATTGGCAGGCCTTGAAGGGTGGAGTCCAGTCTTTTCCATTGTATGTTCAGGCATCAAGTTAATGCCAGAACCACCATCCACAATAACTCCTTGAAATTCATGACCTTTGATAGATACTGTCAGCCGAGGACTTTTATAATCTGTAAGGGGTGCTTCCCCTACAATTTTTCCTTTATGTAAAATGACAGTCTTTGCCACCAAACTTGTAGTGGAAGCTTCATCAATTATCTGCAATAACTCTGACCTGAATTTCCCATCCATCTTTATTAAATCAAAAATACTAACCTCCTTTTTCATGGACTTGAGTAGTTTTGAAGCCTCTGATTCCTTGAGAGCATGGGCTCCAGTTGACTTATCAAACTCGTCATGAGCCCTGTTGAAGGCATGCCCAATGGCATCACTGGTGCATATGAGATTTCCTTTTTGACTTGTATATGCACCTGTGGTGACTTTATCTTCAGATGGTTCTCTATTTTGATTCCATTCCTTAATCTTTGATCCTTGTCCGATGTCTGCTTGAGCCTTCCCCTTGCTTCTTGTCTGCACAGTCAAAGATTCTATTTCTTCTAATTGCACCACCCTGGTAGATGGTGATGGCTCATTGACTAGATCACACACTTCTTCTTTGTGCACAGAAATCATTTGAATATGAGGCCCGGATGAAGAGGCTTGATTCTTAGGACAACAATTTGTATAATGGTCTCTTGCCTCAGGGCAGTTCCTGCAAGGAGGGAAATTTTCTGGTAGGGTGCACCTACTTTGATAGTGCCCGCATTCTCCACATCTGAAACAGATGATTGGCCTCCTAGGCCCATTTCCAAAGTTATTCCTCTGTCTAGGATTATAGTTGTTACCTTGATTTGGTGCAGCAGCCATCACATTTGCTAGTGTTGGGGGTCCTCCTTGTGTCCAATATGTTGTTGCAGGCATTCCCCTTGATTGGCATTCATGGGCCTCATGGCCAACTTTCCTGCATAATTGGAAAGTCACATTTGACAGAGGACATTCACTTACTATGTGACCTTGCTTGCTGCACATGGAACACCAAAGTCCACTCTTGATGCCACTCCCTTTGAGTTCCTGCAGCTCTTGTCGCAGCTGAGCCAATTCCTCTGCTTGGGCCTCCTCCTCCTTTTGGAGCTTTAGTGCTTCAATCTCCCTCCTCAACTAAGCAACAGCAGTCTCCTCCTCTTTGTAGGGCTTATTCCTTTTTAAGCCCTCCAGCTCCTTCCTCAGTTGGATCACTGGATCCTCCATTTCTGTACCATATGTTGGTTGGGAAGAAGTTGCTCCATACTGGTGCCTTATCTGCTCCAAGTGTGTGGCTGTGTTGATGAACTCCTCTATGGAGGCTGTAGGGAACACTAATTCCTTTATTTTGCATTGGGTGGCCACTGGTAGGGGCTTAGCTAACCACTTCTTAACAAAAAAATCGTGTGGTGGATCTGGTAATTTAGCCATTAGTGCTTTGGCCCTAGTCACAAACTCTGGGAACTTTTCTCCTGGACCCAATCTTAAATTTTCTAGTTCTTCTATGATAATCTCCGCAGTGTTGCCATGCTGGAACTGATTTTTAAATGCATCTTTCATCACATCCCAAGTGGTAAAATGGTTTTTCAGCAAACTAGCTGAACCACTTATCAGCTAATCCCTCTAATGTGGCAGGGAAGAGAATCAAAAAGGCATCCTCCCTACCCATTTACATAGTGCCAAAAACCTTCTAATGTGTTCATCCGGATCCTCCTGAGCTAGGCCTTTGAAAGAAGGAAACTTTATATTTAATCTAGTGAGTAAAGTTTCCAAGTCTACCTGACCCGCCATGCTCTTTACTGATGAGGTTGAAGAGAGTGGACTTGAGGACCTTCTAACAACCTTCCTTCTTGTCTGCTTGCAGGTGACCCTCAATGTTTGGGACCGGGTTGCGGTCATGAGCAGCTCATAGCCCACTTAATATGAGACACTTGATAAGAATATTTACCTTTTGTTTGATGAAGTAGCACTGTAGACGCGTGACCTCTGCTATATTTTGCACTTGGTTTCTCCTAAGCTCAAATCTCCATGGAAGTCCCCCCGGGTGTGCCAAATTTTGTTGGGTGATTCTTAGACAAAAAGGAGTTTGAGGGTTTGTAGGAGAAAAGGAAAATACCAGAAGAGGAAATACACCTTGGAAGCTTCTGCTGATTGATTACAGTAAGACAACTACAATGTTTGAAGCACAATACAAGCCAATACTTCTGTGCACAATCACATAGAGTGCTCAATTACAAAATACCAAATATCCCAAAATCTTCTTGCCGCCGGCCTCCTCTGCACCAGACCTCCACCTGCTTCAAGCTTATCCTTGTGCACACCTTGCACCAAGCTTCCACTAAGGGGGAGGAATGATTACCTTCTGTCGGCACGCGCACACTGCAAAAAGACCTTGAGATCCTTGGGGGACTAGCTTAGCACTCTCTGCACAATCCCTTAGTCACTCTCTATGCACTCCTTCAACTCCACTTCTCTGTGTCGCACACTGGTGACTCTTCCACTTCTCTTTCTTGCTTCACTTAGACTATGCTTCTCTTGCTTACTCTAGAATTGGTCCAAGAATAGACCTTGCCTTGATTTGAGTGTCTCGATCACGTACGCTCCTAACTGCAATAGTATCTTGGTGCTCACTTTGATGTCCCAAGATTGTCTTTATAAGTGGCAGCCAACGACTCACTGTTTTGTCCTATAGTGACTTTAGACTAAAACCAAAATTTTAATGGGGGGCCATACTTGCACCTGTGCGTACGTTGCCGCTTCACATACCTTCACATTTTCCTTTTAAGTCTTCACTTTTGCACATAAGAGGGGGTTCACCTGAACCTTTCAAAACACTTTAAAACACACTTTGAACCTTAGGGAATTTAGAGAAAATACCTCTCCAACCTGCAACCCGCTTTCTCCAATTTACCCTTTGTGGACAATTAATTGTGCACTACCTGTGCACTTTAGCACTTTGACTTTGCACCTGTTGACTTTGACCTTGATCTTGTTGACTTTGATCAATTGACTTTGACCTTGACTTTGACTGCAGTTGACTTTGACCAACATGACTTTTATGGGCTCAACAGCGTTATACCTGTTGATTGTGCCATCTGAATTCTTTTTCACTTTGTAGATCGACCTAGATCCTATTACCTTCATGGATGGATTCTTGAGAACCAAATCCCAAGTGTTATTCTCTTGAAGTGCTTCAATTTCCTCCTGCATAGCTTCTCTCCATTCTTCTTTCTTGTTGGCTTCTTCAAATGAAGAAGGTTCCTTTGACATAGAATCTTTAGCCATATATATAGAATGTTTGGTGACTAGTGATGTGTCATAACCATACCTTATAGGTTTCTTGCTTTCCCTTTGAGATCTTTGAAGTGCTTGATTGGATGACTCTAGAATGTCTTCTAATTTTTTGATCTTTACTTTGCCCTTGGACTTCCAAGCTTTGAATCGTCAAGATTGATTTGTTCTTCATCTTCTGACTTGACATCCTCTGATGTAGGTGGTTCTTCCTTGGTGAGATTTGGAAAATCATTCTCCAAATCATAAGGTAGCTTTATTTTCCTGCAATCATCCTCAAACCAAGATTTATTTTCATCAAATACCACATCCCCGCTAATTGTAAATCCTTTTCTAGTAGGATTATATAACCTATATCGTTTCTGATTCTGATCATAGCCAATAAATATGCATCTTTCAGCTTTTGGATCAAGCTTTCCCCTAATTGTGAGGGTATGTGTGCATAAGTAATGCACCCAAAGATGTTACAATGATCTAAAGAAGGTCTCTTGCCATTCCATGCCTCATAAGGTGTCATCCCATCTAGAGACTTGGATGGAATCCTATTGATTAGGTAAGTAGTTGTGGAAAAAGCCTCTGCCCAAAGATAATTAGGGAGTTTTTTCTCATTCAACATTGATCTTGCAGCCTCTTATTAATCTATTTCTTCTATCTACCATTCCATTATTTTCAAGAGCGTACCTTGTTGTGGTCTCTCTCTTTATGCCTCTATCCTGTAAGAAGGAGTCAAATTCATGTGAGAAATACTCACCACCTCCATAAGATTTGAGCCTCTTCAAACTTTTACCTATTTGATTCTCAACCAATGCCAAATACTTCTTGAAACAAGTGAAGTCCACCTACTATAGTCAACTATGAATGAAACATAATACCTTGACCCTGAAATTGATGGCTCTCTGCTAGGACCCCACACGTCTATGTGTACAAGCTCCAAGTAGTCCTCATACATGTATCCTCTTTTGTTGAATGGTTGCCTATGTGAATTGCCAAATTGGCATGCTCCACATTTGTAAATCATGTGTTTCTTGGAAACTTTTGGGATGCCAAGCATACTCTTATCCCTGCATATTTGCTTCAATGTCGTTTCACCTATGTGACTTAGTCTCTTATGCCATATCTCCAATTTAGATAGGGTTTGGTCCGTGTAATTGAAGAGAGCAATATTTCTTGTATCTTCAACTTCAAAGGTAAAAATTCTACCAGATTTCTCACCTTTTGCAATCTTCTTGAAGCCTTGTTGAGGGTCCTCCACATATGCTCCATGTCTTGTGAATCTAACATGTAGACCCTTCTCAACAATATGTCCAACATAATTAGATTCTTGGTTATACAATTCTCTTCTAGATTCATATTACCATCAGATACTTTAACATTTCCAATTTTCTTTACTAAGTTCCTAATGTTATCACCTGTCTGGACCTCATGTTTTCCTTTGGCTTCTTCAAGGTCAGACAACAATGCTACATTGCCAACTACATGATTGGAACAAGCAAAATCAATATAGAATAGGTATTCATCATCTTTACCTTGCTTAGTTGTCATGTTCATAAGTAATAGGGAATCCTCTTGATCATCTGTGTAATTTTTGTAGTCTCTCCTTCCTCTAAAGCCTCCTTGATAGTTATTGTTTTAACCTTGGTTGTAATTGTGATGGTAGTTGTTTCCTCCATTATTGAACCTACCTCTTGACTGTCCATAGCCTCCTCTATGGAAGCCTCTTCCTCTCTAATTCTCCTATGAAATTCACTTGAGAGGTACGTGCATCTTCTTCATTCTTCTTACCTTTGCCTTTATCTTTACTCTTATTTTTATCTGTGTAAAGGGCAAAAGATTGATTACCTCCAGAAGTATCTCCATTCTTTTTGATCTTTGTCTCATGTGTGAAGAGTTGCTCCATCAATGTATTGAGGTCAGGTATCTGCATGTCCATATATAGGTCCATTGTTGTGGTAAAAGACTCCCATTTGTCATTAACCTTAATGCCATTTATGATCTGCCTTACTATCTGCTCCTCTCCTATTTCTTCTCCAATACTCCCAAGTTGATTAGCTACATCCTTCATCTTGGTCACATAGTCAACTTCACTTTGCTTTGGTTGCTTCTTCAAGGTTGTGAACTCCATCCAAAGTTGGTTCTTTCTAGCCCTTGTATTTGATGAGAATTATGAAGATAGTACCTCCCAAGTCTCTTGGGAAGTCTTACAATTCCTAATATGAGGTAACAAAAAGTCAGAGATTGAATTGAGTATGTAAGACCTGGCTAGAGCATCCTTTGCACACCATACAGCTAGTCTCTCTTGCTCCTCTCTTGCTCCTCTCTTGCTCCTCTCTTGTAGGTTGATTTTTTTTTTTTTAAGGTTGGCATTTCTTCATCTCCAAATATGTATCCATACAAGCTTCTTCCTTGGAGGTAAGCCTTCATCCTTAGGGACCATGCTGGATAATTTCTCCTGTCCAATTTGTCAATGAATGATGGAAATCCATCTCCCATTTTACCTTGATGTTGCTCTAATACCACTATTGAAGGACATGGTGGAGACCTTCCAGAGATGAGATGGTGTTGCAAATTCCTACTTGACACCAACAAAAACTAAGTTGAGCAGTGCAAAGTAGACTTATGAGCTTTCCATGAAGCACAAATAATCACCCAAGAACTTTGGAAGATGATCCTCAAATCATTGGATCAAAAAAAATAACTCTGATATTCACCATGAATGAAAAGCTTTCTATTTTGTTCACTGCGCCTGCTTAGAGAACTAAACAATGCTCTTGCTCTACTAACAATTAAACAAAATCCTTTTGGGCATATCTGATTAACTTGCGTAGCTAAATTTTGCAAGTTAGTTCACTTGAAATGATAAACTATGCAATGATAATGATGCTTAACAAATCAGAGATGTATCCCAACATTTTAGGAGGTTGAGAGTATGCAGACCAGAGAAAAATATTTTGTAAATTATTCAAGAATGGCTGAGGCAATAAGAATGAAACTTTATAATATGAAAATAGAATGTCTAATGAATCTATAGCAAGTTAGATCTTTGAAAATGATCAAGTATACACTGATAAACATATCAGAGAAGTTCACTATTCTGAGTGGTACATGATAGAGAAACCGATATTATACATGATCAAAGTATATGTATTAATGCACGTAAATTACAATAATATTGGCAATGAATGATTGTACAATATAAGGGCAATGGTAGAGCTATCATATAAGCTCAATATCCACTTGAAATCCCTCTTAATATATCTTCGAACCGGGCACACATCACGTGAGTTTTTGTGCCTTCTTTTATAGCTAAAGTTAAAGCCATCTTTTGAATTTTGAAATTCAAACTCTACCAAAAAAGGTGTACCTAAAGTTTAGGACTTCAATCCTTCATCAACTTCACCAAATAAACCTCGTAACTGATTCTCCTAATAGCTCGTGATTGAAAGATCCTTTTACATATGCACTTTTACAAAGGATAAAATCAAGCTTTTACAAGTGGGCATTCCCATCAGTATGCATGAGGATATATGGAAACTTATGGCTAGGTAACCAAGCATGTAGTCTTGTGAATATTGCACTAACATGCCTCACTTCTTGCTTGATATAAAGTTATAAGTGTATCCTAAGCATCCTTGATTGTCTTGTAGGAGAAAATGTGTGGGATAATGGCACGTTGTCTTAACACTTTTTCTCTATAGTAGGTGCAATAGGAACCACAACATGAACATGGATTTGAAGATCATCATCTTGAATGCCATTGGCATGTGTTTGTAAGTGTAGTAGGATGTTTCTCAACACCCTGCAGAATATTCCACAACCCTTTTGCTACTAATACATGATGCACATATATGCCCACAATGAGTAATTAGTATCATCTAACTTATCCTCAATAGCCAACATATGAAATACATCATTGCTTTCAACTATGGCTAATGACTAAATACTCTGATGTGAAAGATTGAATCTATCTCAAAAAGTTGAATACAAATACCCTATCTGTTAGGGGAGCACTAGATTGTGCTCTCTGACGATAGTAGACAAGATTTTGGAAATACACTTCTAATTACAAGAACACCCACGAAGGGAAAACGATACAAGAATGTGTGACTGATATAGGACATCCCACAACCTAGGGCTGATACGTATGAATAACTTGACTAGAGATGATACAAGAGATCCCACAACCCAGGATCGTAAGTATGAAACAAGATATCTGGTTTACAAGAACTCCCTTCTAGGAGATGAACTAGATAGAAGAAAGAACTCGACAAGATCTTGTACTACAAGATTACAAGAGGAGAAGATAGGATATCCAAGAACTAGACTAGACAAGACTGGAACAAGGAACAAGAAAGGAACTAGAACTGGAACTTGGAAAGTACTTACTTGGTGGTCACGATTCCTTGAGCTCCCAAGACTAGTATTGGCAAGACGGAGAATGAATGTGGCTAACCCCTCCTTATATAGGTTTTCCAAGGGTAGTTCAAGGGTGGTTATGAATTGATGATGTCATCAATTCAAATCATGGTCTCTAGATGTCAGAATCAAGCAAGAAAGACATTCAATATTAGGGTTTTGGTACATTCCAAACGCAATGGAGGCATTGGTTTCTCCTCATTTTAAACCAATCATGAGATATAGGATTCACATGGAATTTGAGATTTAGGATGGTTTCCTTTGTCCATGACATCACCTCCCCCTCAAGCAACAAGTTCCACGAGGAGTGGTCTTGTTCTCTTGTCTCGGCTTCATTGGATTTCTCTTATCGAATTCTCCAACCTTGATTGGTCCTCTGTGAAGGTTTTCTACAGGTTCCCAAGTATGATCACTGATGTCATACCCTTTCCAATGAATAAGGTACTCTAATCTTCCTCAGGATATTCTTGAATCTAGGACATGCTCGACATCAAATTCTTCATGATCATCAATCTCGATAGGTGGTGAAGGACTAGGTCTCTCCCCCATCAATGGTGAAATCTGATATGGTTCCAACATGGATACATGGAAAACTGGATGTATTCTCATGGTACTTGGTAGCTGGAGGTGAAGGTGACTCGATTAATCTTGGCCAAGATAGTAAATGGACCAAATCTTTGATGATCTAACTTTGCACAAGGCCTTGAAGTTTGCAAATTGTTTCTGAGTAACCATAATTTATCCATAATTTGATATGATGGATTCTGGACACGATGTTGATCTGCATAATATTTATATTGTTCTTGAGCTTTATGGATCTCTTCCTTGAGTTCTTTGTGAATGTCCATCAGGTACTGGGCCTTGTCTCTGGCAGCTGGGTTCCTGACATGATTTGAGAGTTGTATATCCATCCTTGGATGTTGTCCATAGTTTGCAAAGAAGGGAGTTTAATTTGCTTAGTAGATGCATGAACACTATTGTTATAGGCAAACTCTGCAAAGGGCAACAACTCAAACCAATCATTTTGGTGATAGTTGCCAGTGCAATGGAGATATTGCTCTAGGACTTGATTCACCCATTCTATTTGTCCATCAATCTGTGGATGATTTGATGTAGATAGCTTAACTTGAACACCAAGGAGCTTGCAAAGACTGTTCCAAAAGCTGGATATGAACTGTGGACCTCGATCACTAACAATATCATCATGCACTCCATGAAGCCTAAAGATGTATCTAAGAAAAAGTGTAGTAGTGGCTGCACCTGTGATTACCTTTGTAGTTGGAATGAAGTGTGCCATCTTTGTAAATCTATCCACAATAACAAGAATAGCATCATACTTTTCTGACTTTGGTAGATATGTGATGAAATCCATAGAGAATGAAGCCCATGGCCTTTCTAGAATAGGTAAAGGTTGCAAGAGGCCATGAGGTTTATGTCACGGTACCTTAGATCTATTGCAAGTTTCACAGGTTCAAATATATTCTTTGACTTTCTTCCATATTTGAGGCCACCAAAAATCCCTTGATATGAGTTCTATTGTTTTATTTACTCCAAAATGTCCTACTGCAAGGTTGTCATGGCCTTGGATCCTGGGCTTTCTTGGAGGGACATACAATAGGTTCTTATAGAATAGTAACCCGTTCTTTTCCTAAAATTCATTTACTTCTTGGACTTTTCCTTCTTGAGTTTTTTACTTAACATTACAAAGCAATTCATCTTGTGGTAGATTCTCATGGATCAAATGGTTCAAGACTGAATCTTCATGATGTCTTGAAGAGATACCTGCTAACTGGAGATGCACATGCTTGAGTAATACACGATCATCAAAGGCCTCTTCACCCTTCTTTAGTGCAAGGTAAGATCTTTTGGACAAGGCATCTGACTGACATTGTTAACGTCTTGGGTGGTAGATGATGACAAAGTCGAACTTGGATAGAAAGTTACTCCATCGAGATTGCCTTCTATTAATCTCTGGAGGGGAAAAATTCCTTGAATGATATGAAATTGGATGTAGGTGCCCATCATCTTTGAATTGGGATAGAATGGCCCCTAGGGTGAAGTCTGATGCATCACTCTCTAGGAAGAAGGGCTTGCTAGAATCAAGATGGACTAGAATTGGAGTAGTGGTGAATGCTAATTTCAAGGTTTGAAAGGCTTTTTCTACTTCTTCGGTCCACGAGAATTTTGAGTTCCCTGTAATCTTGGTAAGAGGTGTCACTATCTTAGAGTAATCTCTTATGAATATCCTGTAAAAATTGGCAAACCCTAAAAAGCATTGTACATCTCGAACACAGGAAGGTGGTTGCCAATCAAGGATTGTCTTGATCTTCTTAGGGTCCATAAAGACTCCTTTCTCTGATACAATGTACACTAGAAACTCCACTTCTGCCAGATGGAAAGAACACTTCTCCAATTTTGCATATAACCCTTTTTCTCTTAGTTTCCCTAGGACTATCTTTATGTGATATTCATGTTCCTCTAGATTTTTGGAGAATATCAGAATATCATGGAGATATATTACCATGAAGTCATCTAAATACTCTTGAAAGATATCATTCATCATATGTTGAAAGAAAATTGGAGCATTCGTTAGACCAAATTGTCACGAGGAAGGAGATAAGGAAGAGAGCTCACATACACACTCTCACTCTGTAAGGAATTGAACTCACAACCTCTTGGTTAGGAATGTGATGGGCTAACCACTTGCCCCAAAAGCCATGGTTGAGGATTACTTCCTAATCCTCTCTCTTAGGGTGTGGTTCAACCATCTCCTACCAGGATTATGTTACATTCTTTCCCCCTTGAACTCCCTCGGGAATGTACCCTGACCAGCTATGGGACTGGTAGGATGTACCCTGGATGTACCCTGGCAGGATGTACCCTGACCAGCTATGGGACTGGCAGGATGTACTCAATCAAGTTCCATCCAAGGATTCCCAAGGAATTCACACATTGCAAGCTAGCTCATTGGAAAGTTCGTTCCGAGAGCTTTCCAACGGTATATTACACGCCTCAATCCGACCTACGGATTGGGAGATACACCCCAATCATTGTAAGGTCCATCATTGAAATCGACGCGCGCCTTCCACAACTCCTACCCTTTCACATGGTAGAGTGCCCAAGCGCCTTTTTTAGAGGCCATTGGATCATTCCACCTTGCCCAAGCCTACTTCCTAGGCTCTGATACCAATGTAAGAGAACAAGGATTACGACCACCACATGCTAGAGAGATGACTCTCCTCCCAACCAAATGCCTCTATATATAGCTCTCTCCAGGGGACTGCCTTCTTGGGCAGGTGGATACTAACCATCCAAGTTTCAGCCATGTAACTACATGTGCGCCAAGTGTCCCAGTTAACTCGAGTTAACTCAAGTGGATGCTTCTAGAAGGCTCTACAGCTCTTTGGGCAAAATACTCTCCCCATGTTCCCCATGGGGGTTGAACCCAAGACCTCCTCCTTCACATCCTTGAGACTTAACCACTAAGCTAAGTGGATCACTTGTTCACAAGAGCACAAGACCTCCTAGTAAGTCTAAACTCGAGATCTTTGGTCATACACACGGATGACCAAACGGTGTCCGATTTCAGATCGGTCTGAACCGGCCAGACCCTTGGATCATAGACTTACTTTATTACACACTCTCAAGGAGAAGCACACACAGATTGAGGCAAGGAAGAATGATCTTCTTCTTCTTCTTCTATTACATGAAAGGAATGTACAAGAATGACTTAAAAACAAGAATACAACAAGTGCAATATATAAAGATCAGTACATAAGGAAAAACCTAATGTCCACGAATGAGTGAGCTGGCAAGGAACAAATGTGCCATCACTCTCAGTAGATAAATCTAATAAAGCTCAATGAAGTATCCCTGACATATACCGGTGTGACCACTATACATGTCAGAGAAATGAAAAACTGGTACGTGTCATCTTGGATCATCACATGTTGAGCTTGATATCTCAACACTTCCCCTCAAGCTCAATGCTATATCCTATAATCCAAGCATCTCCTGGAACTTCTTCAACTTCTGAGCTCTAAGTGCTTTGGTAAAAATATTTGCAACCTGCTCATCTGTTCTCACATAAACAAGATCAGTATCACCTGCTAATACCTTCTCTCTAATGAAGTGATAATGCACCTCGATATGCTTTGTTCTAGCATGGAAAACAGGGTTCCGTGCTAACTGTATGCTGCTAAGATTATCACAATAGATGGTGATAGGCTTTTGCACTTCCACACCTAAATCTGCAAGTAGCATCTCCAGCCATGATGCCTCACATCCTACCATTGTAGCACCTCTATACTCAGCCTCTGTACTCGACAAAGCAACAGTGGGTTGCTTCTTGCTGCTCCATGTAACAGTTGCACTTCCAAGTGAGAATAGAAAACCACTAGTAGATCTTCTATCTGGAATGCTACCAGCCCAATCGGCATCGGTGTATCCATAAACCTGCAAATCTACACCAGCCTCATAAAACAATGTATAATCCAAAGTAGCACTCACATAACGTAGAGTGTGCCTCAAAGCATCCAAATGTGGCTTCCTGGGAACCTACATAAACTGACTTTCAAGTCCAACAGTATAACTTAGATCAGGCCTTGTAATTATGAGATATATAAGACTTCCCACAATTTCCCTGTACATAGTAGCATTTTCCAATGCTTGACTTGATGTAGTGTCCAACTTCAAATTCTAATCTAATGGCATAGAAATTGGCTTACAATTAGCCATACCATACTTTTGTAGCATATTCAAGGCATATTGCCTTTGCGACATCCATACACCTGTTTTTGTATGTATAAACTCAATGCCCAAGAAATAGCGAAACACATCAAGATCTTTCATGTCAAATTCTTGAATAAGAAATTTCTTTACCTCTTTGATGCTTCCTTCATTATCACCACCTACAATCAGGTCATCAACATAAATAGCCACAATAGTAATACCATCATCAACCTTCCTTGCATATAGTGAGTGATCTGCATCACACATAAAAAACCCAATGTTGGTTAAGTAATCAACAATCCTTGCATGCCATGCACGAGGGGCTTGCTTCAACCCATACAAAGCCTTTTGCAACCCGCAAACATATTCTCGATGCTTTGAATATTCATATCCTTGTGGTTGGTCCATATATACTTCTTCCTATAACTCGCCATGTAGGAAAGCATTCTTCACATCCATTTGATGCAAAGTCCAGCCTTTTGTTGTAGCTAATGCAACAAGCATTCTGACAGTAGACATTTTAGCCACAGGGCTGAATGTTTCCTCATAATAAATGTCATATGTCTGTGCATATCCTTTAGCTACGGATCGTGCTTTATACCTGCTTCTGCTACCCTCAACATTATGCTTCTTTACCTTGTAAACCCATTTGCAGCCTATGGGTTTCTTTCCTTGTGGCAATGGAACCAGCTTCCATGTATCATTTCCATAAAGTGAAGCCATCTCCCCATCCATAGCTTTTTCCCAATTTGCAATTCCAATTGCATCTTCAAAGCAAGAAGGTTCAGCATCTTGTATTACCTTTGTCATGTAGGCACAATGATGAGCCATATAATTATCATACGTCAATCGTTGCGCTAAATTCCGCATCCTCCCAGATCTTCTTGGTCCTGGGTCACTTCTCCTTGTATCATTTGCATGTGCCCTTCTTACTTCTGGAGTCCTCACAGAGGGCAATCCAAGTTCCTCATCAAGACTCTTTTTTGAACCGCTTGAATCTCCATCAATGTCTTCAAAACCTGCACATGTTTTACTAGCAGCAGAAATATTCTCTTTACCTTTCTTGGATGTATTTGATGAATTTTCTGGATTGAAATTTCCATGCAATCTTGCACTCGATGGATTTGAGTTGGAACTATTGCTTGGTGATGCATTCGGTCCACTCAAAACTTGAGATTCTACACTTGATTTTTCAACTTTTTTTTCATTTGGTTCAAGATTCAGTCTGTCAGGGGAGCACTAGATTGTGCTCTCTGACTACACAAGACAAGATTTCGGAAACACAGTTCTGATTACAAGAATACCCACGAAGGGAAAATGCTACAAGAATATACGATCGATACAAGATGTCCCACAACCCGGGACCAATAGGTATGGAAAACTCGACTAGAGATGATACAGGAGATCCCACAACCCGGGATCGTAGGTAGGAAACAAGATATCTCGATTACAAGAAATCCCCTCAGGGATATGAACTGGATACAAGAAATAACTAGAAAGGATCTCGTACTACGAGATTACAATAGGACAAGAAAGGATGTCCACAATACAAGACTAGACAAGACTAGAGCTAGAAACAAGACTAGAACTTGAACTGGAACTTGAATGTACTTACTTGGAGGTCACGACTCCTTGAGCTCCCAAGACTGGCATTGGCAAGACTGATTATGAATGTGGCCAACCCCTCCTTATATAGGTTTTCAAGGGCGGTTCCCAAGGCGGTTGCGAACTGATGATGTCATCATGATGTCATCGATTTGTAACAAGACCTCCCAATGTCAGAATTCAGCGAATAGACAGTTGATCTTGGGGTTTTGGCACATTCCGGACGCAATGGAAGCATTGGTTTCTCCTAATTCTGAACCAATCATGAGATACAGGGTTCACATGGAATCTTAGGTTCAGGATGGTTTCCTTCGTCCATGACATCACCTCCCCCTCAAGCGACGAGTTCCACGAGGAGCGGTCATGTTATCTGGTCTCGGCTTCGTTGGATTTTTCTTATGGAATTCTCGAACCTTGATTGGTGCTCTCTGAAGGTTTTCTGCAGGTTCCCAAGTACGATCACTGATGTCATACCCTTTCCAATGAATAAGGTATTCCAATCTTCCCCGGGATATTCTGGAATCTAGGACATGCTCGACTTCAAATTCTTCATGATCATCAATCTCAATAGGTGGTGAAGGACTAGGTCTCTCCCCCCTCAATGGTGAAATCTGATATGGTTCCAACATGGATACATGGAAAACTGGATGTATTCTCATGGTACTCGGTAACTGGAGTTTGAAGGTGACTGGATTAATCTTGGCCAAGATGGTAAATGGTCCAAACTTTTGATGATCTAACTTTGCACAAGGCCTTGAAGTTTGTAAATTGTTTCGGAGTAACCATACTTTATCCCCAATTTGATACGATGGATTCTGGACACGATGTTGATCTGCATAGTACTTATATTGTTGTTGAGCTTTATGGATCTCTTCCTTCAGTTCTTTGTGAATGTCCATCAGGTACTGGGCCTTGTCTCTGGCAGCTGGGTTCTTGACATGATTTGAGAGTTGTATATCCATCCTTGGATGTTGTCCATAGTTTGCAAAGAAGGGAGTTTGCTTAGTAGATGCATGAACACTATTGTTATAGGCAAACTCTGCAAAGGGTAACAACTCAAACCAGTCATTTTGGTGATAGTTGCTAGTGCAACGGAGATATTGCTCCAGGACTTGATTCACTCGTTCTGTTTGTCCATCAGTCTGTGGATGATTTGCTGTAGATAGTTTAACTTGAACACCAAGGAGCTTGCAAAGACTGTTCCAAAAGCTGGATATGAACTGTGGACCTCGATCACTGACAATGTCATCAGGCAATCCATGAAGCCTAAATATGTACCTAAGAAAAAGTCTGGCAGTGGCTGCACCTGTGATTGCCTTGGTAGTTGGAATGAAGTGTGCCATCTTTGTAAATCTATCCACAATAACAAGAATGGCATCATACTTATCTGACTTTGGTAGATCTGTGATGAAATCCATCGACAATGAAGCCCATGGCCTTTCTGGAATAGGTAGAGGTTGCAAGAGGCCATGAGGTTTATGTCGGGGTACCTTAGATCTATTGCAAGTATCACAGGTTCGAATGTATTCTTTGACTTCCTTCCACATCTGAGGCCACCAAAAGTCCCTTGATATGAGTTCTATTGTTTTATTTACTCCAAAATGTCCTGCTGCAAGGTTGTCATGGCGTTGTTGAAGTACTTGGATCCTGGGCTTTCCTGGAGGGACATACAATAGGTTCTTATAGAGTAGTAAACCATCCTTTTCCTGAAATTCGTTTACTTCTTGGAATTTTCCTTCTTGAGCTTTCTGCTTAACGTTACAAAACAATTCATCCTGTGGTAGATTCTCACGGATCAACTGATTCAAGGCTGAATCTTCATGATGGCTTGAAGAGATAGCTGCTAACTGGAGATGCTCGGGCTTGAGTAATACACTCTCTTGTTGATCAAAGGCCTCTTCACCCTTCTTTGGTGCAAGGTAAGATCTTCTGGATAGGGCATCTGACTGACATTGATGACGTCCTGGACGGTATGTGATGACAAAGTCGAATCTGGATAAAAAGTTACTCCATCGAGATTGCCTTCTATTGAGGATCCGGGTGGTCATAAAATACTCTAGGTTCTTGTGATCTGAATATACAATGACTTTATGAGCTGCTCCTTCTAGATGGTGACGCCAGGTATCAAACGCGTCTACTATGGCAAGGAGTTCTTTATCATGAATTTCATAATTAATTTCTGGAGGGGAAAACTTCCTTGAATGATATGCAACTGGATGTAGTTGTCCATCATCTCCATATTGGGAAAGAATGGCCCCTAGAGCAAAGTCCGATGCATCTGTCTCAAGGAAGAAGGGCTTACTAGAATCAGGATGAACTAGGATTGGAGCAGTAGTGAATGCTGATTTCAAGGTCTGAAAGGCCTTCTCTGCTTCTTCGGTCCATGAGAATTTGGAGTTCCCTGTAAGCTTGGTAAGAGGTGTCACTATCTTGGAGTAATCTCTGATGAATATCCTATAGAAATTGGCAAACCCCAAAAAACATTGTACATCTCGAACACATGAAGGTGGTTGCCAATCAAGGATTGTCTCAATCTTCTTAGGGTCCATAAAAATTCCTTTATCTGATACTATGTACCCTAAAAATTCCACTTCTGTCTTATGAAAAGAACACTTCTCCAATTTCGCATACAATCCTTTTTCTCTTAGTTTCTCTAGGACTATCTTTACATGATCTTCATGATCCTCTAGATTTTTTGAAAATATCAAGATATCATCAAGGTATATTACAACAAAATCATCTAAATATTCTCGAAAAATATCATTCATCATATGTTGGAAGACAGCTGGAGCATTTGTAAGACCGAAGGGCATAACTACATATTCAAAATGCCCATACCTTGTTCGAAATGCTGTCTTCCATTCGTCTCCTTCTCTGATCCTGACAAGGTTGTAAGCTCCTCGAAGATCAATTTTCGTGAAGAATTTTGCTTTTCCAAGGCGTTCCAAGAGCTCTGATATGAGTGGTAGAGGGTATCTGTTTTTTATAGTGACTTTGTTCAATCCACGATAATCTACACACATCCGGAGAGTCCCATCCTTCTTCTTTACAAATAGAATAGGAGCTCCTGCTGGAGACTTCGAGTGTTTGATAAACCCCTTTGCTAGATTCTCATCAATGTTCTTGCGTAGTTCTGTAAGTTCCTCTGGAGATAGTCTGTAGATTGGTCCAAAGGGTGGTTGTGTTCCCTCTTGAAGATCTATGGGACAATCATAAGGTCTATGCTCTGGAAGGATATCTGCATTCTTCTTTTCAAAAACATCTTCAAAGCCGTTGTACTGATTGGGTAGCTGTACTGGATCATCTTTCTTGGATTCTTGAGCTGGTATGGCATAGATCATATATGTAGGTTCCTTCCTTACTGCATGTATGAAGGCTTTAGCTCCAACATATGTTGGGTTCTTCTGGATATCTCGACGGGTGATTTTATTCTTTTCCCAATTAATTTCTGGATTATGTTTCTTTAACCACGGCATTCCGATGATAACCATATTTGCTGGACTCGATATTACATTGAAACATATGTGTGAATCATGGTCACCAAGGTGTACTCTTAGTGGTATGGTTTCCATGGTTATATTCCCCGATGCTAGAGGCCGTCCATCTACTACTTCGGCTACTACTGGTCTGTTCTTTCGAAGTACTGGAATTCCATGTTTCTTAACGAGTCCTTCATCAATGAAACATGAGGACGCTCCTGAATCTACTAGAGCTATGAGGGAAAGGGTCTTCTTAGACAGGATTAACTTGACAGGGGCAAGACATGTTTCTACGGGTGTGGATGGAATTATGAGACCCTTTCGTA
This sequence comes from Ceratopteris richardii, assembly GCA_020310875.1. Lineage (NCBI taxonomy): Eukaryota > Viridiplantae > Streptophyta > Polypodiopsida > Polypodiales > Pteridaceae > Ceratopteris > Ceratopteris richardii. The sequence goes on from CM035407.1 coordinate 64,738,252, forward strand.
TATCATGGTCCGGCTGTATGGTCTCTTTTACAACTGGACTTCCTCGTTTCCCTGCTCTACAAGGGTGGCTGCGACTTTGGAGTTTGTTCTCTTGTTGGGACAATTAACTGCAATGTGGCCAGGGTTTCCACAATATAGACATAATTTGTTATCCCTCCTTCTTTGTTTCTCTTGTGGTGTTAGAGGCTGGAACCTAGTTACATCTATCTGCATAGGTTCGGGCATAGTGTCATCTCTAGGAGTAGGCTGGAAAGGTTTCCATTGGCGAGGTCTTCCTTCTACTTGTTTTTCTTGTTTCCTTTCAAAAAGACGGTTATCACATTGAATGGCTTGGTTGATGTATTCATTCAATGTCTTCACCTCTGGCATCGTGAGTAGAAGGTCCTTCACGTCATCCCTTAAGCCCCATCTAAATTGGCTAATGAAATAATCTTCATGCCAAGTGAGGTCACATATCAATTGCCTAAATTCTGATGCATAGGTAGAGGCAGGGCGGTTACCTTGACGTAGCTTTCGAAGTTTTGTTTCTGCCACTCGACTCGTGTCTGCATCTCCAAATGTGGCGACAAGCTCTCCAAGAAATGCCTCATAATTATGAAGTACGGCCATATCCTTCTCCAAGATTGGGGCGAACCATGATAAAGCTTGACCATAGAGCAAGGTTCCAATAAAACCGACCTTGGATGCATCATCAGGGTATCTATCAGGCTGCATGCGAATGTACAATTTGACTTGTTGCAAGAATCCTCGAAACTTTGTACGATCACCATTGAACTTTTCTGGCATGCAAATCTTGGGTTCCTTCACAAATGATGTACTGGGCCGTTGGTTCACTTGAATACTCCCTTGATTCGCTTGAAGACTCCCGATTCGTTCTTGTAATTCTTGAAGGAGTGTACCTACATGCACTGGATGTCCCATCTCGACTTGTGTCTGTCGACGACTTAGGTCTTCGACTTGTTGTTGGAGACTCTGAAGTGATGCTACGATCTGTTCATAAGCGTTCTCCATGATGTCTGGTCTTGGATAGAAGATAGTCTTGCCAAAATGTCAGGGGAGCACTAGATTGTGCTCTCTGACTACACAAGACAAGATTTCGGAAACACAGTTCTGATTACAAGAATACCCACGAAGGGAAAATGCTACAAGAATATACGATCGATACAAGATGTCCCACAACCCGGGACCAATAGGTATGGAAAACTCGACTAGAGATGATACAGGAGATCCCACAACCCGGGATCGTAGGTAGGAAACAAGATATCTCGATTACAAGAAATCCCCTCAGGGATATGAACTGGATACAAGAAATAACTAGAAAGGATCTCGTACTACGAGATTACAATAGGACAAGAAAGGATGTCCACAATACAAGACTAGACAAGACTAGAGCTAGAAACAAGACTAGAACTTGAACTGGAACTTGAATGTACTTACTTGGAGGTCACGACTCCTTGAGCTCCCAAGACTGGCATTGGCAAGACTGATTATGAATGTGGCCAACCCCTCCTTATATAGGTTTTCAAGGGCGGTTCCCAAGGCGGTTGCGAACTGATGATGTCATCATGATGTCATCGATTTGTAACAAGACCTCCCAATGTCAGAATTCAGCGAATAGACAGTTGATCTTGGGGTTTTGGCACATTCCGGACGCAATGGAAGCATTGGTTTCTCCTAATTCTGAACCAATCATGAGATACAGGGTTCACATGGAATCTTAGGTTCAGGATGGTTTCCTTCGTCCATGACACAGTCCTTCTTTGGCATCTGCATAGAAGCTTGATATTTCATCAAATACCACATCTCTGCTCACCTTTACCTATCATGTGAGTGGGTTATAACATTTATATCCCTGTTGCTCAAGGGAGTATCCAATGAAGACACACTTTTCTGCTTTTGGATCAAGCTTTGTCCTCAATTCATTTGGGACATGTACATATGCAATACAACCAAAAACTTTTCAATAGTTTCATCCATGAACAAATCTCCTTTGTTTTTCAAATGTTTTTCGTATTTTTTTATAAGTTTTCTTGGAATTTGTTTAAAATAAGAAATATTTAAAGTAGTAGACGAAAAATAAACAGTCATTTTATCTAAGTTCTGTACAAGATTTTGTGAGATTTCGAACCAAAGTCCACTGTCATCTCGCTCAACAGTGGCATTTACTCGAAATCCTGTTCTAAGTGTCTTAAAGGAGTTTTTCTTAAAGACCTACGATTTTGAGGATGGTTAATACAAAGCGTCATGAATTGGACAGATTTGAGGTCATCACGAGAACGTATTCTTGTGAAAGCACTTCCATCGTCCAATACTTTCGTCTCCATTCTTTGTTCACAAATGAATGGCTGCCCAAAAATAATTGGGTACGAGCAATCAACATGAACGAAGAAATTATGTTCCTCTTTAACATCTACAATAGTAATAGGAACATTTGCACAAGCTCCTAGTAGATAGCCAGAAACATTGTTGGCTGCCTTCATTTTCCACCCATGATCTCTATCAATAGGCCATTTTCCTTCGTTATAAATCTCCCTTGAGACTACAATGATTTATGATCCTGAATCGATTAATGCTACTTGCGGTTTATTATTATTACCTATCTTAACCATAGTTTTAGTGGTACCCCTTGCCCAATGTTTATGAGTATAATGACTATTTGGGTCATTATTTCCTTTTTCCAAATGTCCAATTACGGGGCCCAAATAATTTCTATGATCAAAAGATTCTCGATACTCAGATTCATTAACTTGTACAACACTCACTTTTGGTTCATCCTGATCTTTCCTTTCTTCCATTTCAATATCCTCCGTTCTATATACTCTATAGGTTCTCTTCATCTTTTGATGATACTCATGAAATCTTTTTTCACATCAGTTCGTGAAAATGCTAACCATTCCTCTAATGTCATGGTCACCTCTGCTTTCATAATTTTTTCATCCATAACCTTCCGAATGTCTATTTGTTATCTTGATTTGTGAGATCAATCGGAAAGTCGGAGGTTTCTTTTTCGGTTTTTCTTCCTTACTATCTTCACCACGTATGGGTTGCATTTCATTAGGTTTATCCTGACTTCTATCTTCATTTGCTGTTTTCTTTTCTAAATTTTCTACTACCTTCTTTACTTTCCCCTAATTCGAAGGTTTCTTTTCTTGTTCCTATTGTTTTGTTTTGTGACTAGGCTCCATCCTAGGTGGTTCATTAATTGTCTCAGTAGTTTCACCCTCTTTTCTAGCCCTTGTTGTTCGTTTAGACTTTCCCTCTTCATCCCGTTTCCTTTTCTCATCTACATTAGTTTCATGAGCATATACTGAGAACATATCTACTGGGTCATTCCAACATGTCTTTGATCTAATATCTGAGCTTGTAGCATATAAGTTCTCAACTGATAACTTCCCTCTACTAGCAGTATCATAAACTTGATTCCAAAAGTCACAATTAGAGTCATCACTATCAAGCCTACAAGCATAAGTATTTTAGCTTGTGGAGGCTTCAAAGAAGGTTTTCATACCTCCTTTCCCATAATTTGATGCCAAAGGCCTTTTTGTTACATAGTCACAGATCTTTTGATCAACTTCCGTGACCCAATTTCTATCCTTGGCCTCTTTGAATAAGTTACATGTCTAGTGTGGATGTTCTAAATCATCACACCAGAGACATCTTCGGGCTTGGTTAAATGGCCTTCTAGTTGGCATCTAATTCCTAGGATTTTGCTCTAATTCTTTTGGTTTCTCCTAATCTCTCAATCTAACCTCTTGCATACTCTTTATAGTAGCTATGTCAGTTGCCAAAGTCTCCATATGTTTGGCAAGTGACTCTATTGATGTTTTTAACATTGTAATTTCGGATTCGTCCCCACTAGGGTTATGAGAAGTAGGGTCATTTTCTAACTTTCTTGGCGTATCTCTTTCATTTAATCTTGGAGTTTGCATCTGATTTCACTCATGTCTTTGGGCTAACCTATGGACAGCTGCTCGAACGTTATCCCAATTTCCAGTAAGCCCACTTGCAGTCACTCCGTCCTCAAGCAATGGTTCTAGCTCACGTCTAAGAGAAGGGTCTAACATGCTTAGGAAACTTCATAATTTATCCGGTTCAAGAGTTGTTCGGTCTGCTTGAGGCATTTGGTTAAATTTTACATCAAACTCAGTCAAATTCTGAGTTATATGTTGATCTAATTTCCTTGTTCCTACCCATCGCATGAATGTAGCTCTATTATTCTTACTGTAATCTTCATGCAAAAATTTAGTAAGAAGTCGAGTTTTAAAATCCGCCCAAGTCATGTTTGGTTGAACTACTCTCAATTGGATTCTCTCTCTAGTAAAACCATAAGCAATACGTATAAATGTGTCTTTTTTGTTATCTTCAGGTAACCCATATTGCTCTATCAATTGTTCATAATATTTAAGATATGCAGTTGCATTTGTCCCATTAAATCCCCCCTATCCATTTTAATTGCATCTATTATCTTCCAAATACATTGAAAAATTGATTTAGTCTATTCTTTATCAGGTCTGCATGATGGTTCCATCTCCTTGCTCATTCTAACCGTCTATTTCTTGTTCCTGCTGCGACGCCGTGGTAAAAGATACTTTGCAAATAGAAGTAAAGAAAATATTCTACTATGTTGCAATCAGAAAGAAAATTTCCCTACTATTTTGCAAAGAAAATTTTCCTATTTTGCAATAAAGAAAATTTTCCTACTACTTTGCAAACAAAAATAAAGAAAATTTTCCTTCTACTTTGCAAATAGAAATAAAGAAACTTTTCCTACTACTTTGTAAATAGAAATAAAGAAACTTTTCCTACTACTTTGTAAATAGAAATAAAGAAACTTTTCCTACTACTTTGTAAATAGAAATAAAGAAATTTTTCCTACTACTTTGTAAATAGAAATAAAGAAAAATTTCCTTCTACTTTGCAAATAGAAATATAACAAATATACCTGATCAACCTCGATGAAGAGGCTCTTTGTAAATGTGCTCAGTGCAAAGTCTTTACATTAAGATTGATCAAATTAATCTAATACATCAATTCTAAGTATGCATGCGCAATCGTTGCTTTCACAAAAGTTGAGGGACAAAGGTGGCATGACGAAGATCCTTCTACTTGTAACTCTCTGTGGAGGCGCTCAGGTCACAATGACCAGCCCTCAACAGCCAGGAGATCACAAGGTTTAAGAGTCAGCTTCAGCTACCAAGGATGTCGATGCTTCTACTTCAATCGCCAAATTTCCTATGTGCATATGCAAAACAGAAATTAAAAATATACCTTTATACCTACGGTGTCGCGCCGAACCTTCACGTCGAGTTCACTCTGCATTTGCCATTTCTACAACAATACACAACAGTGCAAACCCCTACGAGTAGCACTTCTGCTTGAACACTATCGCACTATCGTTGGAAGTGAGGTAGGCCCTTGGCTCGTATCACAGGTCCATGGTTCCATAGGTCCAGTATATACAACACAGAATCTAGCAATCTTCAATATTGACAAAACATGAACATACCACAACTTAATCATACAAATGATGAGACAAAGATAGAGAAAGAATAGAAGACATGTGTAAGGTGTTACATAATCCATCGCTTACTCATAGTATCATATATACCAATGTTCAATGTACAATGTGGGAGCAAAAATCTCAACCACTCTATGTGATGAGAAATAGATGAATGAGTGAATGTACAAATGTAACAAAAATATTCAGATGTATGGGCAGAAATCTGAATATACATGAGATGTGTGACCTTATAGGTTATAGAAGAGTGAATATGAGTGACTGAAAGAGGAAGAATCAGTGTGAAACTAATAATCAACAAACCCTCACCTAATCTTAGGCTATGGAAGACCCTAAGTCAGACACGTGTGTGAAAATATCACATACTTAAAAAGTAGCAATGAATGCTAACAAGTTTGCTGCAGGAAATCCTCAAACTCATGTGAACACACCTTCTCAAACACATCCAAATATGCATAAAGCATATACGTACTGTTTCTCTTGTACCTATGCCAAATAGGACTCCTCCTGATATGAACGCCACAGCCTTCATAAACTTCAAGTAGTACATGTGTGCATAAAGAGAATATGTACCTGAATACTTAACATAAGATGAAAATCTTATTTTAACCCGCCATCCAATGTCTTTGAAGTAGCCCGACATCCTCTTGTAGAAGATAATCGTCAACTACAACATGTAGATAGCCGATCCTCACCATCAAGCTACTAATGACCAAGTCTTCTTGCCATGAACAAGAGATAACCTCCTCTCCATGAGCTACAGTGTGAGCACACCCTTCATCTTCTCCAAGAAGAATCATTAAGAACTCCATAGTTGCTCCTCAACATGCTTCAAGTTAGCACCATGGCTGCCCCATGTGCTAGAAGAAACACCACCTCTATTGAGGTCCAAGCTCCAAGCTTGTGTTGAATACTAGGTGAAGGATGAATACAAGTGAACCCAATAGCTTCTTATATAGTAGAACTTTGTCCCTTGAAAAGCTCCTGAATAAAGCAAAATCACTACGATCGCTAATTGTTCGGAATCCAAAAGAAAATGCAACTCCGTCGGCTATCCGCTATGAGTTTTATCCACGTTCGCTGATTTATCAATAGCCTTCAAGATTTCTTCGTGTTGATGAACGCGGGACTTGAACCCGGGTGGCTGGGATGGGAGGACACTTACTTAACCAAGGCGCTGGTCGCCGTTGCGTGTACAAGAAGTACTAAGCATGTATATAGATTCTCTATCTGCCCGTCGATTCCTCAAGAACATCTTGAGTAAAATGGACCAAGAGGATATTGAATCTTGACCTAAAAGAACATTGAATGAACCAATAGGATATTGATTCCAACAATGCCCCCTACAATGTCATATTGGTACAATCTGGACTGGAACTGCAATCTGTCACAAGCTGCAAACTATCACAAGCTTCAAGCTTGTACTCCCAAATTGACCTTCAAACCTTTTCTTCAAAAGTCTTTTTCAAAATTGAATTTGACTTTCCTTCAAAAATTTGAACTTGCTGAATATGAACCATAATACTTGAGAAAATGCAAACTAGATATCCAATAGTGAACTCATCAAGCAATCACTGCTTGACAACAAATGTAGCATGAACCGTCTCTGAACCTGTTATCTCATGTCTTCAAAAACCTGAAAACATACACTAGGATCCACATATTTGCATTTACCTTCCAAAAAGGTTTCTCAACGTACTTCTACTGCGTCATGTAAATACACTAAACAAAATCAAGAACTGAATCCTGGAACCTGTGACTGACAACTCACAACTTAGTGTATTATGAACACTGCTGGTTCATCTCTGACTGTACTCAAGTCAAATCAACTCAACTTGGCTGAAATCAACTGAAATATGACTCATAAAATCTATGATGTCATCATGTCTTCATCCTTTAAATCCTTCATACCTCTTTCCTTCAGAACCTGGTATAAACATATATGCGTGCACTTCTCAAATATACCTTTCTGAAATATCAAGCTTCTCTTCAATAGAATTTTGGAACCTTCTCCTGAACAGGAACATCCTAACAGGAACTTTCTCCAGACATTCTCCTTCTTCCTTCTTCTTTCAAAGCTGGGACATAAAGAGAACTTGACAAAGGAAATATAGGAATACCTGAAGGTATGACTCTGCATTCTTTTATATATGGCTGAAAATAAGTCTTCATGTTTCATCACCCCCCTAGATGATTTAACACTAGTATCCAGTATTCTTCAAATTATATCAGACTTTATGAAATCTTGGACGTCCTTCTTCATAAATCTGATCTTCAGTGATCAATACCTGTATCTGAAACAAAATCTTTGAACCCTTTTTATTAGCACTGTACACATGCCAATAGCTTTCCATGTCATTCCTCAGATTTCCAAATTGTAGAATAAGGTTAGTTGATCCTAACATAACAAAACCTTGTTGAAAGCATTTTAGGATTCATAACCTTCCGTAACATAACAAGTATCTTCTTCTATCTCTCTACACAAATCTGATAGAACCTGAATCTTTGATTTACTTCTTCCAATGTTAAGAATCTTCACAAACAAAGGATAGACAACTGAATCATAAATACTCAAGATCATACATGATCATTCAAGATCAATGATCTCTCTTGTGTAGAATCTGCTCTTATCAAACCTTCATGTCTGAATGTTTGATTTGCTACCTGAATGTCTCTAAGTGTCCATGTTTCACATAAAGTTGTAAAACTTTTCTTCAAACAAATCCTTTCCAAGAATCTGTGACTCCTACTTGAAACATAAGTGGACAAATTCTCACCTTGAGAACTCCAAAAGCTACAAGTTGATACTTCATAACTTTCATATTTTACCCAGGTGAAATGTGATAGTACCTGCTTGATTTTCTTTTGGCTAACTCCACTTCTCAATCAAGTGATAGGATCTAATGGAACACCTTTTTGAATACAAACATGTATCCAAAAATCAAGACAATCATAGAAAGTAGATTCTTCAACTGACTAGTACATCAACAAGACTAAACTTTCTGAAGTTTCTGAAAATACTGAATATGAGGTAACCTTTCCAAACATAAAACCTCAACCCAAGTCTTCAACATCTGCTATAAAAAACTCTTTTACCTTAAGAGTTAGATAAAGAAGAAATATACTTCTCTGCAACTTGTCATATACCAAGTAGCTCTGTATTGACACTCCAAGAATTCTTTGAGCGAACATATAAGCTACCTGCTTAAAAGCTTCAACTAAAACATAACTCATATACATATGAGTCAAAACATATATCTGTTGCTTTTTTTTCTCTCAATGCAATTCTTTGTCAAATCTACTAAATCATGACCAAGTGTAATGCAAAACAAGAAACTGCTTCTTTTTTAAACAAGATGTTCTCGTAGACTTGTCTTTGGATGTAGAGGATAAAATAGGAAAAGTATATGGAAAATATATGAGAAAAGGAAGCCTTACTTTTCTTTTGGAAATGATGGACTTTCTTCTTCTGCATCTTTCTTCCACCTGATGATGTCAACATCTTCAAACTTCTCTTCCATACCTTTTGTTCTCTTCATCTTGAAGTAGCAAACACTCTTGACCTCTTCAAATGAACTTTTTCTCTTTCTCTAGTACTAAGAGTAAGAGATAAAACAAACAAGGTATATAAATGGAAGTGAATATAGAATCATGTTTTATCATCTCCTCATATCTCTGAATCAAAATTATGTTTCAAATGTCTGAATCGACTAAATTCACCAATCGTTGTCTGAATGATGAATTACCCTTCTAGAGATACCTCTCTAGATCACATTTGTACCTGGATATTCAACCAACTTGCAACAGAAAATTGGCTGAAAACAAAAAACTCATCCTATCTTCACATTTGTCTTCTTAGATGAACTTTCTTGCCATGAAAGAGATCTCTCGAAACTCTCTAGAAAAACCTCTAGATACCTGTTTTGATGTAGCTAATGCTTTAACTTTCAAATGATGAAAGTGTATAAAAGCACTCCTTGAAACCTCAAATCTCTTCATAACTGCTCTTCTAAGATATGACCTGCAAATGATAATCTGATAGTAGAAACTGATACCTGTGATTTGATGTTGATCTCATTCCTTCATCTTCTCTAAGACATTGTTCTTCCTTGAATTTGAAGTAGTCTTCTCTTCATCAAGTCTGGGTCTTCAAACAATACTTTTGTAAAGTATTTGCATACTCTTCCAAAAATATTTAGCTGCTAACAGATTATCAACTTCATACTCCACACTCATGAATACACATGTGACTGAATTGTCTAATTCTCAAATCTCTACTCATCTAGATTAAGTGTGTATGTCAAATGTCAAATGTTAGAAGATGCTTTAAATCATATGTTGTAAATCTGGAATTCTCGAAAACCTGGGAATCTGAGAGAGCCTTAATGTATTGATGCCAAAAACCTAAAGTTCTGAAACCAAAACCTTAGTGCTCTGATACCAAATGTTGGAAGTGAGGTAGGCCCTTGGCTCATATCACAGGTCCATGGTTCCATAGGTCTAGTATATACAAAACAGAATCTAGCAATCTTCAATATTGACAAAACATGAACATACCACAACTTAATCATACAAATGATGAGACAAAGATAGAGAAAGAATAGAAGACATGTGTAAGGTGTTACGTAATTCATCACTTACTCATAGTATCATATATACCAATGTTCAATGTTCAATGTACAATGTGGGAGCAAAACTCTCAACCACTCTATGTGATGAGAAATAGATGAATGAGTGAATGTACAAATGTAACAAACATATTCAGATGTATGGGTAGAAATCTGAATATACATGAGATGTGTGACCTTATAGGTTATAGAAGAGTGAATATGAGTGACTGAAAGAGGAAGAATCAGTGCGAAACTGATAATCAACAAACCCTCATCTAACCTTAGGCTATGGAAGACCCTAAGTCAGATACGTGTGTGAAAAGATCACATACTTAAAAAGTAGCAATGAATGCGAACAAGTTTGCTGTAGGAAATCCTCAAACTCATGTGAACACACCTTCTCAAACACATCCAAATATGCATAAAGCATATACGTACTGTTTCTCTTGTACCTATGCCGAATAGGAATCCTCTTGATATGAACGCCACAGCCTTCATAAACTTCAAGTAGTACCTGTGTGCATAAAGAGAATATGTACCTGAATACTTAACATAAGATGTAAATCTTATTTTAACCCGCCATCCAATGTCTTTGAAGTAGCCCGACATCCTCTTGTAGAAGATAATCTTCAACTACAACATGTAGATGGCCGATCCTCACCATCAAGCTGCTAATGACCAAGTCTTCTTGCCATGAACAAGAGATAACCTCCTCTCCATGAGCTACAGTGTGAGCACACCCTTCATCTTCTCCAAGAAGAATCATTAAGAAGAACTCCATAGCTGCTCCTCAACATGCTTCAAGTTAGCACCATGGCTGCCCCATGTGCTAGAAGAAACACCACCTCTATTGAGGTCCAAGCTCCAAGCTTGTGTTGAATACTAGGTGAAGGATGAATACAAGTGAACCCAATGGCTTCTTATATAGTAGAACTTTGTCCCTTGAAAAGCTCTTGAATAAAGCAAAAACACTACGATCGCTAATTGATCGGAATCCAAAAGAAAACGCAACTCCGTCGGCTGTCCACTATGAGTTTTATCCGCGTTTGCTGATTTATCAAAAGACTTGAAGATTTCTTTATGTTGGTGTCCATGGGACTTGAACCCGGGTGGCTAGGATGGGAGGACACTTACTTAACCAAGGTGCTGGTCGCCGTTGTGTGTACAAGAAGTAATAAGTATGCATATAGATTCTTTGTCTGCCCGTCGATTCCTCAAGAACATCTTGAGTAAAATGGACCAAGAGGATATTGAATCTTGACCTAAAAGAGCATTGAATGAACCAATAGGATATTGATTCCAACAACTATGACATGACAGTTTGATCTCACAAAAACATATTTTTTGTGTATCAACAGTACACCGAATCGCTTGAAATTCTGGATCTGGAATATATGAGTGTTGCCGAACATGACGCAAGTTAGAGTTTTTGAAATTGGCCTCGTTTTTCTATGGGTCTCACCTTACGAGCTCGAAATGGAGGTCGAGATAGCTCCGAAACTTCGAGATGCTGCCAATTTTCGTAGCAAACGGAGGTCGTTTGTGAATCACGTTTTCTCCACGCCTTGTTATGTACTCTTCACCGTCGCCTTCTCCACAAGCTCTCTACAGCCACGCTAGCTCTGATACCATGTCATGAGGAAGGAGATAAGGAAGAGAGCTCACACACACACTCTCACTCTCAAGGAGAAGCACACACAGATTGAGGCAAGGAAGAATGATCTTCTTCTTCTTCTTCTATTACATAAAAGGAGTGTACAAGAATGACCTAAACACAAGAATACAACAACTGCAATATATAAAGATCAGTACATAAGGAAAAACCTAATGTCCGCAAATGAGTGAGTTGGTAAGGAACAAATGTGCCATCACTCTCAGTAGATAAATCTAATAAAGCTCAATGAAGTATCCCTGACATATACTGGCATGACCACTATACATGTCAGAGAAACAAAAAACTGGTACGTGTCATCCTGGATCATCACATGTTGACCTTGATATCTCAACACAAATAGCATAACTACATATTCAAAGTGCCCATACCTTGTTCAAAATGATTTCTTCCATTCATCTCCTTCTTGTTGATATATTTAGGTAGTCATGTGTGTGAACACACTAGGACCGCCGGGGCACTTTTTTCCCTCTTTAGGAGGTTTTTTCCCTTGGCTTGTATATACGCCTATTGCCCTAATGGGCTACTTATCTTTGTAAATTCTCTAGTAATACATTCAGTATTGTGTGTTGTGCTCCAAGCTTCTTCTTCTTCCTTGTGTTGTTCGCATGCTTCCACAGATGTCTAACTCCAACAATTGGTATCAAAGCAGGCCGTCGCTTCATCTAGGGCACCGTCAACACTCCTCCATTTGCAGTCTTAGATTCGCTTGAAATTTGGTGAGCATACGCAGGGTGTTTCAGAGATCAAAACAACTTTGCTGTGTTGTGCCAAAATCGCGATCTGAGCTCATTTCGACCTCCGAGCGCATTATCGCAGCGCTTGTGTAGGCTATTTTGTCTTTTTGTGCCAAAGGTATATACTAGTTTCTATTCATTAGTATAAGCATCTCAAAGTCTGCTACAAGTGTAGAGGAATTCGTATGGGTAGTTATGTTCAACTTTTTGAGATACAGTCAATTTTCTGCATCGAGGTATCTTAGTCACCGGCCATGGCTCAAAGCAGTGATGTATTCCGTATGTTGGCTGCTGATGATAAGTTGGATGGTACCAACAAACTTGAGGCACCTGGAAAACATGTTTATGAAGGCTATATTTTGGGCAAAATGTAGCGTTCCTCATTTCCAAAAGATGGTTCAGTTTGGGCTACTCAAAAATTGCAGCTTGTACATAGTGATATCTGTGGTCCTATGCAAACACCTTCTTTTGGAAATTATCTTTACTTCGTGACTTTCATTGATGATTTTTCCAGGCATGCATGGGTATATCCATTGAAGGCAAAGTCTGAAGTGTTCATGTGCTTCAAACAGTTTTTGGTTTTGGCTGAAAATCTGTCAGCATGTAAAATGGGCACCCTCCGTTTAGATCGAGGGGGGGAATATATGTCTTCTCACTTTAATGCATTTCTGGTTGAACATGGGATAAAACACCAGTGTACAGTGCCATATACACCTCAACAGAATGGAGTTGTTGAATGAAAGAACAGGTCACTCATGGAGATGGTGAGGTGTATGATCAAGAATAAGGCTTTACCACATAGTTTTTGGCTTGAGGCTATCATGTGTGCAGCATATATACTCAACAGGTGTCCCACTAAAGCACTGCAGTCTATCACTCCATATGAGGCTTGGCATGATCACAAGCCATCTGTTGCTCATCTGCGTTTTTTTTGTTGTTTGGCATATGCATTAGTGCCTGAACAACATCGTAGAAAATTGGATGATAAAGCAGTAAAATGTATTTTTGTTGGGTACAGTTCTGAAAGTAAAGGCTATCGTCTGTATCATCCACAGACTAAATGCATTCTGGTTAGCCGTGATGTTGTTTTTGTGGAAGATGCTATTCAGCCATTGCTTTCATGTACTAAGGAGACATCTGTTAGCTCCGAAGACATGTATGATACTTTGCTGCCTCTTTTTACAGGTGGATAGTCTAGTGCGTCCCAATGAGGCAACTTCTCAACCTTTGCAGGTTTCATGTGATGATGCAGATCATTCCATTTTTGATGCAGATTTACATGACATACTAGTTGATGAGAGAGCTGATATTGAGTAGGCAAAAACTATGCCAAAATGGCTGGTGTCGACTTTGCGTGACAACAAATTAGATGCACATCTGTCATATCGTACTCGCTCAGGCTCTCATAGTGCCTCTTTTGCATCAGATTGTTATGTTATGGCTGCATCTAGTCTCTGTGATGAGAATGAGCCTGTTTCGTTTGATGAAACACAAAATTTAGAAAATTGGATGGCTGCTATGCAATCTGAATATGATCCTATAATGAAGAATGGTACTTGGTCTTTATGTGACTTTCCTCCAGGCAAGAAGGCCATTGGCACTAAGTGGGTATACGAGCTGAAGCATAAACCGGATGGTACAGTTGATAGGTATAAGGCTAGGCTTGTTGCAAAGGGTTATGCACAAGAAAGAGGCATTGATTTTGATGAGACCTTTGCACCTACATGCCATATGACTACTATTTGGAGCATGTGTGCACTTGCAGCTCATCATGGTTGGAATGTACATCAGTTGAACATTAAAACAACATTTCTGAATGGTGATTTGCATGAAGAAGTGTATGTTTTTCAGCCTCGTGGCTTTGTGCAGAAAGGGCATGAAAACCACGTGTGCAGGTTAAAGAAGGCATTATATGGTTTAAAGCAAGCACCACGTGCTTGGTATGAGAAGATACATGCCTATCTGATTGCACATGGTTTTGAGAACAGTCCAACTGAAAGCACCTTATATGTTAAACGTGCTAATGATGTGCTTCTGATAATTGTTGTCTATGTTGATGACATGCTGTTCACTGGTCCTATTGAGAAGCATATTGCTGATTTTAAGGCTGATTTGCATGCCTCATTTGAGATGTCTGATTTGGGGCATTTGCATCACTATTTGGGCATTCAATTTATGCACGTTGATGGTGGAATGGCATTGTGTCAAACGAAGTATATTGATACATTATTGCAGCGTTTTGTCCTTGAAGACTATAAGCCTATTGCCACTCCTATGGAGACAGGTTTACAATTGAGTCTTCATGATGCTAGAGATGCATTTGATGTTGTTCTCTATCAGCAAGCTGTTGGATGTTTGATTTACTTATGCATTACTCGGCCAGATATTCAGTTTGTTGTCTCACAGATGGGCAGGTTTATGCATTGCCCAAGAGTCAAGCATTGGCAGGCGGTTAAGCGCATCTTTTGCTACTTGAGTGGTACTCGGCTACTTGGGTTGTTTCATCCCAAGGGGGGATCACTACCGCTAGATTTGCATGCTTTTTCTGACTCTGATTGTGCTGGTTGCAATGACACTCGTGTGTCCACTAGTGGCTTTTGCTTCATGCTTGGTAGCTCATGTATATCTTGGTTGAGCAAGAAGTAGCCTACTATGGCCACTTCCAGTTGTGAGGCTGAGTATAGGGCAGCTTTCACAGTGACTGTTGAGTGTGTCTGGCTCAGATACCTTATGGCTGATTTGGGTATTGGTCAGACTTGTGCCACCACCATCTTCACTGACAGTCGGAGCGCATTGGCAATTGCGAGGAACCCTGTGTTCCATGCTCGCACTAAGCACATTGAGGTGCATTATCACTATGTCAGGGAGAGGTTCTCTACTGGGAAGATCAGCTTGGCATATGTTCCCACGCAGGAGAACATTGTAGACCCTTTCACGAAGGTTCTGCCTAGGGAGAAGTTTGAAGCTTTCCGCAAAGCTTTGGGCTTACTTCCTTTTGTGGAGTGATTTCCACGTAGATTGGCACTTCCTTATACATGAGTGCCAGCTCCTTGTTCACTGCATCACTCCCAGGGGGGATTTGTTGATATATTTAGGTAGTGATGTGTGTGAACGCACTAGGAACACCAGGGCACTTTTTTCCCTCTTTAGGAGTTTTTTTTCCCCCGGCTTGTATATACACCTATTGCCCTAATGGGCTACTTATCTTTGTACATTCTCTAGTAATACATTCAGTATTGTGTGTTGTGCTCCAAGCTTCTTCTTCTTTCTTGTGCTGTTCGCGTGCTTCCACAGACATCTAACTCCAACACTTCTCTGATCCTAACAAGGTTGTAAGCTCCTCGAAGGCCAATCTTTGTGAAGAGTTTTGCTTTCGTGAGGCATTCCAAGAGCTTTGATATGAGTGGTAGAGGGTATGTGTTCTCTATAGTGACTTTATTCAATGCTCGATAGTCTACACACATCCGGAGAGTCCCATCCTTCTTCTTTACAAATAAAATAGGGGCTCCTGCTGGAAACTCTGAGTGTTTGATAAATCCCTTTGCTAGATTCTCATGAATGTTCTTGCGTACTTCTGTAAGTTCCTTTGGGGATAGTCTATAGATTGGTCCAAAGGGTGGTTGTGCTCCCTCTTGAAGATCTATGGGACAATCATAAGGTCTATGCTCTGGGAGGATATCTGCATTCTTCTTTTCAGAAACATCTTCAAAGCCTTTGTACTGATTGGGTAGCTGCACTGGATCATCTTTCTTGGATTCTTGAGTTGGTATGGCATAGATCATATATGTCAGTTCCTTCCTTACTGCATGTATGAAGGCCTTGGCTCTAACGTATGTTGGGTTCTTTTGGATATCTTGATGGGTGATTTTATTCTTTTCCCAATTGATTTCTGGATTATGCTTCTTTAACCAAGGCATTCCAATGATAACTAGATGTATTGGGCTCGATATAACATTGAAACATATGTGGTATTCATGGTCACCAAGGTGTACTCTTAATGGTGTGGTTTCCATGGTTATATTCCTAGATGTTAGAGGTCGTCCATCTACTACTTGAGCTACTATTGGTTTGTTCTTTCGAAGTACATGAATTCCATGTTTCTTAACCAATCCTTCATCAATGAAACATGAGGAGGCTCTTGAATCTACTAGGGCTGTAAGCGAAAGGGTCTTCTTGGGCATGATCAACTTGACAGGTGCAAGACATGTTTCTATGGGTGTAGCTAGAATTATGAGACCCTTTCTTATATCATGGTCCAGTTGTACAGTCTCTTTTACAACTGGACTTCCTCGTTTCCCTGCTCTACAAGGGTGGCTGCAACTCTGGAGTTTGTTCTCTTGTTGGGAGAATTAACTGCAATATGCCCAGGGTTTCCATAATAGAGGCATAACTTGTTATCTCTCCTTCTTTGTTTCGCTTATGGTGTTAGAGGCTGGAACCTAGCTACATCTATTTGCATAGGTTCAGGCATAGACTCATCTTTAGGAGTGGGCTAGAGGGGTTTCCATTGGCGAGGTTTTCCTTCTACTTGTTTTTCTTGTTTCCTTTCAAAAATTCGGTTATCACATTGAATATCTTGCATGATGTATTCATTCAATGTCTTAACCTCTGGCATCGTGAGCATAAGGTCCTTCACATCATCTCTTAAACCCCATGTAAATTGTCTTATGAAATAATATTCATGCCAAGTGAGATCACATATCAACCTCCTAAATTTTGATGCATAGGTAGAGGTAGGGCAGTTACCTTGATGTAACTTCCAAAGTTTTGTTTCTGCCACTCGACTTGTGTCTACATCTCCAAATGTGGCAGTGAGTTCTCAAAGAAACACCTCATAGTCCTGAAGTACTGCCATGTTCTTCTCCAAGATTGGGGCAAACCATTGTAGCTCAGTGATGAGTAGCACCTCCTTTAATGTCAATCCGGGAAGACATGAGGATGGTATGAAGACCTCGAGCAAGTGACGGCACAAGTGCGTGAGTGAGAAGCACACTAACATGCACACACATACACACACACGCGCACACACGGCAAGAACAAAGAGAGTAAGACAATGGAATCACTTCTATTGCAACAAAGTTCTCATACAAGCTCAAAACTACAAGAAGCTTTTTTTAAAAATGAGCTCTCTAGCTCTATTTATAGTTTTTGACTAGCTTTGGCCCTGTCCAGACCTAGTGTCCGGCCTAGTTAAAAATTAGGTTCCAGGGCTTATTTGAGGGCCCAAACGAGATCTAAAAATTATGAAAATTGACAGGCAACTACTTCTAAGGCTCCCCAAGCTCGAGGACTCCTCGGCTTGTACAAAATGGAGCTACAAAAAGATGAAATGATATTTACAAGGGTTTGTAGTGATGAGAATCACTTTAAAATGATGTGAGGGTTTTGAAAAAAATAAAGGGTTGCCTCAGTGCTAGATCTGCATGTGTGTCCGTACTTGCTTCTTCCCGTATACTGTCAACACTCTCCCCCCCCTAGGGTCTGTCGCCTCTGACAGACCTTTGCTCTGCGGGTTGATCAATATAGTTCTGGAGAATGTCAGCTCCCACCTCATGTTCTTTGATTCGCAGCCCTCGGATCAGGTCTCTCTGCAGGGTATCCCAATTGACTGGGCCCGGTATGTCCGTCTGTGGCGTTGTGTAGAGTTCTGAGTGCATCGTTTGTTCGCATGCAAAGAGGTGTAACAAATGGGTGGGCCGTGGCGCGAACACCTCTGAGTGTGCTTCCCAGAATCCCGTGGTGAACATTTCATCGAACGTTTGCTTGTAGCAGGCAGGGAGATATCTGATGCGTGCGTGCCATGCGTAAGCCACTCGTATGCTCGGGGTTGTGCTCATATCATATAGCAGGTCGTAGTTACCATTAATAAACCCGGGAATAGGAGGTTGAATACGGCATACATTGCGAAAAGTTTTGAGTACGACCTGCATCATATCAAAGATCTTGAGCATCATCTGGGCAGCGACATCTGGCATGGGGTGGAGACGTGGTATCCAATGTCTGATGGTTGCCATCATGTATGACACCGTGGGAGTACCGGTTGGGGGAGCGATGGCGGGGTAATTGAGCCATTCTTTGCAATTGGCATTGTTCTTGACTTTGATTGCAAATGACTTCCATGTCCTTCTCCGTTGTACTGGTCCATAGCAATTGTTATACTTTAAATGCATGGGTGCGTGGTCCCATGTTCGTAGCATCTCGGGATAGGTCTCCAATAGCTTTTGCCTCCAGATGGGTTGATGTATTCTCCCTTTGCGCGCCTCCTCTGGAATGTCCTCCGGTTCAAATTGCGTTGCGAACGTTGGGTACTTGTTGGTCTTACGTTTGATCTCAGCGTTGTAGTCTGCCAACAGTACAAAGTATGGTTTATATTGTAATTCTGAGCTGGTGATTAGTCTTCTAGGAGCCAGCTGTCTGAAGTATTCTGATTGAAGTATGGTTTCTTCAATGGTCTTCATGGCCAACATCTGGTAGGTGATACGTTCTTCCTGAGTCTGCCCCATTTCTTCTACCTGTTTCATCCATGCCGATGGGGGTTCCTCATAAGTGTCCTGTCCCTCCTCAGTGGTTGTGCCTCCTGGAAAAGGTTGAGGCTCATAGTTCTCTTCATATGCTTCCGCCACTGGAATAATAACTTCTTCCTCTTCCATGGGTTGCTCAGGTGGGGAAGGAGGTCGCTCGTACTGCATCAACTTCAATTTTAATTCTGCCACCTGTTGCTGTAGCTCCAGTACGTCATTGGTCGTTGAATGTTCAGGTTCACGTGAAGTAGCAGCGTCGGTCATCTCTTTAGGTTCCCGTTGGTGGGGTGTAGACTCTTGGGTTCTCTGTAGGTCCTTCAGTTGGTCGGCAAGCTGATCATGTGCTTCTAAAAGATTGGCATAAGTTTCCAAGATCTGTTGTATGCTTTCTGAGGGAACAGCTTGAAATTTAGCCGGGTCTATGGGTGCTCCCGGGGTGTTCTCCATGGCAGCCTCGAGGTTCTCTTGGTTTTGTTGTTGAAGCCGTCTGTTCTCTTCTTGAGCTGCCGCCAGATGTCGTCGTAGCAAGGCCATGTTTCGTTGAAGCCTTGCATTGCGGCCCATTTGATCTCGCAGCTGTTCCTCCATGGCTTTGCTCTTTTCCTTATGCCTCGCTTCGAGTTGTGCATTTGCATGTTCGAGGGCGGATATTTTGCTTTGCGACTCCGTATGACTGGACTCCAGAGCATTGACACGCTCTTGGAGTGTTGCCGAGAGGGTGCCAAGCTCCTTGTTATTTTCTTCCAATAACTTATATTCCTGTTTAAGCTGAGTGGCAGCTTCAAGCATGGTGTCGAGTGCAAGACTAAATGAGGTGGATGCAGGGTTAAGGATGGGAGATGCAGGGGGTTGGGAAGTGGGAATGGGGAAGGTGGATGTTGTGCCTACCGTGTGTGGAAGTGGTGATGTGAGTGTAATAACCTGTGATGGTGTTGTGAGAACAGTGGTGGTGGGTGATCCAGCGGATGGTGAGATGTCCATGGGGTCGGACATGAGAGAGTGTGATTCGTGAAATGTGAACACCGGGATGGTGGGTGGTGTGATAGTGGTGGCCGTGAATGTGGGGGAGTGAATTTGGGGAAGGGACTTTTTATTATGTTCATCAACCTGTTGAAGAATGTTTACAAGTTGGGTCCAGAAGGAGGGTTGGGTGAGTAGTGTGGTGCCCGAGGCAGTTACAAGGGACGGGGTAGGTAGAGTTTGGGAGGGAGGAATTGGAGGGTTGGAAGGTAAAGGAAGGGAGAGAGTCGGTCTAGTGACAGATGGTTGTCCAAAGGCATGGAGGAAGGAAGGGTGACTTAGTTGGGGTTCAAAAATCTGAGTGACAGAGATGGATGAGGGTGAAGGAAGGAAAGTGGAAACGGGGGTGTGTACAATGGTCGCACTATAGGAGGATAATGGTTGTGTAGAAAGACACGTGGAGAGAGGTTCTGAGGGTGGGATAGGAGATGGTGGGGGGGATGGCGCATGCGTAATTTCCTCCGGTTCATCATTGGGTCTAGGGCTAATCATGTGAACATCTTCTGATGTGGACGTAGCTAATGCGGTAGATACTTCCATCTGAATCATCTTTCCTTGTCGGGGCCGTGTATCAATTCTTCTTTGATCATAAACAGGGTTTTCGCGATAGACCAAGGTTCTCATTGCTTCACTGATGCCACAGGTGTCCGCCAAAAGATTTAGCGATTCTACAAAATGGGGGTCGATATTCTCCGACTGCAGCATCTGGTTTACTAGGGCCCTATTTGCTTCTTCTGACATTTTATGGCGTCGTTGTACCTGCTTGATTGTTCGGTATAGTCGTTTGAGCTGTGCCGTATATGCAGGGGCTTCCTCTTCACTCTCTTCTGGGTCATCTCTTGGTGCCTTCTCCTGAGCTTGTGTGCTTAGTCTCTGAGGAAGTTGTGCCACTCCTATCTCCTGTACGCTGCTTGTCTCGCCTCGTGCATGTTCTCTTTGGGCTGATGTCCCCGGATCGACATTGTCAGGGCAACCTTCACTGTCTGATAGATGGGCCGTCTGCAGGAATGTTTCAAAATCAAAGTTTGGATCCTCGGTGAAGGTGGCCATAGCTGCAAATTCTGCGTCAGTAGGTAGTGGAGGGGCAGAAGGGGTGGGCTGTACTCCCTCTCTTGGTTGAGACTCTTGGAGATGGATTGTGAAAGGTGCCACTTGGACTTCTTCTCTAGTGGAGACTTCGGCGGTGGCTTCTGGAGGGATCAGGACCTGTGAAAGGGATCCACGCATTCTTTTTGCAGGTTGACTCCCTGACTTTCGCCCTTTGAACAGCTCCAGGTGTGCATACTTTAGGGCTCGGGCAACTGGCACGTCATATGCAAGACATCTGTAGATGATTCTTGTCAGCGCACAACAACCATGTAGAGTGGGCTTCCTCACTCCCCGCTTGCCTGCCTCATACACTTGATCTAAGATCCATACCGGCATCTTAATGGGTAAGCTTCCGGTCTCTGCTAGATACAGCCCGTACCATATCTTCTTGTGAGGCTGAGTGAAACGGTCTTGAGCGGGAAATGCAAAGTGCTGGAGACACATCCGCAAGGGTATGGCGATGTTGGGGGTGAGGGCGCACATTTCTTTGAGCTTCTTGATTCTATTGCTTTTCATTGATTCTGGTATTAATGGGTCGCGATCTGAAGGCACATGAGTGCCATACATTTGAAGGGCTTCCCTGATTAACGTTACATTTAGTTCAAACTTCCTCATCTCCTCCAGATTGGATAAGGAGGGCACCCAGAATGTGCCTGAGTGATCTTTATCCCCGGTAGGTTTCAACGTAGCAATCAAGTAGTAGCACCTGAGGAAGTCGGGTTTAGGTAGAGCTGCACTGAAGTAAGCTTGTAGTCCTGCCTTTTGCCAGATATCTTGAAGTGGAGCTGCATTCTGTAAGGTCTCAAATTCTCTTGAAAAGAACTGGAAGGTCCACCAAACCCCTCCACACTCCATCTTAGACTCCCAGATGTGATCTGCGTCTCCCAAATCCCCTGGCATTTCATTGAACCAATGGGAGTGCCCTTTTACTCTTTCGGTTAGTCCATTGGGTGGATCTGGAATAGGAATCCTTCGCACATTCAAGAATTCTTCAGGCCGAGCTGTTGGTGGAGCTTCCACTGGCATGGCATCCCAATTGATAGGAGCACCAGATCCTGCCTGAGAGCTTGTGCCTGCCGCGGTTGCCATGAGAGTAGGTTGCTTATCTGTTGGAAGACGAAAGGCACATTAGTGTTGCATAGGAAATAAGATGTAATGGTGTTCCCTTCTCAATACTAACATGACAATCCCGGAGGTCAGGGGTTAGTGGTGAGGTGTTTATGATATGTGTGAGTGGTGATTAAAGGTCAGTGTCATCCTAGATGCATACTTTGGTTATGCAATGGGCTCGGAATGCTCCTGTGTTAGTGTGGACGGATTTACAGAATAGGGTCAGGGGGTTTAGTACACAGTTTAATTCTCCACACTTTGATAGAGGAGTCGTAGCTCTTGGAGCTAGGGACAGGTGAAGTTTTCGGTATGAGAGTGTGATGTATTTGGGACCTTTTGGGTACCCATTTCCAGACATTCCTGGGGTTCATGGGAGTGGAGACAGTGAGAGGTGTAGGTATCTTGTCACTTTCTGAGTTGTTGGCCAAGAGTGCTTGTGAAAGCTGCTTCATCCTAGTGCCTGAAGGTGAAGTACTTTGGGCTTGTAAGCAAGCCTTGGGCACCCATATCTGTCTAGCATTAGGGGTGGCCTTCATTGACCGCTTAGGAACCCAAATAGAAATGGTATGCCTAGGGGTTATCCTAGGGGACTTCTTCACTTTGTTCCTTGATGGTGAGGCTCGTTTCTTGTCTCCTTGAGAATCTGCTATTGGAACTGTGGGTTTTCCATCCTTGCGTATCCAGATCTGCTTCATGCCACGAGATGCTCCATGTTGCGCGGGTTGGCGCTCCTGCCTCTTGATTAGCGGTCTCCTTCGTGTAGAGTGATGTTCGGTCTGCTCGTTTAGAATCTTCTTTGGATCAGTTATGAACTCCTTCTTGGCCTCTGAACCTTCTGTAAGATTGACATTCCTCTGCACCATAGAAGTTTGGACAAGCACAACAGTGTTATCTTCATGTGGATTCCTGGAGGGACCAGGAGTTGGTGCCTGTTCTATTGGTTTGAGTGCTTGATTTTCTAATTCAATCGTGAGACGGCTTTGGCCTACCCACACCTGAAGAAGTCCACTTCTTAGGTTGAGGTTGACTGCATGATCATAGATCCAGTCTTGGCCCAAGACAAGAGGTTCGGTCAGATCCTCCTCTTCACACACTAGCACTTTTGCTGGCATGAGGACCTCTTGTATGTAGAGGGGAAGATCCACCTCTCCCATACAAGGGGTTTCAACACCTCCTAATCCTATCAGATATGCTTCTAGGGGTTTTACCTCCAATTGCAGCTGCTGGCAATAAGAGAGCCGAACTGCACTTGTGGCTGCTCCTGAATCAATTAAAGCCCTCACGCTGGTTGTGCTGTCCCTTTGTCCTATTTCTAGGGTCACAAAAGGTCGTCGGTCCACTATCTTATGGGTTTGTTCACCTGAAGCCTCACACATGGCCATGTGATAGCCTGGAGACTCTTGAGTGTCAGTCATAGGCTGGTCCCTTCCTTGTCTCCTCAACTTCATTCGTCTGATACGCTCTAAGGCCTCTGCCTGTGCTTCTTCTCGAATTCGCTTTTCCTCCTCTTTACGTTGCTTAGCAGTATTGAGTCGGCTTAGCATCTCCTCCGTGAGGGGTTCCTGATAGAGCTTGACTCTGCATCCGCTAATATAGTTTGGGAGGACATCCCCCTCTAAAGTGGCTAGTTGTACTGCTCCACTCGTGGAGATCCTATTAATGATCATAGGTCCGTAGCCTCTCTTTTCTAGCTTTCTTGCGTGTTGTTTCAATGTGTAGACTAAAACTAGATCTCCTGCTTTCAAGCCCTTATCCTTCACATGGGCATCAAAGTATGCCTTTTGCCGTTTTTTTGCAGCATAGATGCCTGCTGCTGCTCGTAGCCTTGTCTCACCTAAGCGCTCTATATCAAAGATCCTAGAGGACAACTCGTGTCCATTCCACTCATGCTCTTGTGCTACTCTTAAAGCTGGGATTAGGACGTCTAATGGTAGCACCGCATTTTGTCCGAAGACCATCTGAAAGGGGGTGGCATTGAGTACCATTTTGTAAGCCACTCGGTATGCCCAAACAGCATGATGAAGTTGTTTGTCCCAGTCAGAGCGTTTATTGTTTACAAGTTTCGTCAATACGTTACATAGGATCTTATTCGTGCTCTCGGCTTGTCCGTTAGCTTGTGGGTGATAGGGTGCAGACTTCCTATGTATCACCATGAATTCTTGAAGGAGATTTTCAATGACCTCATTCAAGAAGTGCGTACCTCTATCACTAACCAACTCTATTGGCAGCCCATATCTAGTGAACACATTTTCAAATAAGAACTTAGCCGTCGTTTGAGCATCATTCTTTGTCGTGGCCTTTACTTCCACCCACTTTGTAAGGTAATCTGTGGCTACAATAATGTATTCTGCATGGGAGTTTCTAGCTGGGGGGTTGATGGGACCTACAAAGTCTATACCCCACTTTGAAAATGCACGTCCTCCCATCATTGGCCTTAAGGGCATTTCATCTTTTCTTATCGGATATTGGGCACGTTGGCATGTGTCGCAACTCTTCACATAAGAGTGTGCATCCATATGAAGAGTGGGCCACCAAAGTCCCGAGAATAGAATGGTCTTAATTACTCTGTCCGGCCCAAAGTGTCCACCTGCAGCACCGCTGTGTGCAGATTCTAAGACTTTCAAATAGTCTGATTCGTGAACGCACAGTCTTAGGTAACCATCCTTGCCTCTTCGATATAGGTTGTCTCCTACTAAGGCATAGTCTTGAGCCTCTTGCTCCATGCTTCGTTTTCTTGCAAGACTAGCCTGATTGGGCAATGTTCCCGACCTCAGGAACTCAACCAATGGAGCACTCCAATCTGGGATTAAAGACACGTGATAAAGAGTGGCATGTTCCACTGGGGCTCTCTTCTGGCACACTGAACAATTGTGAATCCACTCTCGTATTTCTTTGTCCATGCTAGGCCAATAAACTCCCAAATGTTTTAGATTCTGCAATGTTCGTTGTTTAGAGTAGTGATTCCCTAGCAATCCCTCATGGGCTTGTTGCAACCAACTAGTATGTTCATCCTCCTCGACACAACAAGCTAATACGCCCTCGGTATCTTGCTTGTACATACTTCCGGCCAATATTTGATACTTTAGTGATTTCACAACTTCCTCTTTGCTTGTTTTCACATTCTTATTTGCAGGCCCGAAGGTTAGGACCGGTACCAACTTATTTGCCCATTTAGGAACAACTTCTAAATTGAACAGATAAGCATCGGGCAATTCATCAGACACTCCTTGCGGTGGCTCTCCTGAAGTGATGCGAGAAAGATGGTCTGCCCTAAGATGGGTTCTACCTTTCCTGACAACAACTTCAAAGTCGTATTCCATTAGTAAGAGGAACCATCTTACTAAGCGGCCTGTATTGCAAGGTTTATTGACCAAGTATAGTAAGGCTTGATGATCAGTGAAGAACTTGAACTTATTGGCCAATAGATAGTGTCTAAACTTTTTCACAGCATATACCATGCCTAAGCCTTCCCTCTCCGTTGTGGTATAATTTCGTTCAGCTGCATTTAATTGCCTACTAGCATATGCTATTGGCAAATCTAGGTTTCCTTCACCTGTGGGTTGTGCTAGCACACATCCTATTGCATGATTGGAGGCATCTACATGGACATGGAAGGGTTTGCTCCAATCCGGAGTAGTCAATATTGGTGCTGTGCACAAACGTCTTTTCAGCTCGTTGAAGGAAGTCTCGCATTCCTCGTTCCACTCAAAACTTGTTAACAACCCATAAAGAGGTTTAGCTATGATGGCATACATGTGGATAAACCTACGGTAATATCCACAATGGCCCATAAAGGCTTGTACCTCTTTAACATTCCTTGGCCTGGGCAACTCTGCTATTGCTCTTACTTTGTCTTCATCTGTTGAAATTCCATTCTTAGAAACAATGTGACCTAAGATCTTACCTTGTCGTACCATGAACACACACTTCTCTGGATTCAGACACACTCGATAATCTCTACACTTGTTGAAGATTTGCCTGAGCTCAGGGATGTGGTAACTTCTTTCTTGGGAATGAGCGCATAAATCATCCACATATACTTCTAAGCTCTTTCGCAAGAACTCTTTGAAGACATGACACATGAGTCTTTGGAATGTTGCAGGTGCATTGGTGAGCCCAAATGGCATCACACGAAATGCAAAGATTCCCCATTCTGTGGCAAAGGCCGTTTTGTGTTGATCTTCGGGGGCAATGGCTACTTGGTTGTAACCTGAAAATCCATCAAGGAAGCTATAAACTTCCTTGCCTGCCACACGCTCCAAAAGATGTTCGGTGATTGGGAGTGGATAACTATCTCTGATCGTAGCGGCATTAACTTTTTTAAGGTTAATGCACACCCGCAATTTCCCATTCTTCTTGGGCACCACTACAATGGGGGACACCCATTCAGTGTGCTCAATCTCATAGATGAATCCAGCTTCAATCAGCCTGTCAATTTCCTCTTTTATTTTGGCTGCATAATTGTCATTATATGTGTAGGGCTTTTGTTTGGTGGGCTTGGCATCAACGGTCATTGGAATTGTATGAGAGCAAATCTCTGGATCTACTCCCTTCAAGTCTCTATAATGCCATGCGAACACATCCCTATATTCCCTTAATAGAGCTACAAGCTCTGCTTCTTCTTCTGCACTTAGGTCGTCTCCTATGTACGTACATCGCTCTTCGTTCCCTTCAATGGTTACTACAATTTTTTTGGTCTTTTCTTTATTGTCATACGCTTCTCCTAAAATGACCTCTCTCTTAGGCATTCGTACCAAAATTTTTCGGTCTTCCACTTCATATTTCTTGAAATTTTCTGGTACTTCAAACAATGATTCTTCCTCTTCTTGTTTCGCTGCTTTCCTTTTCTTTTTCTTTTGACCCCCTTCACTTCCTTTCTTTGAATTTATCGTTTTAATACTCGCAAGGGGTTCTTCTTCTTTTTGGGTTAACACTCCTATGTCTTCTAAGTAGTGTTCCTCTGAGTCAAAGTACGTATCCATCACAATGGATTCTAGATCATCGTCATTCTCTTCTTCTTCTATGAACTCACTAGGATCACACTCTTCCAACAAGGGCTGACACATGAACACTGAAATATCATAACCCTCCTCATCACAATGGGGTGTCCATTGTTCCTCATTGACTGCAATGTCCATGGTAGCTAAGATTTCTGCCCAACCATGAGGCTCAAATTCCTCATCTGGAAATATCATCGGTGTATAGGCTGGGTCTTTTATTGGTCTATCTCCTGGGGGAGTTCCTTCTTCTCTCGCTTTTAGGTGCTTTTCCTCTTCCTCTGCGACCTTGCACATCCACAAGTGAGTATCTTCATGCAACCAGGATGGTTCAGGTGAACTTCCAGAATGCACGGAGATAGAGTCCTCTTTCGCTTTGTGGATAGGATTCCACTGTAGGGGTGGTACATCTCTGAAGGTGTGATCCTTCAGATTGACCTTGGTGGTGACCCCTAAGTGCTGTAAGTACAAGGAGTTGGTTCCCCAATCCTGTACTATTTGCAATTGTCGTAGGAAGGGTCTTCCTAGGATCATCTCGTAAACATTATTCTTCTCAAAGTCACATATAGCAAACGTATGTTCAAACTCTACACCACATGTGGTTAGAGTTATCCCTTCAAGCAATCCGAGAGGTCTTTCAAAATGACCATCTGCCATTTGAAGTTTCATTCTTATTGGTCTTAAGGTGGGTTTGCCCCATCGCTTCCACAAGGAGGTGGTCGCAATAGCAACACCAGCACCCGAATCCACAATTGCTTTGGTTGTGTAACCTTGATAGGTGATCGGAAGATAAGTGTTACCTTCTTCACCTTCGCTCATGTCTCCTATCTTGTCGAGAGGTATCCCTGGTACTTTTTGTTTAGAGCCTACTTTTGGTGTATTGGATTCAAGTTCTGGGACCTGATTTTTCACATGATTCCAGAGCTCCGGTTTTGCCTTGAGGAGTTCCTCTACAGTGGGGTGACACTGAACCTTAGTGTTCTTCACAACATCAGTGTTCCTGGGAATCACTGAGTCTTCATTTCTTACCAATATCGTGGGAGCTCTGATCTGGAGAGATTCAGATTCCCATGGGCCTGTGAAATGAGGCAACTCTTGTAAAGAATTAGATTCAAAATCTAATCCCTCATCCTCTTGTTGCTCTGCTTGATCCCCATAGATAGAGGGAATGTCTTGGGGAAATTGATCACGAAGATCATCAATCTCAGGAATAGGAGGGGAATCACCCTTCTCCTTGGCCCATTTCTCTTCTTGTATTTCCCGCAAGAACTCTTGAGAGTACTGTTGAATTGAAGGAGGTATTCCAGCATCCGTGGAATTAGGAACATAAGCTCCCTTAGGTGGTGAGCTTCCTCTTTCAACAACTGGTTGAGCCTGTGGAGGTAAAGAAACCTGTGATTTGTTTACCAACTGCTCTAATCTTTCCAGTAAGCCTTGGAAATGCAAATCCGGCTTGACAGAGTTTGTCTGATTGAACTTTTGACTAGTCTCAAGTATAGCTTGAGCTTGTTCTACCATTTTCATGCACATTTTCATCCGTTCAATCTCTAAATCTGCTCTAGGGTAACTCTTGTCTAGGTTTGCAACTGTTGGCCCTTCTTGAAGTCGAGCCTGGTAGGCCTTGAACATCATGTCCAAGCCTTCAGGAGTGGGGTCAGCTAATACTGATCCTACTCGGGGTGGTGGGTGGGTTACGAGGGGTGTATTAGAGGGTGGAGAAATGGAGGGTGATGGGGATGGTAGTGGTGGAAGTGTGTGGGAGTGCGGTTGAGATGTGATCTCTGTGATTTTTGCCTTGGTTTCTCTCACGCTTTCTTCAAGTTCGTTTATCTTTTTTGCCCATTGCCTCTTCATTCTTTCACGACTATCCTTCCAGGCGCTAGTTCTCTTTTTGGGTATGCTCTCTGTTTCACTCACCTCGGGGCTCTTTTCGGGACCAACACCTTGGTGTTGTTGAAGTGCCTGGGCTCTTGTGATCACCTGCACAGGTGCAGTGGAAGTCACACTCCCTGTGGAGTCTACAACTAACCCAACAACATTGATAGGAGTGATTTTAGGCATGTTATTAGGGTTCTTCGGGCAATCTCGTATGAGATGCTCTTTCCCGCAATCTTGACAGAAGCCTTGAATGGTTACTGGTTGAGGCTGTGTAGGGGTAGGCAGTGGACAATCACGTATAAGGTGATCTCCCTGACATTTGAAGCATGGTCCTCTAGGAATTGGAGGTCGTACCTGTCTAGGTTGAGGTCTAGGGTTGGGGTTTGTGTACATAACATTAGAATACTCAGGTTCCCCACTATTTTCACTTGGGTCCTCATAATAGTAAGACTCGTTATGCTCGGGTGACTGCATGTAGTAAGCCTGTGGGCTATCAATATGTGTGGAGTCAAAGCTATGGTCACTGGGATCACTGTCAGATAGCAATGGGGTGACTGGGACTATGGCTCTATTCGGATTTTCTTCAGTAGATGCATATTTCACTGGGATCACATTGGTTGGAGCAGGGGGTTGCTGCACTAGGACTGGTTGAGGTCTCTGCTGCCCTTGATAAGGTGGCTGATAAATTTGCTGAGGTCGGTTGTATTGTTGTGGTGGGTACTGATTCTGGTATCTACCCTGTTGTGGATATGGCTGAGGGTAATTTTGCCTAACAGTTTGTTTGTTATATGGGCAGTCTTGTGCCGTGTGATTGGTGTACCTGCGCTCTATGGTGCAGTACTGGCTACTAGGATTCACCTGAGGTTGGGCCATAATAGGACATACACTTGCCATATGTTCACCACCACAGGTGTAACATCGCTTAACTGGGGCAAATCTCGGAATTTGTTTGCTAGAGACACCTAGTTTTTGAGCTACCTTCTCTGCAAGTTCCTCGATGGATGTGGACTGACCAGATGTCAGGTTACTAGAGCTATCAGAATCCCTATAGATTTTTGATAGTTCCAATTCCTCACCCAGATTGTCCTCAATGTCTATGCACATGCGCACGCATTCTTCTATCGTTCTGGGGTCCTTCAGGTACACATATGACCTGAGCTTAGTGCTCAAAAATCCGTCTAAGAACAGTGCCACTTGTTTGGCTGGTGTGGGTAACTCCGGCATCGGGCATCTCTCCAGGTACTGCCTGAATCTTCTCCCAGCTAGTCTGACCGTCTCTTGAGGTGTTTGTTTGAAGCTATGAATTAGTGAGGAGGTGTTATGCCTGATTCCACTCTTAGAAAACTCAATGATAAATGCCTCTAAGAGCTGGTCTATGTTTCTGAAATGCCTCTCGTTTAGTGGTTGAAACCACGTAAGGGCAGTGTTCCTAAGGGTTAGACCAAAAGCATTATATTGTGTGAATAGGTCCTCTACCTGCTCAGCTTTCAATACTTGCCGAAATTCTGCTACATGGTCATAAGGGTCTCCAGTGCCATCGAAGTAATTCTTCATGGACTTCACCAGTTGAGTTGGTCGCAGGGTCCTAGTGTGTTCTCTCGGCCTTGGCATAGGAAAATCGTCAGCATTCCTTTGATTCCATGGGATTCTATGTCTCTCAGGTTCCATTCTATTCCTCTCCGTTCTCGTTCTTTCGCTTCCCAGGGAGTTGGCAAAACTTACCTCAGGTTTGTCTCTTCTTCTATCTCGTTGAGCTCCATGAGCTTGGGAAGTCCCAGCTCCTTGGTGACCAGAGGAAACATTAGACCTTGGTTGGGGAAAAACAAATTCACCCTTCCATGTGTAGGCATGTCTGCCATGCTCAGGGATCATGAAGATTCTCTCTGATGCATTGTCTAGGTAGGTTACTTGGCCTGGGCTATCAGGGTCTTTAAACTCATAGATTGTGAGGTCACTCACTTCCTGAGTTTGAGCAGATTTATATCTCCAAAAAGCCTCATCGGTTTCTCGGTTTAAAAGCAGATCTATGCTTTTATTATCCTGTGGAATCCACTCTGGAGTCATGATTCTGGTCAAGACAGATTTACCACGAGGAGTTCTTGGCTCTCCCTCTAAGTTCCCTTGCTCTATATCTCCCATGTCGGTCTCCGCAATCACATTTCCAAACTCATCAGTTCTATCAGGAAGAGTGGTGACTACATATATAGTCCCCTCTTTATCTAGGTATGCTCCATTCTCAAACTTGACTACTGGGTGGTCTAATCCATGGGGTTGATCGGGGTTCTTAATCTGGACCACCGATCTTCTCAGGCCATCTTCATAGATGCGAGCACCTAGACGATTAGTCCTGATGTATTCCAGTTGAGTCTTGTAAGGTCCTTCTGGCTTTTCTAGACAAGCCAACCCTGAACTGCCTACTGGTCTCTCCATGTGATAGGACATCTCAGACTCACTTGTTTCTGATCTGGGAGTGTATGAGTAATCACTCAACTGCTGGGCCCAAGACCTGGCAGTGTGATTGACACTAGCTTCAGAAGATCTGAGGCTTTGTCTGTCTCGGCCTAAGTGTCTGCCTGATCTAAGGTTCATATGCCTGATTTATTTACCCCCTCGGACCTAAGCACACTCTCGTTGCAGGTTAATTTGCACCAATCACTTTGTTCTTTTGAGTTGAATTTTATGTTTATGGTCTTGTCTGAAATCGCGTCGTCAGGAGTACTTAAGTGATCTTCCGCACTTGATGAGTGATCGACTCCAATTTACCTTTTGTCCCTTAGAGTTTTCGCACTTAAGACCTACTTAATTCTTGCACTTGGTTGATTAATACCCTTGGACTTGATTCGTGCCTAACGTTGCCCTAATTAATTACCACACCTAAGTCGTACTTAGCCTAGGCTAGGAATTGACAAAGGAGGGTTGAGAGATCTTCCAACCTCAATTAGCTGGTTGACGAGACTGCTTCACAAGCCCAGGAAGACTTCTCCCAAGCTTGGTACTTCACCCTTGCTAGCTTGCTTTGGATTGCCTTGAGCGCACACAAAGTTCCTGCAAAAGCTCACCCGTTAGTATAGCTCTATTGCCACAAGTAATTGAAAGACACACTTCAATAATTTTAGCCCCCTTGGAGTAGTTCACTGTACCCCCTGAATCTGAGAACAACTTAGTTCCACCTAAAGGTCAACTTAAAAATGCATGTTCTAAAACTCCGCGTATGATTCTTACAAAAACCAGTCGAGGTCCACGTAGGATTCTCAACGAGCTTTCCAACGAGACCAAAATCTCATCAATCGGAGTTCGAATGGTCAAGTTATGACCATTCAGGCACTATAGGGTCAAAACAGGCTCTCAGGGTTTAGGAGATCCCTCTCTGGTTTCTAGGTCTTTTGCCCACTTCCAAGGTTCTAAAGTTATACCACGGTGCCTAAAATTAAGCTCAACTACCCTTCAATTCACTCAAAATTAACCCTAACTTTTCATGCGTTAAAGGCCGTGTATCGCGATAGGTCGGGTCGAGGTGTCGCGATAGCTCGTGAGGTGTCGCGATAGGTCGAAGTGTCGCAATAGCTCGTGAGGTGTCGCGATAGGTCGGGGTGTCGCGATAGCTCGTGAGGTGTCGCGATAGGTCGGGGTGTCGCGATAGGTCGGGGTGTCGCGATAGCTCGTGAAGTGTCGCGATAGGTCGTGAGGTGTCGCGATAGGTCGGGGTGTCGCGATAGCTCGTGAAGTGTCGCGATAGGTCGAAGTGTCGCGATAGGTCGTGAGGTGTCGCGATAGGTCGGGGTGTCGCGATAGCTCGTGAAGTGTCGCGATAGCTCGTGAAGTGTCGCGATAGGTCGAAGTGTCGCGATAGGTCGTGAGGTGTCGCGATACCTCGAGGTGTCGCGATAGCTCGGGATATGGTGAATTTTTCTGTTCTATCTAGTGATCCTGGGAGCTCTAGGCCTGCGCAGTGTCGTGGTGCACTCAGAATCGTGATTGGGTGAAATTTTCGGAGTGTCGCGATAGCTCGAGCTCAACGCCTCGGGGACTGTGCAGACAATTTCTGTACCTGCTGAGCTTGCTGGAGATGATGATGGAGCTGCCACCTGCAAGAAACATGCAAAAAACACACAAGGACAAGCACACACACTTGCTCTCTCTAAAACTCGCACACAACAAATGAGGGAATGATAAGGAAGAGGGAATATGTAGTGGAGAAGGAGGTGGAGGTGGAGATGGAAGTGGAGGTGAAGATGAAGATGAAAATGGAGAAAAATCAGAAATTTACCTACTACTTACCATTCCAACGCGTCCTCTCTACGTCTTACCATCACACGCTCGTCCTCAAAGCTCGATCCCCGGCAACGGCGCCAAAATTTGGTGTAGCTCAGTGATGAGTAGCACCTCCTTTAATGTCAATCCGGGAAGACATGAGGATGGTATGAAGACCTCGAGCAAGTGACGGCACAAGTGCGTGAGTGAGAAGCACACTAACATGCACACACATACACACACACGCGCACACACGGCAAGAACAAAGAGAGTAAGACAATGGAATCACTTCTATTGCAACAAAGTTCTCATACAAGCTCAAAACTACAAGAAGCTCTTTTTAAAAATGAGCTCTCTAGCTCTATTTATAGTTTTTGACTAGCTTTGGCCCTGTCCAGACCTAGTGTCCGGCCTAGTTAAAAATTAGGTTCCAGGGCTTATTTGAGGGCCCAAACGAGATCTAAAAATTATGAAAATTGACAGGCAACTACTTCTAAGGCTCCCCAAGCTCGAGGACTCCTCGGCTTGTACAAAATGGAGCTACAAAAAGATGAAATGATATTTACAAGGGTTTGTAGTGATGAGAATCACTTTAAAATGATGTGAGGGTTTTGAAAAAAATAAAGGGTTGCCTCAGTGCTAGATCTGCATGTGTGTCCGTACTTGCTTCTTCCCGTATACTGTCAACAACCATGCTAATGCTTGGCCACAAAGCAAGGTTCCAATAAACCCAACCTTGGATGCCTCATCAGGGTATCTATCAGGTTTCATATGGATGTATAATTTTACTTGTTGGAGAAATCCGTGAAACTTTGTGCGATCCCCATCGAACTTTTCTGGCATGTAGATCTAGGGTTCCCTCATGAAGGATATACTAGGCCGTTGATTTACTTGCATACTCCCTTGATTTGTCTAAAGGCTTCCAATTCGTTCTTGTAATTCTTGGAGGAGTGCACCTACATGCACTAGATGTCCCATCTCAACTTGTGTGTGTCGATGAGTTAGGTCCTCAACTTGTTGTTGGAGACTCTGAAATGATGCTACAATCTGTTCATAAGCATTCTCCATGATGTCTAGTCTTGGGTAGAAGTCAGTCTTGCCAAAATATCAGGGGAGCACTAGATTGTGCTCTCTGACGATAGTAGACAAGATTTTGGAAATACACTTCTAATTACAAGAACACCCACGAAGGAAAAACGATACAAGAATACATGACTGATACAGGACGTCCCACAACAGGGGATTGATAGGTATGAATAACTTGACTAGAGATGATACAGGAGATCCCACAATTCGGGATCGTAAGTATGAAACAAGATATCTGGACTACAAGAACTCCCTTCTGGGAGATGAACTAGATACAAGAAAGAACTCGACAAGACCTCGTATTATGAGATGATAAGAGGACAAGACACGATATCCAAGAACTAGACTAGACAAGACTGGGACAAGGAACAAGACAAGAACTAGAACTGGAACTTGGAGAGTACTTACTTGGCGGTCACGATTCCTTGAGCTCCCAAGACTGGTATTGGCAAGACTGAGAATGAATGTGGCCAACCCCTCCTTATATAGGTTTTCCAAGGGCGATTACGAATTAATGCTGTCATCAATTTGAAGCATGGTCTCTAGATGTCATAATCAAGCAAGAAGACAATCGATCTTAGGGTTTTGGCACGTTTTGGACGCAATGGAAGCATTGGTTTCTCCTAATTTTCAACCAATCATGAGATATTGGATTCACATGGAATTTGAGATTTAGGATGGTTTTCTTTGTCCATGACACTATCAAGCTTTGCTAAACCTCTAGTAGTCTTTGAGGCACTTGTATTACTGAACCAAAGCCTATATATATGTTTGGCACAAAAGGATGAAAACTCATGCACGATTGCTATGATAGTGTGTTAAGAGGCCCAAAGGAGCTCATATCAAAATTTTGATGCCACAAAGTGATGTAGTTTTGAACTCTTATTCACCCTAAGTATGCTCACCATTTTTTGTGCGATTTTGAGATTGTGATCGGAGGGGTGTTGATGATGCCCAAGATGAAGCAACAACCTACTTTGATATCAATTATTAGAGTTCAAAGCTATAACCAATCATCACAAACAAGTTCTCTTTGACAACACATCGGTGAAGGTGATTGATCCTAGCACTCTTGACATAATAGCCCAAGGCATTGAGGATAAAGGCTTATACAAGCTTTCTTATTTCCTTACTAAGGAATAAATTTCCACCCTTTGGCACCACCGACATGGACATACATCTTAAACCAAGATCTCAACATCTTATTTGCTTAAGGGATTTCCAAAAATCAATCAAGTGTAATATGTATGCAAAGCTTGCACTCAAGAAAAGCAACATCGGGATCCTATTTCAAAAGAGGCTTCCACCTAAGCAAGGAATCCTCAAGCACTAGTCCACATGGATCTATATGGACCAATGAATACCCCATCGCTAAGTGTATCACTCTACTTCTTTCTCTTAGTGGATGATCACACTAGATACATATGGGTCTATTTTCTCAAGTCTAAGGTAGAAACATTTTCTAAGTTTAGAGAGTGGGTTTATCAAGTTGAAAACAAGGCATCTAGTTTAGTAAAGACGGTTAGATCTGATGGAGGTGATGAGTTCATCAACCATGACTTTGATAACTTCCTAAAATAGAAAGGCATCAAAAGGCAA
Organism: Ceratopteris richardii; assembly: GCA_020310875.1. Taxonomy (NCBI): domain Eukaryota; kingdom Viridiplantae; phylum Streptophyta; class Polypodiopsida; order Polypodiales; family Pteridaceae; genus Ceratopteris; species Ceratopteris richardii. The sequence continues at coordinate 64,774,340 of CM035407.1, forward strand.
GTCACTTAGCTTCATACTCCATCCCAAAATGGAGTCAAAAAAAGAAAGATCCACAATCTCATGGAGATGGCATGCACTATGCTTCACATCAAATCATTAACTATTATGAATTATGGAATGTGTTGAACAAGGAATTGTTGGATTGTTAATTTATTAATTCATTAATTTATTAATTTATTAATGTGTTTTGGTGTTTTGATATAGGAGCCGAAGGTTCATGAGGGCATGAAAGGCATGAAAGGGCATGGACATTTTGAATATGTCCAAACATCAATAATTGGATTTATATTATATATAGTTTGTAAATAAGCCCACGTAGAGGGTTCTATTTTTGGAAAGAGTTAGTAAAAGTAGATGTTAGAATAAGCATTGATCTAGACCATGATTTTTGTTAATAAAAGCAAAGTCTCTTCATAAAAGATAGCAACTTATACTTTCATGCTTGCTTTTTGAAGCCGCCTCACTCTAACTGCAATTTTCGACATAATGAAAAATCCTATGAATATATGCAGTCTGTGGACTTTCGAAAACAGAGTGCATGGGGGTAAATTGCACCCAATCCTATGTTTTGTCTCATCTCTTTGCATATCTATTTTTCTATGTGTTTTTAGCACCCATGTCCTCTGTGTGAGCATGAATTAAGATTCTCGTAATAATGGTATTAGAGCTCTATGCACATCACTATGGAGGGGTCTATTTTTCTTCATTTTGGCATTTTATCTCTATTTTGCTATTTGTTGTTCACCTTCGTTTTGGTTTTTGGATTCCGATTTTGATCCTTTTCCCTATCCCTCTCTCTGTTTTAGTTTCAAATTGAGTTTTGGTTTCTATTCCTGTTTTTGTTTTAGTTCCAATTCCTGAACTTGAACCTACTTTTTACACCTACATTTACACCTATGTTTACTGGCATTGACTAAGGCATAGAACTTAGGCATAACTTTGGCATCTTTGGCTTTCTTCGCACCCATGGCTCCCTTGGCGACCGTTGGCTTTGCACGAGCCCCTTTTAATTAATGAGTAGCAATAAGAAGTTTTATATTCCAAGGAGGGACGATTTGAACCCACAACCTCACTTTCACAAGGGAAGTGTTTTACCACTACACTATCTCTTTGTGTTTTCACTCTAGTTCTCTTTTCTTATATTTAACACAACTTGCATCTCTTTCTTACTTTGTCAATTCCCAAGAACCACCCTTCCTTTTTACATTTTAATTCAAGCAATCTCAAAATTGTTTTCACATATCTAGCAAGGGGGTTTCATTCTCTACATACCCATGGACCCTATGAATACCATGGATGATTTCGGTGAATCACCTCTACCTGAGGTACTGCTCAAGCAACAGATGGAACTCCTATGGTACGAACTTCGAGGCACCCAAAACGAGTCAGCAATGCAACGAACTACTTTAGAAAATGCAATATGAAGAAGATGACCTTGCAAGGGTGGTAAAAGCTATTGTCTCTACCCAATCTAATGGCATGGATTCCAAGTTTGATGTTAAAAATTACCATTTTCTATGGTTTGATGGCCATAAGGATGGCCATTTAGTTCTTTCATGGTTATCACAATTTGATGATTTCTTCTCTAATGAATCATATGTTGAAAGTGATAAAATAGATTTTCTACTAACTATTTAGTAGGGGAGGCTCAACTTTGGTGGAATTTCCTTTGTCATAGTGTACATAGTCCCACCACATGGAAGGCTTTTCAAGAAAAGCTTAGGGAGTCTTTTCTTCCCCTATAGTTCCACCTACATGTTTGACATTTGTGGGCTGCGTTTACATGGATGGAAGGTGATACTTTTACAACCTATACGTTTCTAGCAATATTTAGTATTTCTCAACGTGCTTGAAGATATTTTCGAAGATAACATGAAGAAGAAGTATGATGGTGGTTTAGAGAAGGAGATTCAAGCAGCTTCACTCATGCGGACGTACATCGCTTCATGAAGCTATTTCCTTTGCTCATGATGTGGAGAAAGAGTACCAATCCATTATTACAATGATCTATTTGTAGTAGCCATGTCGACAACAATAACCTTTTCACAAGTCTAATTTCCTTTGATCATCAAACTTCTATTTTTGCTTTTCTTTAAGTTTGTATGTGATGCATTTATGCATAGAATTTAGTATCTAGAATCATACTTTAGTTACACTGCCCAAAATAAACTAGAATATTTAGAGCATATTCTAGACCTTGATTGATTGAAAAAAAATCGAATAGTTAGTAATGTATGTTCTTTTATTAACTTACTGAGAGACTATGTTAGAACCTCATAAATAATCTTAATAATTTAACTCCTCCATGAACATTTCCATGCATGTGTTTTTACATGAAACATGCTTATTTTATTCACTGATAGGACATGTGACTGGCTATCCATGTTTATTTTTATTTTAACAACTAAGGTCAATTGCTTCTTCAATTGAGGGGATTATTATGAATTATGGAATGTGTTGAACAAGGAATTGTTGGAGTATTAATTTATTAATTTATTAATGTTTTTTGGTGTTTTGATATAGTAGTTGAAGGTTCATGAGGTCATGAAAGGCATGAAAGGGCATGTACATTTTGAATATGTTCGAACATCAATAATTGGATTTATTTTTTATATAGTTTGTAAATGAACCCATGTAGAGGGTTCTATTTTTAGAAATGGTTAGTAAAAGTAGTGATTAGAATAAGCATCAATGTAGACCGTGATTTCTATTAATACAAGCATAGGCTCTTCACAAAAGAGATCAACTTTTACTTTCATGCTTGTTTTTAGAAGTTTCCTCACTCTAATTGCTATTTTTGACATAATGAAAAATCCTATAAATACATGCACTCTATGGACTGTTGAAAACAGAGTGTGTGGGTGGATATTGCACCCAATCCTATGTTTTATCTCTTCTCTTTGCATATCTATTTTTTGTGTGTTTCAACACTCATATCCTCTGTGTGAGTGTGAATTAAGATCTTGGTAACATTAACATTCAACTTTTGGACCAAAGTTGTACACACCATAGTACACATCACCAACAAAGGCTTCACAAGTGTACTACATAAAAAGGGTCCATTTGATGCCTACTATGGAAGAAATCCCAATGTCAGCTACTTTAGGGTATTTGGAAGTGAAGCATTTGTGCATGTGTCAAAGGAATATTGGCACAAGTTACCATCTAAGTCCAAGAAGCATCTATTCATTGGACATAGTGAATAGTGTAATTCATACAAACTATAAAATCTAGAAAAACACTCCATCACCATTTCAAATATGTAATATTTGATGAAGCTTCAAAGTACTCAATTAAAGATCCAAGTTCAATTTGGGTCCACCCATTTACACTTCACAAGGGGATACATTCATTTCTATGCAAAGTTCAAAAATAAGTACTTCCCAAAATCCTAGGAGATCTCAAAGGCTCATTGAGAAGAAGTTATAAGAACAAATTCACTATGTCAAGTATGCACTCATGCATTGGCTTCAGCAAACTCTAGAGCCTTCTAACTTTAAAGAAGCTCAAGGTCAATCAAAGTGGGAAGAAGCTATGCAGACATAGATGGATGCAATCCAAAAGAAGAATACTTGGACACTAGTATCAAAACCTTCTAGTCAACCAATCATAGGAGTCAAGTGGCTCTATAAATTTAAGTAAAAATCAGATGGCAGTTTGGGCAAGTACAAATCACGATTAGTAGCTAAGGGATATAAGATTTCACTACTCTAATTTGGAAAATGAACGAAGGTATATTCCTCTCCCAAAGAAGTACTGCTCTAATCTCCTTTCTTGGTATAAATTGGAAATTTGGAAAATGAACGAAGGTATATTCCTCTCCCAAAGAATTACTGCTCTAATCTCCTTTCTTGGTATAAATTGGAAGATTGTTGATTAGTATCTACACCACTTGATCCCAACATCAATCTCACACTCAAGGACTCTTCATCACTCATGGACATGCATGATTGTCGACAACTAGTTGGCTATTTACTTTATGTAGTCAAAACCAGACCAGATACTACATATTGCCTTGTCAAACACATGGTCTTTGGTACATAGGGGCATTGATATCATAGGATATTCAAATTCAGATTGGGATGATGGTCTTTATTCTTGATGCTTTGCTTCTAGATAATTATTAAGAAGATGCAATTTGGGCAACATGTTGACTTAAATATTGGTGTTTAAATACACATAATCATAACCATATGCTCTTTCTTGTGTGATTCCAGCAGTAGAAAGAGCTTCGCACAGATTTGGCTATTCTCCTCTCTCTATTAACAATCCCAAAAATGGTTTTCTCTACATATCCTCTCAATCAAGGGTAATATGAAGAGCTTTTGCTCTTTTCTTTTTCTTGTCAAAAGAAAATAATTTATAAGTGCTTCTATGTTCTCAAAAGGATGCTTCTAGAAGTCTCTAGAGATTTTGGGGCAAAAGACTCTCCCACAACTCTGATAGGACTTGAGCCAAGACCTCTTCCTTGCGACCCTTATGAATTATCCACTACGCCAAGCTACTTGCTTTTCTAAACGTCACATGAACCTATGTTTAAGTATATTGAGACTTTGGCCCTACACAAGGATGACCAAATGGTGTCAAATTTCAAATTTGTATGAACCAGTTGGATGTCCATGTCATAAGCTTACTTGAGAAAAAAAATAAATACACACACTCTAGAGAATTGTCAAACAGAGTGTGTGGGAGGAGATTGTACCCAATAGTTTATTGTTTCTATCTTTTTTGCAACTATCTTTTGTGTTTCTATGCATGTATTTCAACGATTCTTGCAATAGTAAAGCTTCAAATAGAAAGAAAACCAAAGAACAAGATAATTTCTTGTCACTACAAATTGGTTAAGAAAGAACCAACCATATATTGAACTAAGAAAATTCAATGCACTTGGAACTAGAATGATCTTTTTCTAAAGATATCAAGGAACTAAAAGCAAAGAATATATGTTTATTCCATCAAAGGGATTAAAGCTTCCTATATATGAATGATTCAATTAAAAATACACAAAATCATTGAGAGATCCTTTAAAGTTAAAGATGGCAAAGAAAAGACATTGATGGAAGCATTAGAACCCTAGAAAGGGTAGAATGTAAAGGTAATCCAATGACTTCAAATTCTTTCCAAATATTTGATCAACAGATACTCTATAGATAGACAAAGTGATGTATACATCATCCACACATCTATGTTGAATATAAAAAATGTTGGTATGGGACATTAAACCTTGTACTCACATAGATGTAGAAAAGATGGTATGGGGCATCAGACCTTGAGACGGTGTGTATATTTTGGTCTTTGGAATCATTCTAAGAGGATTTAGAATTAGCATGGAAGTGAGACTGAGTCCTAGAAAAGGATTGAATTTTCTATCAAGAAGTTAACAAGTTGAAGTATAATATGGTCAAGGATTATGACCTAAAATCACTTCATGGACCAGTAATTAAAGAAAATAGAATATCACAAAATAAGTAACTGCAAGGATCTTCATTAAAGATTTAGTTAGGTAAATCATAGTCTTACTTGAGCTAAGAGAATTCAAATCAATCAAAGTATCCATAGTTCTTCATAGAAAATGCTAGATTTTTTACAAGAAAGAACTTACAAAGATACTTTCAATCAAGGTTGGATACGTTAAGTTAATCCAAGGTAAAAGCACCTAGTTTCTAGTACAACTTGGTGAATCAATCTCTTGACCCAAAGATATGCACCATAATTTCATTTCAATGGAGATGTGTCCTAAGAGATTGTGAAAGGAAAATAAGATCAACTTAGTAATAGAGATATTTCAAGCATCAATGTTCTTGAGTAATGGTTGAACATCATATACAAACATGCCAACTTGAAACATTCAAGTTTTTATACCACACCAAATTTTACTGCTTTGATGATGGTCTTAATTAACTTTAAGAATCTTCTTTTAGAATTGAGTAAATAAATGCGTATAAACCTAAAACCCCCAACTTGAATGTATATAAGAAGATTCAAAGCTTTGAGTATCATGGAGACTTGATTCAAATAAGTTTAAGTATCTCAAAAGATCAAATATAAACAGAGTTTCAATGCTTCTTTTTCTTCTCAAAACCTTGGAATTGACTTCGATAGAGTATCTGAGTTAGTTCTAACAAGGCCATGATTAGTTATCTTGAATGGCTAATTGGATTAAAAATCCAAAATAGATGTTATGTCCATGGCCCATTTAGTCTTAGATATTTGAGATCTCTCTAAAGAGCTTAAAAAACTCTTGAGGGGAGAAGAACTAGGAATTTCTCACATATTTGACAGTTCCAAAAAACGTTTTGAAGATTTGGGAAAACCTTCAATCATAAGTGATCCATTTTTTAACACTTGGGACTAGGATATTCCTTATGAACGGCTCAATATTTTGTTATGTGCTAGTGAAAGTTCTAGACCTTTATGCTTGATAGTAAAGAATGAGGATAAAAAAAAGTATCACTTTGGTAAAATAGAGAAACCACCCATTTTTCTAGGTGCATGCCCCAAGTGGTTCCCAGAAATGGACCAACAGAGGAATTTGGCTAGGGATATTTAGAATCCACCCACTTCACATGTTTTGTGCTTCTGCAGTAGATCCAACTTATTAAGCACAAAACAAGAAAATATGATATGGCTACAGATCAAACCAGATGATTCCCCTCATTTCAAATTGAAACCAGGATATAGTTTCCTTTTGTTAAAGAGGACAATCAAAGAGATGACAATCATGATCCTTTAAAAGGATCACACCCTTGGGGGAATGCTATTAAACAATTTATAACTCGAAACATATTTTTTGAGGACAAAAATGTTCTTCATGGGTGAAAAAAAAAAGTATAATGTAAGCTTGACGAATGTGAACATCTGGTGGTTAAGTCCATTGGATGGGAGGAAGGAGGTCTTGGGTTCAATCTCCACAAGTGCATTGCCGAGAGTGTTTTGACAAAGACTCTCTAGAGCCTTATAAAAGCATCCACTCGAGTTAACTTGAGTTAAATCCAGTCCACTAAGACTTGACTTAAAAATACTAGGACTCACCACATGAGTAGATTCTAGTTTGTTTGTTCATGCGATGGTGGAGGTTGCACATGCAAAAAGAAGCTCCACTTAACTCTAAAGATCACTCCCAAGCTCAAAAGTTATATAATAAATGATTGGGTGGAGAGTTATGTGTATCATTTTGCATGCTAAGTAGAGTATTCTCTCATAATCTCCAACTAACACAACTTATTCGCTTATGCAGATTTTGAATGAGAATACAAATCATTCCATTTGTGATGCAAATATTCATGATGCACTTACCAATGAGAGACTAGATATCAATGAGGCAACTTTGATGCCAAAATGGTTGGTGTAGAGTTTGAGATGTAGTAAGGTAGATGCATCTATGCCTTATCCTACTTGCTTAGGCTTTAATGATGCTTCCTTTGCATCTGATTGTTATGCAATGGCTGTCTCTAGCCTTTATGATGAGAACCATTTGTTTTCCTTTCATGAGGCAAAAAATCTAAATATGATGCCATTATGAAGAATGGTACTTGATCTTTGTGTGAGTTGCCTCCTAACAAGAAGGTCATTGGCACTAAATGGGTCTAGAAGTTGAAGCAAAAGCATGATGGTAATATTGATTCCTATAAGGCTAAGCATTTCTTCACTTGCAACTCACAATGGCTGGAATGTACATCCCAGCCATTGCAACTCACAATGGCTAGAATGTACATTAGTTAGATGCTAAAATTGCATTCTTGAGTTAGGATTTACATGAAAAGTGTATCTTTTTAAGCCTCTTGGTTTTGTGCAAAAAGGGTATGAAAGGAAAGTGTGTATGTTAAAGAAGATATTTTATGGATTAACACAAGCAACATGTACTTGACATGAGAAGATATGTACCTACTTGTTAGCACATGGATTTCAAAATAATCCAATTGAAATCACCTTGTATGTGAAGCATAAAAATGATGCACTTCTAATCGTTGTTGTTTACGTTGATGACATGCTAGTCACTGGTCCTAATGAGATGCATATTTCTCATTTTAAGGCTGACTTGTATGCCCCTTTTGAAATGAGATATTTGGGATATTTGCATATATTTGGGCATTCAGTTTATGAAAGTTGTTGGTGGCATTGCTTTGTGTCAAACTAAATACATTGAAACTTTGTTGCAATGTTTTAGTCTTGAGGACTATAAACCTATTTCCACTCCAATGGAAACATTTTTACGAATTTTTGTGATGTTGAAGATGCATTTGATGTTTGTCTCCATCAACAAGTTGTTGGATGCCTTATTTATGTATGCATCACTTGGTGTGAAATGAGTTTGTTGTCTCTCAAAATGAGCATATTTATGCATAACCTAGGAGCAAAGGATCAGTAAGTGCATTTCAATATTTTTCACTACTTACCTGGTACTTGATAGCTTAGGTTACTTTATCCCATAGGTGGGATCAACACCGCTAGATTTACATGTTATTTTTTACTCTTTTAGGCCGGTTGTCATGATACTTGTGTGTCCACAAATGGTTTTTGCTTCATGGTTGGTAGCTCATGCATATGTTGGTTGAGTAAGAAGTATTCTAATATGACCACTTCTAGTTGTGAGGTTGAGTATAAGATAACTTTCATAGCTATTATTGAGTGTGTGTGGCTCATATACCTTATGGATGATTTGGGTGTTGGTTAGACATCTACCACCACCACATTTACTAACAACGAAAGTGCATTCACTACTAGGAATATGGGCATATAGCGACGGTTAAGGCGACACAAATTTGTCGCTATAAAATTGCAACATGCATCGTAATGAGCGTCACGCACGGACCGTCGATTAAACGACGAAATGAACGATGCGTTTTGCGACTTGTACTGCGACGGGACCTGCGACGCTCGCCTGTAGCGACGCTCGCCTGTAGCGTCGCTTATACGTGGGTTCAAAAAGCGATGCTTTGTACGTCGCATAAGCGACGCTGTGTGGACGTCATTTATGCGACGCATCTCATCGCTTACACGACGGTCTGTTGACGGGAAAAAAATAAAATATTGGAGGCTCTTCGATCAGCATTTTCATGCATCTGATCGAAGAGCTCTCCAACGTTCGTAGTTGCGCTGCGCTTACGAGCTAAAGCAAGTATATGCAGGTCTCTGTTTCTCTCTTTCTACATCTTTTCCGCTTTGATTTTCTCTCTCTCTCTGTCTCTCTCTCGCTTTGTTGACTCTCTCTCTTGTTCTCCTAATTGTTGACTCTTGTTCTTGAAATGTTATAGAAGTTCAAGTTTGCCAACATCTATATATCTACATGTTAAGAATACAACATGAACGAAAGAAAGGAGAAAATAATACTACATACATGCAACTTTGCATCGGTATATTTATTGCGATATTATTGGTTAAGATTTCAATCATCCACAATTTACTAGAGTGGTTCATAATTCATGAGTAGTTGCTTAGATGGATATAGGTGACATGATATTTGGAGAACTCCAAAGAGATTTTTTAAAAATATTGAAATAAAAAAAAAACAACATATTGGGTGTCATTAGCTAGTATGAATATGATGTTTGATATTCAAGAACTGTGGTGATAGGGTTCTTCCATCTGCAAATATCAGAAAACCACCTCCCAACGGCGATCATACCCGACAGAACACCCAAGATCCTGAACCACTTAGCCTTGCTCTTGCGCATGCTCCACAGATTGCTATCCACATCATTGTCAACTACATCCTTGACAGTGAACTCGTGAATGCTGGTGTCAATACCTTTCATATCTTCATCCATTGGTGTCAATATTCTACCCACAGAATGCCTTCATTCATAAAAAATATTATTATGAAAGTATTATTGTAATTAATACACACGTAGCATATGATCTCATTACATAAATTTGTAATTAACGTTTTCCAACAAACTCTAAAATTACTCTTACAAGTCTCATCGCCAGCAAAGTGCTTCTGTCATGGGAGCTAGACGTAAGACCGAAACATACAAAGGCCTTCATTCTCCTTCCTCTTGGGCTAGCCATTCTCCTTCATCACCGCTCTTGTTCTTGAACCTTCCGGCGGAGGAGCTTGCTACCATGCGACTTACAATGAATGCGTCACACAACTTCTGTTTGGTATACTTTATCTATCCTCTTACTTTCTATCACATATATACGTCTCTCCCTTTAAACCATATGCATGAACAATAGCTTGATCATCAACTCTTCTGCATGTCCAGGCCTTCGAGCTTCTCATATCATCTATGTAAAGAATGTCCGACCAGGGATGCCACTATTTTTGTTTAATTACATTGAAAAAAGGTATTTCTGAGGCAGATAGCTATGGAGAGATGAACATCAATCCATATGCCTGGACTGATGGGAAGCAGAAGACACGTTTTTCAGCTCAGGTTCTTTGCTTAGATTTAATAATCTCTGATATTACATTAGATCATTGTTTGAGGTGTAATGAGGTTTTGTTTACATGTAGGCACGCATACGGGTGAGATGTCAGTGTGCACCATTGACAGAAAGCATATACAAGGGAGCATTAGCAGCGAAGAGGAAATGGACGAGAACTATGGTGATAGGGTTCTTCCATCTGTAAATATCAAAAAACCACCTCCCAACGGCGATCATACCCGATAGAACACCCAAGATCCTGAACCACTTAGCCTTGCTCTTGTGCATGCTCCACATATTGTTATCCACATCATTGTCAACTAGATCCTTGACAGTGAACTCGTGAATGCTGGTGTCAATATCTTTCATATCTTCACCCATTGGTGTCAATATTTACATAAATTTGTATTAACGTTTTCCAACAAACTCTAAAATTACTCTTACAAGTCTCATCGCCAGCAAAGTGCTTCTGTCATGGGAGCTGGACGTAAGACCGAAACATACAAAGGCCTTCATTCTCCTTCCTCTTAGGCTAGCCATTCTCCTCCATCATTGCCCCCGTTCTTGAACCTTTCGGCGGAGGAGCTTGCTGTTGTGATTTTTGGCTGTGACCATGCGACTTACAATGAATGCATCACACAGCTTCTGTTTGGTATACTTTATACCACCTCTTACTTTCTATCACAGATATACGTCTCTCCCTTTAAACCATATGCATGAACAATAGCTTGATCATTAGCTTTTCTGCAGGGAGCATTAGCAGCGAATTATGTGAATTATTCATAAGAGAAAATCCTATTTGAGTTAATTCATGTGTGACAGATAAGCTTATATCTCTTTTCATGTAGGCTCGTTGAGTGTCAGTAGACATGTTGTGGGTTTACAACGTGGGTCCATCAACAAAGGAGAAGAATATACAAGGGAGCATTAACAGAGAATTATGTGAATTATTCACAGGAGAAAAACCTATTTGAGTTAAATCATGTGCAGACAGATAAGCTTATATCTCTTTTCATGAGAAACTCGTTGAGTGTCAGTAGACAAGTTGTGGGTTTACAATGTGGGTCCATCAACAAAGGAGAAGAATATACAAGGGAGCATTAGCAACAAATTATGTGAATTATTCACAGGAGAAAAACCTATTTGAGTTAATTCATGTGCAGATAGATAAGCTTATATCTCTTTTCATGAGAAACTCGTTGAGTGTCAGTGGACAGGTTGTGGGTTTACAATGTGGGTCCATCAACAAAGGAGAAGAATATACAAGGGAGCATTAGCAGCGAATTATGTGAAGTATTCACAGGAGAAAACCTATTTGATCAGTTAATTCATGTGCGGACAGATAAGCTTATATCTCTTTCATGAGAAACTCGTTGAGTGTCAGTAGACAGGTTGTGGGTTTACAATGTGGGCCCATCAACAAAGGAGAAGCATATACAAGGGAGCATTAGCAGCAAATTATGTGAATTATTCACAGGAGAAAAACCTATTTGAGTTAATTCATGTGCAGACAGATAAGCTTATATCTCTTTTCATGAGAAACTCATTGAGTGTCAGTAGACAGGTTGTGGGTTTACAACGTGGGTCCATCAATAAAGGAGAAGAATATACAAGGGAGCATTAGCATTGAAGTATGTGAATTATTCACAGGAGAAAAACCTATTTGAGTTAATTCATGTGCGAACAGATAAGCTCATATCTCTTTTCATGAGAAATTCGTTGAGTGTCAGTAGACAGGTTGTGGGTTTACAACGTGGGCCCATCAACAAAGGAGAAGCATATACAAGGGAGCATTAGCAGCGAATTATGTGAATTATTCACAGGAGAAAAACCTATTTGAGTTAATTCATGTGCAGACAGATAAGCTTATATCTATTTTCATGAGAAACTCGTTGAGTGTCAGTAGACAGGTTGTGGGTTTACAACGTGGGTCCATCAACAAAGGAGAAGCATATACAAGGGAGCATTAGCAGTGAATTATGTGAATTATTCACAGGAGAAAATTCTATTTGAGTTAAATCATGTGCAGACAGATAAGTTTATATCTCTTTTCATGAGAAACTCGTTGAGTGTCAGTAGATAGGTTGTGGGTTTACACATAGACACACACATACACACACATACACATAGATAAGCTTATATCTCTTTTCATGAGAAACTCGTTGAGTATCAGTAGATAGGTTGTGGGTTTACACATAGACACATAGACACATAGACACACACGTATGGCAATCTGTTAACCATTTATTGCAAACAGGACACTGCATTATTTCGTTGTCATGCACAACTACACTGCCTAAATATGTGTACTCTATACCAGGGAGAAAGGTCATATTTAAGACCTGTATCCCTGTGTGAATGCATGTGTATGTGTGTGAATGCATCATTATGTGTGTATGTGTGTATGCATTTGTATGTGTGTGAATGCATCATTAAGGTTGTATGTGTCTATGTGTGTATGTGTGTGTATGTGTGTGTATATGTGTGTGTATGTGTGTGCACGTCTATGTGTATGTGTGTGTGTCTATGAGTGTGGATTTGTTTATGTGTGTGTATGTGTCTATGGGTGTGTATGTGTCTATGTGTGTGTGTGTATGCATGTATGTATGCATATGTGTGTGTATATGTGTGTATGCTTTATGTATGCATATGTGTGTGTATGCATTATGTATGTGTATGTATGCATGTGCATTATGTATGCATATGCATTATGTATGTGTATTTATGCATGTGCATTATGTATGCATATGCATTATGTATGTGTATGTATGCATGTGCATTATGTATGCATATGTGTGTGTATGCGTGTAAGTATGTATGTATGTATGCATATGCATATGCATATGTATGCATGTATGTGTATGTGTGTGCATGTCTCTCTATGTGTGTGTGTATGCATATATGTGTGTGTATGTGTGTATGTGTATGTATGTGTGTGTATGCATATGTGTGTGTATGTGTGTATGTGTGTATGTGTGTATGTGTGTGTATGTGTGTGTGTATGTGTGTGTATGTGTGTATGTGTGTGTATGCGTGTGTATTGTGTATATGTGTGTATGTGTGTATGTGTGTATGTGTGTGTATGTGTATGTGTATATGTGTGTGCATGTGTATGCATGATGTATGTGTATGTCTACATGTGCATTATGTATGCATATGTGTGTGTACGTATATATGTGTGTCTGCATGTATATGTGTGTGTGTATGTATGTATATGTGTGTGTATGCAACATTATGTGTGTATGTGTGTATACGAGTGTGTATTTGTGTGTGTATGTGTGTGTGTATATATGTGTATGTGTGTTTGTGTGTCTATGTGTGTATATGTGTGTGTATGCATATGTATGTGTGTGTGTATGTGTCTATGTGTGTATGTGTATGCATGTATGTATGCATATGTGTGTGTATGTGTGTGTATGCTTTATGTATGCATATGTGTGTGTATGCATTATGTATGTGTATTATGTATGCATATGCATTATGTATGTGTTTGTATGCATGTGCATTATGTATGCATATGCATTATGTATGTGTATGTATGCATGTGCATTGTGTATGCATATGTGTGTGTATGCATGTAAGTATGTATGTATGTATGCATATGCATATGCATATGTATGCATGTATGTGTATGTGTGTGCATGTCTCTCTATGTGTGTGTGTATGCATATATGTGTGTGTATGTGTGTATGTGTGTATGTGTGTGTGTATGTGTGTGTGTATGTGTGTGTATGCATGTGTATATGTGTGTATGTGTGTGTATGTGTATGTGTATATGCGTGTGCATGTGTATGCATTAGTATGTGTATGTTTGCATGTGCATTATGTATGCATATGTGTGTGTATGTATATATGTGTGTGTGCATGTATATGTGTGAGTGTATGTATGTATATGTGTGTGTATGCAACATTATGTGTGTGTGTATATGTGTGTGTATTTGTGTGTGTATGTGTGTGTGTATATGTGTATGTGTGTGTGTGTGTCTATGTGTGTATATGTGTGTGTGTATGCATATGTATGTGTGTGTAAGTGTGTGTGCGCATACCTGGTCTCTCTCTCTCTCTCTCGCGCGCTCTCTCTCTCTCTCTCGTTCTCTTGCTTTCGTCCAGATCTCGGCACAAATGTGCCGAGAGAAATCGAAATTTTTTTTGAACATTCTAAAGCGTCGCTTACGCGACGCTCTCGAAAGGACGACGCATATGCGACGCTCTCCAGTTTGCCCACGTCACCCATACCGTCGCTAGCAAGCGACTCTATTTGCAACGCAAAGATTAGCATCGCATAAGCGACGCAAGCTTTAGTCTGCGACGTACCCCGCCTAAAAATCAAAATTTCGAAAACAGGACCGTCGCTTACGCGACGTTAGCGTCGCACAAGCGACGGTCCCCGTTTTTTTTCCGATTTCGCGGCGTCGCTATGCCCCCCTATTTCTTGTAGTGATTGGCAGTTGTGAGGAAGCCAATGTTCCATGCTTAAACTAAGCAAATTGAGGTGCATTAGCACTATGTCAAGAAAAGACTCTTCTAGAGAGATTAGTTTGGCATATGTGCCCACATAGGATAATATTACAAACCTTTTCACAAAGGCTCTAACTTGTGAGAATTTCGAAGCTTTATGCAAAGCTTTGGGCTTACTTCCTTTTGTGGATTGACCTCACTTCACATTATTACCTCCTTACACATGAGTGTGAGCCCCTTGTTCACCACCACTTCGAGGGGGATTACTTAGTATATTTTGGTAGTGGTGTGTTCGAGCACGCTTAGTACTTTCAGGGTTCTTTTTCCCTCTTTAGGGGCAATTTTCCCCTAGCTTCTGTATACAACCATATTCCTTAAAGCCTACTCATCTTTGTACATTCATCACTTAATAATACAAATTGTGTTGTGCTCCCAATCTTTTTCTTCTTGCTCTTGCTGATTGTGTGTTTCGAATGCCTTAACTCCACCAAGAAATATGAAAAAAATAAAAAGAATATAACTAAACATGTATGTTTTATCAATGAGAATAGAAATATGAATTAAAAACATTATAAATAAAATATACATATAAAAGTGTATAAAGATTAAATAAAATATAAACATATTAAATTTAGATAAAATATAAATAAAAATATAAAGAAATAAAAATGTATAAATAAAAAAATATGTGTAAAAAAGTATAAAAAGTAAAAAATTGTAAATAAACATGTATATTTATTAATTATAGAATAGAAATATAAGTAAAATTATAGACATATAAAGATATATCGAAGATAAACTAATATATATTATGCATAAGCATATAAATAGGAATAAACAAAGTTTTGTTTTATATATATATATATATATATATATATATATATATATATATATATATATATATATATATATATATATATATATATATATATATATATATAAACAGAATATAAATATAAAAATATATTTGAAAAGTAAAATATAAATATATAAATTAAAACAACAAAAATAATATAAATAAAGGAATAGTTTTTATTAATAACAAAATAAAAGTACAAAAAATAGTGCAAATAGAATGAACATCTTGAAATATATAAACAAAATATAATATAATATAAATATACGTATATAAATTAAAATAAAGAAAACATGAAATATAAATAAAATACGAATATAAAAGGCATAAAATAAAATAAACATATTAACTTATTCTCATACGTCAGAGCTTTATTATATAATGGAAAAAAAAGACTGGACTTAGAGCGACCCAAAGGGACGTTCGTACCGGAGTCCAGTCCCGCCGAAGGAACCATTACTATGAAAATGGTAAATGCGCGAGCTCTTTACCAGCCGCAGGTGATCGACGATCTGCTCGAGATAATGCACTCTTCAGCCCTGCTAAATGCTGTTTACGCTCAAATCTTACCTTCAAGTCGTACTCAACCTCTTCCACTATTGATCACCTACTCGACGCCACACCCTACGAGGATGGTATATATAGAATCTGTTTTGCTATTGCCGACTCTCAAAGGTAAGTAATGAACTCTTTAGGCCTCCTAGACACCTCTCATGCCCTACGCTCCGCTCCAACTCCCGTTCCACTCTTTCTATTTTTCTTCAAAATTTCCTGTTTCATTCATTCAAGATGAGTTTCTGGCGGATCTCACTTTCTTATAGGAATTCCTAGAGCTGTAATCATCAACGTGCTCAGTCTTCACTTTCTGGGTGCATTCAGTCCTACACCGGCTTGATCGCTTTGTTGAAGTCTTGAATCGGTTCTTGAAGAGGATGCTACTTGCAATCCCCGCATAGTCCACAATTCAGCTTCTCTCCTCAGATTGCGTAGTATTATTCGATTAAAGAAAAGAAATAAATTGAAAAAATAGTTGGTGCAACTTCTATCGTTTCGCAACAGAGACGGCATGGAGGGCGTACTGTCTGCTCCCTTTGAAGCGAAATGCACTTCCTACATTAGAAACGTCAAGATATTTCCACATTCTATAGTTTCTTGCTCAGAAGAACGGCTTAGAGCCCACATTCAAACACACACAGGGTGTGAAGGTGTGAAATGTGGGCGTAGCCAGTGTCTCGTCTGTTTCAGATTAGAGGCTCCATTGCATGGAGAGCTTTTTATTTACTCCTGGTTGCTCCAGCCGATGCCTGATTAACGTGGAGGCATAGTTTCAGTAGGTTACGTAATCTGATGCGTGGACAGGCTAAAGGACTTTTCAGAGATGCGCAGCACAGGGAATTACATGTTATTGGTGGCAAAATTTTCTGTGACGTCGATCACACCGAAGATGTAGCTTGTATCGTGGCTGCTTTGAAGGAATGTGCAGAGCAAAAGGACCTGTATCGAGGCAGGGCTTTGCATCGGGAGATTAGACAGAAAAATTCATTAAAAAAAAGTACTTTTGTGGGCAACACATTGATAACTATGTACGCCAAATGTGATGCGATGGCCGAAGCAAGAGAAGTATTCGATGAATTTCCTATGCGTAATGAAGTCTCCTGGAATGCCTTGATTTCAGGATATGTTTTGAATAGAGAGGGTCAGAGAGCATTGGGTTGCTATCAGAGAATGCTTCTTGAGGGTCTTTCACCCAGTTCTGTAACCTATTCTTGCATCTTGAAAGCCTGTGGCAGCGTAGGGATATCCCAGAAAGGCCAATTAATACATGCACAGATTTTCAACAGCCGCATTTTAGAGAAGCATATTATTGTAGGCAATGCACTAATGGACATGTATATTAAATGTGGAGCTGTTGAGAAAGCAAAAGAAGTGTTTATCAAGATCCGTTTCCAGAGTGTGGTATCTTGGACTACACTTATACGAGGATATGCCCAAGGTAAGCAGTATGAAGAAGCATTAGCTTGCTTTGAACATATGCAGGAAGCAGGTTTTACTCCAGATGTAGTTGCATTTGTGTGTATTCTGAAAGCTTGTGGCAGCTTAAGAGGCCTGGATGAAGGTCAGAAAATTCATGCTGAAGTTGTTCGAAGAATTTTAGATAAAAAAAGTATTGCAATTGCCAATGCGGTTATAGATATGTACACAAAATGTTGTGCTCTTGAGAAAGCCCATGAAGTGCTTCATATGCTTTCCTTTTGGAATGTGGTCTCCTGGACTACACTGATTGCAGGTTATGCAGAATATGGATTTGGGGAACAAGCTCTTATTTGTTTCAAGCAGATGCAACACTTTGGACACTCCCCAGATGCAGTAACATTTTCCTGCATATTGAAAGCATGTGGAATTGTACAAGCTTTTAGAATTGGGCAAGAAATACATGCACAAATTATACGAAATAAGCATATTGGACGTCATGTTGAAGTCTCCAATGCTGTTGTCAGCATGTATGCAAAATGTGGTGCATTTGAGAATGCAAAAGAAGCTCTTAACAAGCTTCCTGTTTGTGATGTGATAGCATGGAATGGATTGATTGCAGGATACATGCAGCATGGGTACAATGAAGAAGCAATTGCATGCTTTTATCACATGCAACTAGGTGGTTTCTCTCCAACCAAGGTGACATATGCTTGCATTTTGAAAGTGTGTGGCAATCTAGGTGCCTTGGATAGGGGCCAAGAGATCTATACCCAGATTGCAAGAGAATGTTTCCTTGGAGATTACATAGTTGTAGCGAATGCATTGGTGGATATGTATTCTAAATGTGGTGCCATCAAGAAAGCTCAAGAAGTATTTGATGAGCTACCTGTGAAGGAGATTGTTTCATGGACAGCATTGATTGCAGGTTATGTGGAACATGAACATGCAGAAGAAGCGCTCAGCTGTTTTGAGAGGATGCAATGTCAGGGTTTATTTCCAGATACCGTGACCTTTGCATGCATTCTTAAAGCATGTGGCACTATAGGAGCAATACGCAAGGGCCAGTGCATACATACCGAAATGGTTATCAAAGGGCTACTGCAAAAGGATCCAATCTTAGGCATTGCTTTAATTGTCATGTATGCAGATTGTGGTATGCTCTTGGAGGCTCAGCAGATATTTGATGATTTTCCTTTCAGAGATGTGACCTTATGGAGTGCTCTTATGGTGGGATATGCACAGCTAGGAAATGATGGAGCTGTTCTAGGTCTGTTTCAGGAAGCAATTGAAGAAGGAGTAATGCCAGATCCAGTAATGTTCATAATTGTTCTTAATACTTGCAGCCATGGTGGTCTGTTGGGTGAGGGCCAAAGTTTGTTTGAAATCTTAGAACTGAGCTGTGGAGTTGGGCCATCGTTAAAACACCACTCTTGCATGGTTGACCTTTTGAGCCGGGCAGGGCATTTACAGGAGGCAGCTACAGTGATTGCAGGGATTCCTTTCCCTCCTCAGTCGAGCACTTGGCAATGTCTATTAAGTGCTTGCCAGAAATTAGTTGATATAAATATTGCAGAATGGGCTTTCAATCATGCAACTGAATGAAGGTTTAAGGCGATCAATTGATGCCATATGATCTTCTAGATGCCACAAATGATTTGAACAGTGCCAGAAGGTGATGATTGTAGGATGAGTAGTTAGATGTATGATATGCTGACATCTCAATGCATTTACATTATGATCTCAGATGATGTCAAAGCAGCAGTAATTGTTATTTTTAATTTTCTCATTCTGATTTGATCTTCTTTCCTTTTACTCTTTTATTATTGCCTTCTTTTCACACTGTAATGCTAGTTAAAAGGAAACAGTTAGCTTTCTTCACCTCCAGCTTCTGCTTTGACTGTGAAATGAATGAATGACATTGATGTTTCCAGACCTTGTAATCTCTCCACTATGATAATGCTTAACTAAATAGGGTCTTATGAAGAGGAAAATATAAGGATGATTTTAAGTCCAGCGGTAAATTTTCAAGGTTCTAAATAGAAACAAGCTATTTCCTCTTGTTTTGAAATTATAAAGGTTATCCCAGTAATTTATTGACGTACAGGACACATTCACCTTTGTCTTCATAGCTCCTGACAACCAGATGTGGAGGTAAGCTTAGGACTGAGCCAGAAGGTTCCCTAACAGACATTTGATAGGAAGAGGGGGTTTCTTTTCTGGGAAATTGTTGGACATCGCTTTGAAATTGAATTCATCAACTTTAAACACCCAACAATTTTGGTCTTGCTACCTCGTGAACTTCATTATCTTATTCTTGCTTTCAGGACCAATGATCAATTTTTGGTTTCAAGTGAGTTTGCTGTGTTAGTAGACTGTACATTAAGGTGGCGATTTATGTGAATGTACTAAGGCCTGTTGGGGCACTTTCTTTTCTTAGTTTGTGGGGTTATAAGCTTCTTCTTCCTTGCGCTATTTGTGTGTGTTCTTGCTCCCTGGACTCCAATAATTCATATCAGGGAAGTTTGAAAACCCAATAATTGTCAAGCCACCTCACAAACGTCATTATCCTATTCTTGTTCTAAGAAGCAATGATCTGTGCTTTTGGTTTCAGATGGAGTTTAGTGTATTAGTATATTATGGTAGTGATTTGTGTGAACACACTTAGGCATGTTGGGGCATTTTTTTCCTTTTTTTTATATATTCCCGTAACTCTAAAAGGGTTAATCGTCTTTATACATTCTGCATCTGGTAATATAACTATATGCAGGGTTGTAAGCTTTTTATTGTGCTATTTATGTTTGTTGTTGCTCCGCGGACTCCAATGATTCATATCCAAGAAGGTTGTTGATTCTTAAGTGAATAGTTTGGGAGAGTAGAAAAGGACGCGGAGAGCTACATGGTGGTATGCTCGGTCGCTCCAAATGCCAAGGGAATGGGATGTTTTGTGAGGAGAGAAAGTAGAGAGAGAAACCTATGTAGAAATTCGAAGAAGAAGATGGAGATGCTGAAGTTGAAGTCGTCCCAATCAAGTTATGAGAGTTTTGTGATCAAGTCTTATTAATAAATGACTTTTAGGTTATTTGGGAATGTTCATACATGGCCAATGACCAAAATTCATAAAAATAATGTAAATGCCTGTAACTCATCAATTTGGGGTCTAAAAATTATAACAAAAATATGTGTGGAATGATCTCAGAGAGAGCTATCATTTGGAAGGGTTCAGATATACAAAAGGAGATTCCCTTGGGCCTTTATCCCCAACAGCTTACGACTTAAAGGACCAAGGAGGCTCCTTTAAGCTAAGTAACTCCCACCATTTGTATAGATAGTTGATGTTGTGGCTTGGGTAGACACTTCATGGGAGGATTTACAAGATTTTGTGAAGTATTGAGCTTGATCAAAGTGACTAGGCCATCCTCTAACACTTCTTTGAAGAAGTGGTAACTCACATCAATATGCTTTGTGCGAGCACAGAACATGGCATTCTTTGCCAAACATATGGCACTCTGGCTATCCCATCCAAGAATAGGTGCCTTTTCAAGCATCCTAAACTCATTGCACAAGCGGGCTAACCAAATGGCTTCTTTGGAAGCCTTTATGATTGAAATATATTCAGTCTTTGTAATAGATAGTGCAACTATCCTATGAAGTCTAAAGCACCATGAAATAGCACTGCATGCAAGGGTGTATAAATAGCCACTCGTGGACTTGCAAGTGTCCACATCACTTGCCATGTCTGAATCACAGAATCCTTTCAACTCCGATGGACCTTTTCTATAACATAGGCATTTACCTTTGGTCCCTTTCAAATACCTCAAGATAGATTTGATTGACTCCCAATGAGCTTTGCTAGGATTAGCTACAAACCTGCTAACAACTCCCACTGCATGAGCAATGTCTGGCCGAGTGGCAACCATAGCATACATAAGTGAACCACAAGCTGATGCATATGGAACACTCATCATGTAGTTGACTGCATCATCATCTTTGGGACAGTCATCCTTGGAAAGCTTAACATGTGGCTGCAATGGCACTCCAAGAGGCTTAGCATAAATCTGTCCATCACCTTTTCAATGTACTTTTCTTGGGATAAATGCAAAGTTTGTTGCTGCTTATCCCTTTTTATTTGCATGCCAAGAATATGCTCAGCTTCCCCAAAGTCTTTCATTGAGAATGCAGAGTTCACATGCTGTTTTAGAGCATTTAGAGTGCTCTTTTTTCATAGCTAGCAGCATATCATCTACATACAAGACAAGAGTGATTGGGCTGCCATCTTCATCCTTTTTAGTGTACAAACAGTGGTCTGCATGGCTTCTTTTGAATCCATGTTTGAGCATAAATGCATCAAACTTCTCATACCATTGTCTGGGGGCTTGTTTCAGCCCATATAAACTCCTTTTCAGCTTGCATACTAGATGCTCTTTTCCAAGAATGGCATCTGGCAGTTACATGTACAGCTTTTCATCTAAGTCACCATACACAAAGGCTATTATAACATCCATTTGGAATAACTCCAAATCCAAGGCAGCTGTGAGAGCAAATAACACACGTAATGTAGTCAGTTTAAACACTGGCGAGAACACTTCTTGGAAATCAATGCCCTCTTCCTTTCCTTATACTTGGGTTTGCCATCCACAGTCTTGATTTTGTATACCCACTTGTTGGGAATGGCTTTCCCACCTTTGGGCAACTCAACCAAGTCCCAAATATCATTTACATGCAAGGCCTTTATATCTTCCTGGATGGCTAACTCCCACTTCTTCTTGTGCTCAGATAGCTTTGCCTCTTTGTAGGTAAGAGGCTCACCCTCATATGATAACATAATGTAATGTATAGAGGGGTTATATCTGTTCACAGGCCTCTTAGGACCTGTAGATCTTCTTACCCAATGATCCACATTCTCTAATAATGGATTTACATCAAGAGGTACATCAACTTCCTCATTGTTAATGGGTTGCTGTACATCATTTTCAGCCCCGTTTCCAGCATGAATAGGTGGCTGCATATGCCCTTTAGGAACCTCATTTTGCTCTCCAACATCATCTAGCTCAATAACCACTGGCTCATTGTCATTTCCAGCCATCCGTGGTGCATCTTGAGGGTTCAAATCAAATTTAACAGGTGGCTGTACAGGATGAAATTTGACCTTTTTATGGTCACTTTTAGAGGCACAATTGTTTTTTTAGCAGCATTGCCTGATTAAGTACAACATCCTGGCTGCGTATTACCTTCTTGAGTTGAGGTAGCCATATTCTATAGCCCATTCCACCTTCATCTCCATAACCCATGAAGATTCCTTTCATGGACTTTGCATCTAACTTGCTTTTCAACTCAAGCCTTATATGCAAAAAAGCATCACAACCAAAGATGCATAGGTGGTCATATGAAGGTGGTTTGTCAAACCCTTTTCCGGAATGCCACCTTCTAAGAATGTGTGAGCAGATGGATTGGAAACATGAGAGGGAGATTAGCTCTAGATAGCATGCATCTCACCCTTTCACATAAAGTTATGTTATACCTTTCAACCACACCTTAGAAGAGGGGCTCTATGGAGTGTTAGCTCCCTATTAATCGCAAGATTTTCACAAAATCCATTGATTTCAGCACTTGTAAACTCATCTCCATTGTCAGTACGTAAGCATTTCAGCTTTCTACCTGTTTGAGTGGTCACAAATGCATGAAAATTTTTAAATGTAGCAAAAGGCTTTATCTTTAGATGTTAACAAATATATCCAAAGCTTCCTAGAAAAATCATCTATGAAAGAAATAAAGTAAAAGTGCATCCCTCATAGACTTGGTAGACATGCCACAAACATTAAAATGAATAAGATCTAATACATTAGGATTATGAGAGACACCCGAGTAATAATAACTCTTCACCTACTTTCCATATTGGCATTCATTACAAAAATTAAGTTTTGAGCCTTTAGCATCAAACTTGTCCAAATTACATTGTTTATTGTAGAGGAAATTCTTGTTCTTCTTGTGCTCGAGGTGGGTTCTTTTACTCAGTGAAGTATGCACTATGTGTATGCTTTGCACATCACCACAAGGATGTTATAAAGTAGATAGGAATTGTCAAGATAAGAGCCAAAATTAAGAGTCAAAGAAGCATTACTATAATAACATTAAGCATGGAAAGTATACAAGATAGGCAGTACAATGACAATGAAATGGAGCAATGACTTCTAAGGGCAATGAAATGGAGCAGTGATGGCTAAGAGTAGCTTCGGATGCAACTGGCAATCTCCAATGCAGTTTCCAATGCACTGCTGAAGCACACAATCCAACCTCCAATGTATTGCTGAAACACAGAAGCCTCCTGCTAGATCACACAGGGCCTGAAGACTCCCTCCACTTGACCACGCTATGTGACAAGACCAGAGTCTCTCGTCTACTCCTTGGCTGAGCTGAAGCTTGAGAGCAGTGATGCATTTCACTCAGCGATCATCACTCTTCTCTTTCTCTATGTGTCGTGATAAGATATCTCTATTGTGATCAGATATCCCTTTGGCACTTGAATTCCTTTCTTATATAAGCCACCTCTGCCTGGCGGTTACTCCACTACCCTGTTACCTCCACTATTCTTTGACTCTGCACTTTTTTGGTACTCTATCAAGTCTGGTACTCTTCCAAATCCGGTACTGTGATCTCCACTCTCTTTCTTTCTTTGCTCGGCCACTTTTGGTGGGTCCTCAACTTGTAACAGCTAATCAAGACTCGTTGTCCATGTAAGAAAATAATGGCAGAGCAGAATAGATCAGTAGACAAAGTTGAGAGAAAAAACACGAACAAAGATAGATGCAAACTGAGAGATAAAGAACTCAAATTCTCAGATTGCCAAGAGTAATGCAGTTACAACGATGGTGCTGTCCACTCGTGTGCTCCCAATGTGAAGCTTAGAGGGCGATCTAGATAGACTCTAGATGAAGGGCTTGCTAGTGCGCAATGCTATGTAAAGCTCAACTTGGGCCATGCTTATCTAACTTTTACAAGGGGATTCAGTATAGATAAAGGTAGTCCGGAGATACACAATAATCAGCAAAATATACAATCCGACAATATCTCCAAGACCAGACGTCCTACCATCTTGGCCCTACAGGCCAAGGGGATAGGTCACTCAAACCCTGCAGAAGAGGGCAAGCCCCCCATCTGCACCCCCCCATTAAGGTTCTATGGGGTTACCGCATGACACCAAATGGCCTTTATTTTCACCTTGAATGGCAACCCAATGGCCCGGAACTTTATGCCCTACCTAACCTAATGGCTAGGCTCACAAAGATCATCTATAACCATCAACGGTCACACATAGACCTCATCTAACTTAGAAGTTAGGGTTCCACAAATGTCTAGGCTCTCACAATGGTTCCTCCTCATAATGGGGGCCTTATAACTTAGAGCACCATGGATCATTTGTGGTCACTTGAGGGTGGAGTATTGAGCATATCTAACACCACTTACTGTTTCTTCGGATAATTTAGTTGTGACAAGTCCTTGTAGTCTTTGTCTTGGATGAATTTGTGTTTTGGAGGAATTTGGGAATTAAGACCAATTATGGGGGAATTAGTCCATGAGACCAATTTTGGTGAAATTGGTATCTTGTGCTAGTGAGACCAATTTACGCCAGTAAGACCGATTTTGGAGAAATTGGTCTCTTTTCTACGTTAGACCAATTTTGGAAAAATTGGCCTCTTCACTGCAGTCAGACTTGACTTAGACTCAGAATACTTAGTTGTAACAAAAAAATTTTGTAGGACCCTAATTTAGGCTGTACAGGTTGCCTACCACTACTTCACTCTTCACCTCGAAGAGTGGCCTGCTGTGTACTCTAAGTTCTCTGTGTCTATACTAGAGTGCTCATGATTGTGATATACCTTTGATGATCCTCAAAAGCCGTTAATTGTTGCTCTAGTGTATTTCCTCCTTCACAACATAGTAGCGTCATATGTCGAAGGGTTTCAGCTGACTGGTAGGTTGGGAGGAGAAAGTAAAAATGGAAGTATTGTGTGGGGTACAGATGGAGAAGTAGAATGGGGTATAGGTGTGGAATGAGAAGTGATGGAGGGTGTAGGTGCAGGTGGAAGTGGTGTGATAGGTAGGGAAGTGGATGTAGAAATTAGTAAAGTAGATGGGAGTAAGGCTGAATATGGCGGTGAAGATGGAGGGGACGGTGCTCGGTGGTCCATGCTGGCTGGTAGAGGTAGGTTGCAGAGATGGAGGGTGAGGATGTGGAGAGGGAGGTGGAGGGATAGGGTTAGGTGGAGAGCTGGGAGTAGGTTGTGCAGTGGTGTGCGATATTGATGAAGTAGTAGGCAGTGTAGTGGCAGTGGTGGTGTATATGGATGAAGTAGTGGGTGACATAGTGGGAGTGACATGTATGGAAGATGCTATAATAGTAGGACATGTATGTGCTGCAAGAGCCCTAGGAGCAGTATGTGTAACATCAAAGATGGAGATGGAAACCGAAGTAGAGAGAGACCGCTTCTTACCTAGTGCTGCATAGTCTTGTTCTGCAAACAGAAGTAGTCCATATCCTCTCGTGAATCCTTAACTACCTTTGCTTTCTTCTTGTTGGGAGTGGGCACTTTTGGTTTTCTAAGCACATATTTCTGCTTCTGTTCTTTCTCCTTGTGATTGTGACTAGTGGGGAAAGACTGAAGCTTCAGATACAGTGTAGGAAGGGTGCATAACAATGAAAAGAGACATGGGGAATATGCATGAAACTTGCTAACACCTTTGTTCATTTGTGCCACAAATCGTTTTGTCTTGTCTAGCATTGAATGCCAAGAGATGATGGTATGGGTATGGTTTTGATGTTAAGAAACATAAAAGTCCATAACACATTGATAAATTATTGAATGAGAGCTTACCTTGCACGTTTTTGAGCATAAAAAGTAAAATTTGAAAGATCTTAGAAAAGATGTAGTGGCTAAAGAAGCTCGCTAATCCTCAAAGGCTACCTTGCATTTTTCGGTAAGTAAATCCTCACCAATACCTGAGAAGGTATGTACTCAAGTAGGTCGGACTCAATAAGTGTGCCCATTGCTGATGATAACATTTCCATGGTCAAGATCTCACCTGGGAGGTTAGGGAAAGATTTGAAAAAATCTAATGCTTCCACGTGATCAGGATCAATGGTGCAAAGGAGATTGAAATTTCCTCTACCATTTTGGCACGCTTCTTGCCTTTGTCTTTATTGGGTGGGTCCAAGTTTCCGCTTTGTTGGTTTTGCCTGGATTTGGTTGTCCTTCTCAGGATTAGGACTTTGCTGTAATCGTGCTGGCTCTTTCAAGCATGGAAAGCATGTGAAAGAGCAGACGAAGAGGCCATTTGAATGACTAAGCTGGAGGTGTTTCTATTCGAGAGAAGACTTTGGTGGTATGAGACTAAAGAAGGAATGGAGATAAGATATTGCTTGATGGAAACATTGGAAGTTAAGAAGGTGTTCGATTTTGAGTGATCGGGGCAATTGTGGATGGGCGATTAATGGACGGGGACTGCTGAAGACCCAATCAGATAGATGCCTGATGAAGGACTAATTCCAACGAAAGAGCACGAGCAGTGATGCTATTAAATAAGGTATGGTGGACAGATCTGCCTAACGTGGTGCTCAAGATGGTGATGGCAGATGCACAAGAAGTGTAGTTGTTGATGTTGGAATGAATGGGTTCTGATGAGTGAATGCCAGACAAGGCAATGAGTATATTCAAGTGATAGACTATGCTGGGCCGATGTGGACATGTAAAGCAAAGGATGATGCGATGTGGATATCTACACGAAGGCATCTGTTAGACGATGCGATGTGGATGTTTAAAGGAAGGCGATTACTAACAGACGATTATGGAGGGACGAATTCATTGGACGAATTCCATGGGCGATTATGGAGGAACAAATTCTGATTGATGAGGGAAGGAATGAGTTTTGATTTGAATTTGGCGGGGTGATCTTAGGTGGTACAATATGCAAGGGGGAGGGGTGAGTTACAAAAGTGGGGGCGGGGGGGGATCAATACTGATTTTATAAATACGAATTTTGAGGTACGAGTGGAGGTAAACGTTGATGAATCAATTGAGTGTTGACAATTCTAAGGATGAGTGGATGAATTCTGAGTAATCTGCTATGGATGGAAATTATGGGGGTTGAGTCATCAGTGGAATCCCTTCGGTAGACGAATTGAGGGTAAACAATTGGTTGGATGAATTTGGAGGGGAGATGCCAATTCAAGCGATGGATGTGAGTAAGATGGTGGAAGGGCAACGAATAGAAGACTTGAAGTGGCAAAGGTGTGAATGGTGAAAGCAGATCAATCGAAAGGAGGTGGGTGTGGCAGGTATGAATATCGATACAGACAAATTTTGGAGGCGAATTCCGAAGAAGCATATGGGGTGAATGGTGAATTCAGGTGGTGTGGATGGTGAATATGGAGTGATTTTCATGTGGATTTCGGGGAATGAATTTTGGAAAGGACTCATACATAGGGTGAATGATTCTAGTATGTGGTAGACATATTTTTTTTTTCTCATATTCGTTTTATGAGCTTGGAGGATGATTTCTTGCAAATTGGTCCAAGGAGGCAAAATGTGATGGGGGGTGGACGATTTTGGGGGAGATGAATTTGGGAGTGAGGGAAGGGAGAATCTTGGTTAGGTGGGGATGACTCTGGGGAATGCAAATTTGAGAGAGACTAATTTCATTCAACTTCTGATGGATGAATTTGGGTATGCAAGGTAATAGGTGGGGCGAACACGTATTTAGTTGACCTTGAAATTGGTAAATTTGAACAGACAACGGATGAATGTTGAACAACATTTTTGTGGATGGAAGAAGGGTGAATTCGAGAGGTTGAATCACATGAAGATAACAAGTCGGAGGGGGAAGAAATCGGTTGGGCAATTTAAATGACCATATGATCACTTGGAGGAATGATGGAGGACCAATACGAGGATTGGGAGAGAAACAGATGAGGATCATAGTAACACAAGGCAAGAGACGAATAATGATGGATGCGAATAAAGATGAGAGTAAACTTTAGTTTAAGGGGACGAATTACTATGCAAATTTGTTGAGATTGGGACAAATTTGCAACAAGAGTAAATATGTTTGGCGAATTTGCTTTGGCAAATTGGAGGATTTCTAAGAACAAATTCGATGGGGTTGAATTTGAGTGAGTAGGCTTGGTGGAGATGAATAACACTTGTTGGGAAGGGATGGTGATGGAAGAGATTTGGGAGGACCTTATGAATTGAGAGGGCAACGATGGAGGCAAATTTATGGAGGGTTGAATGAGTTTCAACTTAAGCAAGGGAGAGAATGGGATAGTGGGGGGAACAAATTTTTAGGGACGATTGTGGAGATAATGGAAGAATTGAAGTATGAGAGCAATTGGATTATTGAGGACTAGCTTAGCTTGGTAGGGACTTTTCTTGAAAATTAAGTAACAACAGTGGAGGAAAATATTCATCCATGTAGTGAGGACAATTTATGGGGAAAAGTGTTGTCAAGTTCTGGATGAATTTTATACAAGAGATTAGGCTGGGGAGTCTAAAAGAAGATGAAAAAGTAAATCGAAGGACTAGACTATTTACAACGTTTTTGATTGAACCACTATTGTTCATGAGGCCTCACTCTTGAAACATTTACCAAGGGTAGGAGCACTCCTTCTAAGGTTGAAAGCTGAATAGCGCCTTGTGGAAGCAATTGAGGTACCTTTTATGGTCATATCCATCCTGTGAAAATTTTGAGAGGTGTTTATCATGATACTCCTTCCTTTTTAGTTGTTATTTCCTTCTCTCACTCCGAGTTCTTCCATTGGATGAATTCTATAATGTTGTGCTTGGTTTATCTAGTGAGGAACCTTTTCCGATCCTACCCTTACAAAGCCCTGCATGAATTCCAAACAGGCTATAGCCTCAATGCCATAGAGTAGGTGGAAGGGTGTGTGCCTAGTGGTAGCATTGTACGTAGTTCTGTAGGCCCAAAGGACTCCCAAGTTTGCCATGCCCCATGTAGTGAATTGCTGGTGACCCATCTTTTTACGCAGGGTAATTAAAACTTTGTTTATGCTTTCTACTTTGCCATTAGCTCTAGGATAATATGCACAAGATTTCGTGTGGAAAGATTTAATACTTCATGAAAATTTATGTCAGAGTTTTATTGATGAAATGGATACCTTGGTCAGTGATAACTTCGATTGGGTAGCCATATCTTCAAAATATCTGCTCATAGAGGAATGTTGCCACTATATCAGATATGAAATCCATTGTTGCAATGACCTCTGCTCACTTAGTACCATACTCTTTTGTTACCAATAAATATTTAGCCTTAGATGGATGCCATTGGATATATGGGGCTCACAAAATCCAACCCCCATCTTTCAAAGGGTTTCCATACTATTGAAACTATTTATATATACCGACTCCCCTTGTAAAAGCTATATAAGCATGACCCATGTTGAGCTTTACATAGCATTGCACACTAGTAAGCCCTTCATCTAGAGCTTGCCTAGATCATCATCTAAGCTCCACATTGAGAGCACACGGGTGGACAACATCATCGTTGTAGCTACATTATGTCATTTTCTTACATCCTCAAGTCCCATAGCTTCTATAACCACTTGTTTATTTTCTATGTCTTTAACCCCGTAGCAGGGAAATGAGTCTATTGTTTCTATACACTACAAAAGGTCTTAATCATCGTCTACTTCTAACTCTCTCTCCTTATGGATGGAAAATGAATGTGTATTACCTTCTTGCTGCTCCTCATCCTTACCTGGAGTATCCATCTCCAAGAGGTCTCCCCATTTCGGAATCCTTTCTCCTTTTATTGATATTACATTCACTTGGTAGGAGGAACTCGTTGGCTACTGCACACATAGTTCTCCCTAGCTCGTACTTGGCCACAATTTTGGATAGTCCTTCGAGTAGTGATCAGTAGCATCCAGGTAGAGCTTGCATGGAGGTGATCCTTCTAGGATAGGACATCGGCTCTAGAAATGCCCATATTCCCCACACTTATAATACATGATAGGCTTCTTCTTATTAATGGGTTTTCTCTGGGTATTGTTGTTGAACCGAGGACTTGTATGCATCACTTCTTGTTGATGCTGTTGGATATTTTGGTTAAACTATGTTCCATGCACCTGAGTTTGGTTGGTTTGAATTCCCTTAAGGAAGTAACAACCTCGTGCATCATGGCCAATTTTTCCACAAAACTGGCATATGATCTTCTCGGACTTCGGATAGTCATGATTATTATGACTTGGTTTATTACATATTGAACACCATATAAAAGCTTTTATGTCTTTTTGAGCTTTCAACTCCTCCACTTCTCATTGAAGATGTGCAATACTATCTTCCCATGAATTCTTCTCTTCTTGGAACGTCTTTTTTAATGTAAGAGCCTCCAACTCCCTATGCAAGCTTGCCACATAATCCTAGGGAGAAGCTTCTTTGCATGCATCTCTCCCCTCAAAATTCTGGTGTGCTTCTTCGATCCTAACAGTAGCACCTTCAATGTCTTGTAGAGTTACATTTTCTCTCAATAATTCTCTTTATTTTTGTTGAGAGGATTTTGGGAGAGCTTTATGAGTCATAGACTATGCCTTCTTTGTATGAACTCATAGAGAGTATAAGAAATTAGATTGAAAAATATTTGATTTTAAACTTAACTAAAAGATTGGACTAAAAAAACTTGCACGAGAACTTGGGCTAAGGACTAAAAACTTAGATGAAAAAGTTGGACGAAAAATTCACTAGCTTCATAAAACAATGCATAATCCAAAGTAGCACTCACATAACGCAGAGCGCACCTCAGAGCATCCAAATGTGGCTTCCCAAGAACCTGCATAAATTGACTTTCAAGTCCAACAATGTAGCTTAGATTAGGCCTTGTAATTATGAGATATATCAAACTTCCCACAATTTTCCTGTACATAGTAGCATTTTCCAATGCTTCACCTGATGTAGTATCTAACTTCAAATTCTGATGTAATGGCATAGAAATCGGCTTACAATCAACCATATCATACGTTTGCAACATATTCAAGGCATATTGCCTTTGCGACATCCATATACCTATTTCTGCATGTATAAACTTAATGCCCAAGAAATAGTGCAACACACCAAGATCTTTCATGTCAAATTCCTACATAAGAAGTTGCTTTACCTCTTTGATGCTTTCTTCATTATCACCACCTACAATCAAGTCATTAACATAGATAGCCACAATTGTGATGCCATCATCATTCTTCCTTGCATATAGTGAATGATCTGCATCACACATAGAAAATCCAGTGGTGGTCAAGTAATCAGCAATCCTTGCATGCCATGCACGAGGTGCTTGTTTCAGCGCATACAAAGCCTTTTGCAACCTGCAAACATATTTTGGATGCTTTGAGTCTTCATATCCTTGTGGCTGGTCCATGTATACTTCTTCCTATAACTCACCATGTAGAAAAACATTCTTCATATCCATCTGATGCAATGTCCATCCTTTTGCTATAGCTAATGCAACAAGTGTTCTAATAGTAGACATTTTAGCTACATGGTTGAATGCCTCCTCATAATCAATGCCATAAGTTTGTGCATATCCTTTTGTAGCCAAATGTGCTTTATACTTGCTTATGCTGCCATCAGCATTGTGCTTTACCTTGTAAACCCACTTGCAACCTATGTGTTTCTTTCCTTATGGAAATGGAACCAGATTCCATGTATTGTTTCCATAAAGCGCAGCCATCTCCTCATCCATAGATTTTTCCCAATCTGCATTTCCAATTGCATTTCAAAACAAGAGGGTTTAGCATCTTGTAGTACCTTTGTCATGTAGGCATAATGACGAGCCATGTAAATATCACATGTCAATCATTGCACTGAATTCCATATCCTCCCAGATCTTCTTGGTCCTGGGTCACTTCTCCTTGTATCATCTGCATGTGCCTTTCTTACTCCTAGAGTCTTCACAGAAGGCAATCCAAGTTCCTCATCAAGACTCTTTTATGAACCACTTGAATCTCCATCAACGTCTTCAAAACTTGCACATGTTTTATGACCAGCAAAAAGCTTTTCTTTACCTTCCTTGGATGTATTTGATGAATTTGTTGGACTCAAATTTCCATGCAATCTTCCACTCCATGGAATTGAAACTATTGCTTGGTGATGCATCCGATCCACTCAAAGCTTGAGATTCTGCACTTGATTTTTCAGCATTTTCTTTGTCATTTGGTTCAAGATTCAGTCCTTCTGTGGCATCTGCATAGAAGCTTGACATTTCATCAAATACCACATCTCTGCTCACCTTTGGGTTATAACATTTATATCCCTTTTTCTCAAGGGAGTATCCAATGAAGATACACTTTTCTAGCTTTGGATCAAGCTTCATCCTCAATTCATTTGGAACATGTACATATGCAATACAACCAAAAACTTTCAAATGTGATAAGTTTGGCTTTTTACCTGTAAACTTCTCTTCAGGTGTAACTTGATGTACAACAGTAGTCGGAGTCCTGTTCATGATGTATACAACAATATGAACAGCTTCTACCCAATAACAATGAGGCATATTCTTCTTAGCCATCAAGGCTCTTGCTATTTCTACAATATTTCTATTTTTGCATTCAGCAATGCCATTCTGTTGTGGTGTGTACTTGCATGAAAATTGACGTCGAATTCCATGATTTTTTAGAAAATTGCTAAACTCATTTGACATGTATTCACCTCTTGCATCACATCTTAATGTCTGAATATACTTCCCTGTCTACTTTTCCACCATAGCTTTAAAAATCTGGAAGTGAGTGAACACCTCACTCTTCTCTTTCATGAAATATACCCACACTTTTCATGTATGGTCATCAATGAAAGTGACATAAAACCTGCAACCGCCCATAGATGTGGTCTTTGCAGGACCCCAAACATCTATATGTACTATTTCTAGTATGTTCTCACTAACATGCTTGTCATGTGGAAATGATGCTCGACTGTTTTCCAGATTGACATGCTGCACATACTTTTTGCATCTCTACAACCTTGAAATTTGGTAGTCCATGGACAATCTCCTTTGACTGCATCAATTTCAGCCTTTGCAAGTTTGCATGTCCAATCCATTTGTGCCAGATCTCTATATCAACAATGACTCCTGCACCTCTTGCAAACATAGTTGCATTCATTTCAAGAATTTTCACATTTAAGGTGAACAACCTACCCATTTTGTTTCCTTTGGCAATCAATCTTCCATCCCGTTTGTATTCTACTACATATAAGCCATTAGCATTGAACCTGACTTATAATCCCTGGTCAACCATTTGTCCAACAGAATCCAGATTCTTTGTTATATTTGCATGCAGCACATCAGCAAGATGTTTTATCTTCCTGTCCTCCATAGAAAATGCTATGTTTCCTATATGCTCAATAGGGTGTGATGTGTTATCACCTGTTTCAACATATCCAGGAGCTGGCAATTTCTACAAAGTACTAAACCATTCCACATGACTAGTCATGTGATTTGAAGCACATGAATCAACATACCAGACATTATCATTCAATTTTGAAACATCAGCAGACATCCTATTCATCATGTGATGTTGAACCATGAACAACTTCTCAGAATCATTTACACTTGTGGATGCATAGTTGTTTTGCTGCCTTCTGTTATTTTGATTCTTCAACCTACAATCACGTTCAAAGTGTCCATGTTTACCACAATTCTAGCATCTTTTACTGTCATTACCTGAATCATTTCTTTGGAAATTGTTGTGACCTCTTTGGCCCCCCCTTCCTTGAAACTGTCCTCTTCCTCCTACATGATTCTGTTGTTGACCTTGGTCTTGGTTACTATTTCCTCTTCCACTTCCGAAACCTCTATCTCTACCTCTTCCTCTACCAGAGTAGAATACCTGCTCAGAACTGGGCTTTCCTTGGGAGTTTGAATCCTCACAAAGATTCTTTTCTTCAATAATCAGCATGGATACCAAATTAGCAAAATTCGAAATATTTTCTCTAGTCTGTATAGAAGTTCTGAACTACTTATATGTAGCTCCTAAACCACGAAGGCACACTTCCACCTTATCATCATCATCTATATTCACGCCAATAGATGCAAGTGACTCACATATGCTTTTGATTTTCAAGGTGTAGTCACTTACTGACATGCCCTTCTTCTCCAATGTATGCAACTCATTCTTGAGTTGCAATTCATATGCCTTTGTATTGGTCTCATACAATGTGACCAAGCTATTCCAAGCCTCTTTCGGAGTCTGGGCATCCTGTATGTGCCCAATCATGCTATCTTGTATGCTAATAGATAACCAATACATTACCTTTTGTGCTCCTTGATTCCATTCCTCATATGCTCTTGACTGCTCCATAGTCCGATTCCTCTCTGGTAACTGCGGAGCATTTTCATTCTCTCCTTTGATGTAATTCCAGTAGCCTTTTCCCATCAGGAAATTCATCATTCTGAATCTCCAAGCATGGAAGTTGTTCTTGTCCAGCTTATCACTGACTCATTCCATCTGTGATTTCCATTTTTGCAGCAATTCACAACACTGCAAAACACTACAAGCAGCACTTCTGCTTGAACAGTATCACACTATGACGTGACAATTCAATCTAAAAAAAATACAGTTTTTGCGTATCAATAGTACACAGAATCTCTTGAAATTTTGGGTCTGGAATATATGAGTGTCGCCGAACAGGACACAAGTTATAGTTTTGCAAACTAACTTGGTTTTTCTATGGGTCCCACCTTTTGGGCTCAAAATGGAGGTCGAGATGGCTCCCAAATGCTGATCTGATAAAAACGAGTGACCTTAAATGGATAATTCTCGAAAATATTTTGAGGTCTTCTACCTTCACACTAATTTTCATAGCAATCTGAGGTCATTTGTGAATCACACTTTCTCCATGCCTTCTCACGTACTCCTCACCATTGACCTTCTCCACGAGTTCTCTACAACCAGATTGGCTCTGATACCATGTCACGAGGAAGGAGATAAGGAAGAGAGCTCACACACACACTCTCACAATCAAAGAGAATCACACACTTAGATTGAGGCAAGGAAGAATGATCTTCTTCTTCTTCTTCTATTACATAAAAAGGAATGGACAAGAATTACCTAAAAACAAGAATACAACTACTGCAATATATAAAGACCTATACATAAGGAAAAACCTAATGTCCACAAATGAGTGAGTTGGAAAGAAACAAATGTGCCATCAATCTCGGTAGATAAATCTAATAAAGCTCAATGAAGTGTCCCTGACATATACTGATGTGACCACTATACATGTCAGAGAAATGAAAAAGTGATACATGTCATCCTAGATCATCACATGTTGAGCTTGATATCTCAATAGTCTGCACCCCCTACAGTTACATGCTAGTCTTGACCTATCAATGTTGAGCTTCCAAGCCTCAATCCTCAAGGTACTCATAGTGGTGACTAAACTTCAGCACCAATCCTCAATCGTAAACTGTAGTTTGCAAATTTTTAGCAGACTAGCATTACACCATGTGGAAAATGGCATTATTAAATAGTGAATGCCCATATTTGTGCAATATGCTTCCAACAATAATGTTCCATGCGCATAGGACATAGCATATGATGTAGCACATTAAATTCAAGCATTTTCCATCATGTATGATGCATTCACACAATACTAATAGTAATAAGTTATAAGTTAGAACTATGCATCATGAATGCATGCATGATGCATGAATGCATCATCATCTATCATGGTCAATTTTCAGCATCTCTGAGTACTCGTGCATGATCATCCCTAAGGTATCAAGCGGAAGTCTTGCTCTCATAAGACTTTTTATGAGAGTGAGTTTTGCCTTTCTCTCTCTACTAGGATCCATAATATCTGTACATATAAACAAAATGGGTTAGAAATCAATATATGTACGTGTACATATGTATGCATGTATACGTATGTGTGTGTATATGTATGTGTGTATGCATGTGTATGTGTGCACTATGTATGCATGCATATGTGTATATGCATGTGTATGTATGTGTGTATGTTTGTGGGCAAGTATGCATGTGACCTGATGTGCATGTACATATATGTATGTATATGTATTTGTGTATATGTATGTATATGTATATGTATGTGTATGCATGTGTATGTGTGTATGCATGCTTATGTGTATATGCATGTGTGTATAATATATGTGTACCTATATGTGTGTATGTATATGTAAGTACATATATGTGTGTGTATGTGTATGTAGGTGTATATGTGAGTGTATGTATGTGTGTATATGTGAGTGTATCAATATGTGTGTATGTATATGTAAGTACATATATGTGTGTGTATGTGTAAGTAGGTGTATATGTGAGCCTCTGTATGTGTGTATATGTGTATATGTGTATGTGGGTGTGTATGTGTGTGTATGCATGTATGTATGTATGTATGCATATGCATGTGCATTATGTATGCATATGTATGCATGTGTGTGTACATGTATGTATGTGTGTCTCTATGTATGTGTATGCATATTTATGTTTAGTGTATGTATGTGTGTCTTCATATGTGCATATGTGTGTAGGTATATGTGTATGCATGTGTATGTGTCTCTATCTATATATGTATATGTGTATGCATGTGCATGTGTGTATGCATGCATATGTGTATATGCATGTGTGTATGTATGTGTGTATGTGTATGTATATGTGTGTGTGTGTATGTGTATGTAGATGTATATGTGAGTGTGTGTATGTGTGTATATGTGAGTGCATGTATGTGTGTATATGTGAGTGTATCTATATGTGTGTATGTATATGTAAGTATGTATATGTGTGTGTATGTGTTTGTAGGTGTATATGTGAGGTGTATGTGTGTATATGTGTATGTGGGTGTGTATGTGTGTGTATGCATGCATGTATGTATGCATATGCATGTACATTATGTATGCATATGCATGTACATTATGTATATGCATGCATGTGTGTGTACGTGTATGTATGTGTGTCTCTATGTGTGCATATGCATATTTATGTTTAGTGTATGTATGTTTTCATATGTGTGTATGTATGTATGTATGTGTATGCATGTGTACAACACAAATGTTTCAGGAGAAATTGATTTTTTTTTAATGAATCCAGAGCATCGCTTACGGGACGCTTTAGTGTCACAAGCAGCGTGCCAATGTCGCTAATACCATCGTTGATTAGCAACGCTCTATGCGATGGTCACCAGTAGCATCACATAAGTGATGCTATGCATTGCTTATATGATAATACTTCCCTTTTTTTTAAATAAAAAAAGCCATCGTCTTTTATGCGATGCTCTGGCCAGTAAGCATCGCATAAGCGATGAAACCCACTTTTTTTCAATGGGGGTTGTCGCTACGCCCCCTATTTCTAGTAGTGAGAGACTAAAACCCAAAAGTCACACATTTGTATTCACTTGTTTGAATACAAGTATCATGGAGCAAACTAGTGACATGTATCATGGAGCTACTATCATCTAAAGATCAGTGCACAGAGTGAGTTTGGAGCTGAAAGTTGAGCAACACAGTCTTTGAGGTGAACATCCTAACATGCACAACTACAAAATTTGTTTACTCACTCATAGGGCATGAAACAGCACAAAATTAGTATTGTGAGTGGCGTATCGTGGGAGTAAGTAGAGATTTTGTAACCAAAGGCATGTAGGGGTGACAAGAAGAGCACAAGGGACCCACAAATATAAAAATTGCAAAATTTGGACTCCTAAAAGTCCAAATATCGTGATCGGTTGAGTTTGGTGTTGTGATACCAAATGCCCATGTGTCATGATACTTGGTAGGTATCATGTATCACTGTTACCTTATACTCCTCGTGTATCACAATACCTAGGTATTGTGTATCGTCGGTGTCGTGAAGGGGCTCAGTTGGGTGGATCAGGCCAACTCTCGGTGTTCTGATGATGGCGCACATAGGGTGCTTCAAGCAAGCTCAGATGGTGGTATGGAGACTCAAAAAGAAAATAAAAACTCAAGAAATTTGATCAGATCACTTACACAATTCATCATCATGAGTTAAATGAGATATGGCAATAAGTGTAGAGAGAATTGGAAGAGAGGAGGTAGGGGAACATTGGAAATAGATTCATAATAATAAGTGTTCATACAATTGTAATGTAAATAATGAAAAATACATGTTACCAATTAAAAATTGATCATAATGTTGCTTCATGAAGTTCACAAATACTTCATCATGTGTAGATCCACCTCCATCACCTAGATATGTATAGTTCTCCCCACCACTTCAAGCAAGTGTAGAGAAACTCCTTCCTCTAAGTAGATGAAGATAACCTCCTCCTTCTTCAATGATAATGCTCCTTCTTCCTTTCAATCCTCCAACTATGATCAAACTCCTCCAACGATAAGAAATCCTTCTTCATCCATGAGATGATATTCTCTCCAAGATGATGTCTTCAAAATGACCCCCAGCTGGACGACATCTTTGTCCAATACGAATCTTTTGGCCTCACCCTTATTGGAACAATGCTATCTTGGTTCCAACCTTTGGATCCCCAATTGTTTTGTAAATATTGAGCAATTCTTTCAAGAATTCATTGGTGAGTTCGACAAGAGGGGTATCAAGTACAACTCTTCTTTAATCCGTAGCTTCAAATAGACTCCTAATGAGTCTATAAAATCTATACCCAGATGATTCAATCAATATGTAGATAGGTGTCCCATGACGGAGAGAACCTCTCAATAGAAGATGATATCTATGTTCTTAGAGGGCCTGACCGATGGGACATTAAGAACTTAGGTTTATGTGAAACGATTGTAGACATTAAGTGACTGTCTACAGGAATGCATAGACCTAGAAGACAGCCTAGCAGATGCCACAAGATCTGAAGGTATGACCAATAATGTGACCTTCCACACCAGCAATGTAGAAGAACTTGCTTATTTAGTGGCCAAGAAAATTAGGTGTCCAAGGACACAAAAGCTACTAGAATCCTCCCTTGAGGGTACCCAAGCTAAGATGATGTATGCATTTTGGTGGAGACCATCCATCTCATACTTGCATAAGAGGAGGACTAGTTCCCCCACAAACCTATCAATATAATAGGCAACTGGCCTAGGGACCCAATTTGTATTGTCAGATTGAACAAAAATAAACTAATAATGGCACTAAAAATTGTCTCTTCAATAGACCCTCTACACCACCATAGTATAGACCATATGGATATCCCCACCAGAGATCAAGGCAGAGAGGTTAATAGATATGGCCCATACCAAGGACCACCCATGGCACCAAGACCTTATGAATACACATGATACAATAAACCTCAACCTTTACTAGGGCAACGACTCCCACATCCTCAGAACATAGTACCTGTGAAGTATGCACAAACAAAGAAAATCTTGAGAGAGCTATCACGCCCACCAACCCATTAACAAAATCAGATAGCCTTAATCAAGGGTGTGATCAAACCCAGAGAGACTACTACTCTTAGGACACTAGTCTGTGGAATATGAATAGGCCTATGAGCAACATTATTATGGATATGAAGGTTACAAGAACTGATACAGACCTGAATATGCTAGCCTTATGTATAGATCCAAGGGCCCTAGTTACAAGTAGGCTCGCAACAAGACCCCCTTGCACTGAGAGGATCATGTTATAGATTTGGTGGAGACCATTTCATTAGGGAGTGTACACTGCCATATCACCCACCATCCCCATGTGTCTAGAAAGGATACTTCAATGATTGTGGCAAGGAACATTTATTTAGAGATTTCCCTAAGAACCCTAACAAAGTCTCACCCACTACACAAATCAATGTAATCGAGGTGATAGAATTCTCTGAAAGCAAAAAGGAATACATCGTTCCTCTAAAATTCATTACTAAGTCAAAAACAAAGGAGATTTTGGAAAGAGATGTAACAAATAGTCCCAAGGTAGAGGAAGAGCTAGGTTCTTCACTTCAAATTGTAGAAGACTTTGAGGAGCCCGAAGACACTTAAAAAAACTCAAAGATGGAAGGCGAGGAGAGAAAAAAAAACAAGTGGATAAAAAAAGGACTTGAAGAGAAAGAAAAAGACAATGAAAGAGACTAAACTTATAGAAGGTAATTCAACAAATAGGAAAGCAAATGTAGTGACGAGGAAACAAACAGAGGAGCAAGTAGGATCGATTCTAGCAGATCCTATGCATGAAGGCTTGAACATGTGGTTGAAAGCCTATTAGTATAATATAGAGACAGGACCTAGTCTAGAGAAACATTAAAAAGTCTATCCAAAAGAAGATCTTGAAAAAGAAAGACTTGAAATATAAAAAAAATTAGTTGAGATTACTCAGACCTTGCTAGAAAAGTCTATACCAACCCTCTCAAGGACTAGAATATCCGCAAAAAAATTCCAGGGATGTATGGAGACCTTCAATCCACGACCAAAGAAGAATGACCAAGCCAAGAAGTGTAAAGAAGAGTTAGGTTATGAAAATGATGAAAGAAACTCGATAATTCCTAAAGTAGAGGCTAACCGGCCACATGACCTTTGGGCCAGATTCCAGGAAGATAGATGGAAGAAGAATGAAAATGAAATCCCTCCGTTTGAAGAGTTAGATGCCTCTAGGAATCAATCGATGATGGAAATAGAAGTGAACTATGAGGAACTATCTAACATGGACCACATTAGAGAGGAAGTGATGAGCTTGATGGTGCTTCCCAATTTACATAGGAGAATATTGTGG
Source organism: Ceratopteris richardii (assembly GCA_020310875.1). Taxonomy (NCBI): domain Eukaryota; kingdom Viridiplantae; phylum Streptophyta; class Polypodiopsida; order Polypodiales; family Pteridaceae; genus Ceratopteris; species Ceratopteris richardii. The sequence continues at coordinate 64,815,691 of CM035407.1, forward strand.
GTGCAATTACTCCAAGACTAAATGCTCAATCACTTATCCTAAAGTTCATATATTCATTCATGTATTAGCACATGAATGATCCCTTGTAAAAGATTGACTTTTACTCCTTGTAAAAGTGCATATGTGGAAACACTTCCAATCACGAGTTCATAGGAGATTCTTTCCACAAATAATTTGGTGAGGCTTTATGGAAAATTAAGTCCTAAAACTTTGGAACAATTTTAGGTAAATATTAAAATTCAAACTTGAATCTTGGCTCCAACAAAAAGGCTATAAAATTGGACTATCAAGTCACGTGGATATGTAGCCAGAAGAGGATGATATAGCAGAGATTTCAAAGGGATTTGTGTCGCATATTGAGCTCACATTATAGCTCATCTATTGACCTCACATTGTGCAATCATTCTGAAGGGTTTTGGTGTACAAAACAAGAGGGGGAAGGAGAAGATGGAGGGAGAGAGAGGAGAGAAGAGACGCGCGGACAGATGCGTGGGAGCCTTGAAACCCACATAATGATCTCTCTTGAGGCAATGCTATATATATGATGTATATCTATGAATATGGGGGTAAGGTCACATGACCCTTACATCCCCAACAATCTCCCACTTAAGGGTCAATGTGACCATAAGTGGAAACACATACAAAGAATGATGTAGGAGTATACAATAATGTACAGGAAGAGTCCGAATCTCAACCCATACAGGTCAGCCTACACCAATTACCTCGAACAAGGTGTATCCATGCACCTCAAACTGCTCTAGACTCATATTGACAAGAGTCGAGCTCACATCTGACTGATGCAAGAACTGATGAAGTTCTTGCAAAGCTCCCAATCGCTCTATGCCTATGCCAATCGTCAAATAACTGACAACTCCAAGTGCAAATGGTCCAATAGCAATTGCAATATCTGGTCTCGAGCATAACAACTCGTACATCAGACTCCCGAATGCTGATGAAACATGTGCTATCCTGGCTAACCTAAGCATGTCAGCCATGCCTGTATCCAAGGCATCCAAAGCACCATCATCAAGACTAACATGTCTTGATATATCTATGTCAACATCTGGCATGAGTGAATCCAAGAATGACTGCATAACTGCTGACTCCTCAACATCTAAATTAGCCATGCTCGCAACCAAGGATGTATCTAGCTGTGCATCTTGAGAGCTAATATGCTCTACCATACACTGTGTACCATGAGAGCAATCCTGCTCTACCACACCAAGTGTATGATCATGCTTCACATGAGCTAACTGCACAACATCAACACCAAGGTCAAACTGATGATCACACTCTAATTGAGTATCATCATAATGCTCTACATCAGCATCCATATCATGCTCTAAAGCATCCAAATGATCATCCAAATATGCTCCATGTGAGCATCTATATGATCAATGAAATCATGCTCTATATAAGCATCACGAGCATCCAAAACATGCTCTACATGTGCATCTATCTGAGCATCTGAATCTTGCCATACATGTGCATCATGAATGTCAATAGAACTATGTGTAGGTAGACAAAATGAGACATGACGAGTCTCACATCGCACATAAGGCTGAACTCCCACTGAGACGAGACTGTCTCTCACATGAAGTACCTGTAGTGGATACATGTACCCAATCCTAGCACCTCTAACAAGCATAAGCTGTCCCAACTGCAACTGAAAATGATGATCACCAAGGAATGCATAACATGTGCTCTCTTGTAACTCGCTAACTAAAATCAAGCTCATAGGGAATGAAGGCACATAGCGTGCATATCTGAGTATAAGTGATGCTCCACTAGGTAGCATAAGGCATACATCTCCTACACCATCAATGTCATATGTCGTACCATCACACAAGTGCACACATCCATGACTCTCACATGAGAATCGATAAAACCACTCGCGATGTAGAGTAACATGAAAGGCAGCTAATGCATCAAGCAACCAAGCCATATGTGTGCTATCCAATGAACAAGAGGAATCATGAGATGAACCATAGGAGAAAGTGATATCACCATCACTAGCATAATCAACTGCCATAGAATCTCCTGAAACCACTACCTGATCTGCATCACATGCATATCTCTGACGTCGTCATCACATCTGCCTGAAGCAATGTTTTTGAATATGGCCCTCACGACCACAATGCCAACATCGAAGCTGTCAATGTGATCTATGTCTCACATGAGTTATCTGACTCCCAAACATCTCATGTAGTCTTTGCCATAATGCACTACTTGTCTCCTCATACATAACAGACTCATATATAGAATCCACAAGTTGTAATGGAGCTGGCCAATGCATCCATATCCATCCATACATGGTCGAGCATGTCACCAGGCCTCTGTGCACCTCTATGCACATACATGTGTAACCGTGCACGAACCAATGTATGCCACATCTGAGTTTTCCATCTCGAAAAGTCAGTGCCATAAAATCGAGAAGACACCATGCTGGCAATCCAAGAGACTAGCAATGTAACAAGAGACTAGAAACAATACTCTATTCTCAATAGGATCACACCTGCATATCCATATGTAGAGAAGAAACCATGTGAACCATCTGTCACATAACCATGCATCTACTATGCATATAAAACCATGAGCATAAGCCTGCTCACCAAGTCTCCAAAGTGACCAAGTAGATGTGAAAGAATCCTGGGAAAAATTCGACAGAGTATCTCCTGTAAACTGAGCAATCAAACAAGATAACCAATAACAAAAGAACAATGAGTAATTTGTCACCGCCTGTCACTGATCCAATCAAAGATAATGGAAAATACACATGCCAAAAATTGATGGCAATACACACCAATATAATGGTGATATACCTCCCACTCAAGAATAAATCCTGCAAGATGGTCCAACCTGTCATGAATAACCTGTGACCAAGTCCAAATGAATGGAGATAAACAATGATCCAAAGCTATCTCACAAGCATAAAGGATCTACTAGATTATTGATCTAGCATAAAAGGTGACAAAATTTTGGCAGCATCTACTCTATAAAATGGACTCTAAACCAAATAAACCATGTAGGAATCACCATCCACATATGCCAAGAATCACATTGGAAAATACATATCAATCAATGACCAAATGCTAATAACGGTGATAAACGAATGTGTAACTGAGGCTCCAATCTCAATCATGTACCGGCAAAGAAAACAAAGATACAAGTACCAACCAAGATCCACAATCAACTCTCAGAGAATTGTGTGCAATCGGTAACTAAATCCATAACCAAGTAGCATAAGCAAGATATAAACCACAATGCCACTATACATCCATGATTGACCTTATGATGACATAAACCTCGAAAAAGAAGGTATACCACAATGTCATCTCACATACCAAACACGTGACAAGATCATGCTCTACTCTCATATGGAGGAGCTACCACAATGATCATACATGGATAATGCCCTCAAGCTCTAACACACACTAAAAATATTTCTCAAAGAAGTTCCAAACCAAAATGAAACCCCAAAAGTAACTAGGGTTCTTTGGGCAAAAATGTGCTGCTCTGTGTTTTGCTCAATGATCTCTCCTGTGTAGAATCTGTTCTCATCAAACCTTCATGACTGAATGTTTGATTTATTTACCTAAATGTCTCCAAGTGTCCATGCTTCACATAAAGTTGTAAAACTTTTCTTCAAACAAATCCTTCCCAAGAATCTGCAACTCCTACTTGAAACATAAGTGGACAAACTTCTCACCTTGAGAACTCCAAAAGCTGCAAGTTGATACTTCATCTTTTCATATTCTACCCGGGTGAAATGTGACAGTACCTACTTGACTTTCTTCTGGCTAACTCCACTTCTCAATCAAGTGATAGGATATGATGGAACACCTTTTTGAATACAAACATGTATCCCAAAGTCTAGACAATCATAGAAAGTAGATTCTTCAACTGACTTGTACAACAACAAAACTGAATTTTCTGAAGTTCCTGAAAATACTGAATATGAGGTAACCTTTTCCAAACATAAAACCTCAACCCAAGTCTTCAACATTTTCTACAAAAAACTCTTTTTACCTCAAGAGTTTAGATAAAGAAGAAATATACTTCTCTGCAACTTGTCATATACCAAGTAGCTCTATATTGACACTCCAAGAATTCTTTGAGGGAACATATAAGCTACCTGCTTAAAAGCTTCAACTAAAACATAACTCATACATATATGAGTCAAAAGTTATATCTGTGAAGAGATGGATAAGTATGTGTTTGAAGATGAAGAGGTGTTACAAAATCCTTGATCTACACCAGCCAAATGAACTCCAGGAGTAGATGGTGGGCCCTTTTAGCTTGCCAATGGATGTATTAGACACCCTATGTACCTTGGAAGATCACTCTCAAAAAGATAGATCAAAACAGATAAGTTGGAGTTAGCTCAGAGGTGAAAACTTGCTATTCTTGGTTCATACACCTGTCCAGTGTTTTACATAATTCTCTGAGCACAGCAGCAATTAGCTTAATTCCTCTTGGGGAAGTCTATGTAGCTTAAAGAGCTAACTTTTAAGAGTAAACTCATCAAAAATAACAAAGCACACACTGAGAATGAGTTTTAACAACTGATGACATCATCCCGATTTTCACGGGCTGCTATAGAAATAGACCAGTGAGCAGAAAAATCACCATAACTCAAAATGTAGAAATCCAATGATTATGAAAATTTGTATGGTTATACTAGACAGTAAGCTGAATCCAACAAGGTTTAAATCACTGAATTTGGATAAGTAACCACTGAGAAACACCTCTGACAAGATGAGTGAAAAAGTTGGGTACCTGACAGAGAGGTGAAGATGAACAGACCCTATTGACTTCAAATGAACATAACTGAAGATTGCAACATCCAAATGCCATGAAAATTTATGAGCATATAGTAGACTTATAGAGCTAACTTTACCAAGTTAAATCACTGAAAATGATGCACCAAGCCCAGAGAAAACATCTCTGCAAGCTGACTGAGAAAACTGAGAGTAATGGCAGTGAGTAGTACACTTCACAAGAACATGGAAAGATGAACTCAAATAATCATGAAAATGAAAGTATATTGCTTGTACAATACAATGACTTACTGATACATATGTGTGCCTTGTAATCACACCTTGATATGGCATAAAGCTCAGCTCTTGGAGGTCTTCACATAGGTCTCTCTAACCACGACTAAAACTGCCATCTATTTATAGTTGAGTTTGGGAGGCTAACTTCCCTCAATCACTCTCCAATCAATCAATGATTGATTTGATTCTCTACCTACCACAAATCACGAATTCGTGGCTCCTCTTTCCATTCTTGATCATGTGGACTCAACCACTTAAGATTCTCTTACTTTTACATTAAGTAAACTCTTCAAAAGTTACAAGAGGTAGTTCACAAGTGAACTTTACATAGTCTTCTTTTTAAAGCTTCTTCTAAGACTTTGTGAGACTCAAGCCAATACTTAGGCTTGTCATAGACTTGCTCCAACAGCTCCCCCTCAAGCCAAGTATGCTTGAGGTCTTGAATCTTCCAAGATTACCTGCAAACCAATCATAGCCTTGAATTTGCAAAGCTTTGTACCATCCAATGCTTTGGTTAGAATATCTGCACATTGTTGATGAGTGGACACATATGATATTTGAATCTCTTTGCTTAGAACCTTTTCTCATACATAGTGATAATGAACTTCAATATGTTTAGTCCTTGCATGAAAAATAGGATTAGCAGCCAAGTGAATAGAACTCATATTGTCACCAAAAATAGTTGGAGTTCCAAACTCCAATCCAAGATCTTTGAATAATGTCTTCATCCACATAGCTTCTTGTGTAGCTATGGCAAGACCTCTATATTCAGCTTCAGTAGAAGAGAGAGCAACTGTGGGTTGCTTCTTGGATGACCATGAAATAAGCTTTGAACCTGCAAAGGTAAGATAACCTGAAGTGCTCCTTCTATCTTCCTTGGAGCCAGCCCAATCTGCATCAGAAAATAGCTTCAAACCTAAATCAGATACATAAGGATAATAAAGTCCTTCATTTATGGTTCCTTTGAGATACTTGAGAATCCTTTTGGCAGCATCCATATGTGGTTTCCTTGGTGTGTGCATAAATTGGCTTAGCACACTCACACTGTAACATATATCTACTCTTGTCAATGTGGCATAGTTGAGACTACCCACTAGACTTTGATATGATGTGATGTCCTCTATGAGTTCACCTTCATGTGAGCTCAATTTGTGATTGACCTCCATTGGAGTACCTGCAATCTTACAATCTTGCATCTTGAATTTTGCCAACATGTCCTTAATGTACTTCCTTTGAGTGAGAAACAAACCATGATCTTTGTAGACAACTTCCAAACCTAGGAAGTAGGTAAGTGAACCCAAATCACTTATCTTGAACTCTTCTCTCATCTGATCTTTGATCTTCTTCATACCATCTGCATCATTTCCTGTCAATATAATATCATCTACATATACACATAGATAGATGACCTTAGAATTACTCTTTTTAATAAAGAGTGAAGGATCTGCCTTGCTTGGTTGAAAGCCTTTGTCCTGCAAGAATGAAACAAGCCTGAAATTCCAAGCTCTTGGAGCTTGCTTGAGACCATACAATGCTTTGTTAAGTTTACACACATAATGAGGATAAACTTGATTCTCAAAACCAGGTGGTTGTGCCATATATACCTCTTCTGTTATCCAACCATTCAAGAATGCATTCTTTACATCTAGTTGAAGTATCTTCCAATTCTTGGAAGAGGCAATACTAAGCAAAACCCTAATAGTAGGCATCTTTGCCACAGGAGAGAAGGTCTCCTCATAATCAATTCCCTGAGTTTGTGCAAAGCCTTTTGCTACAAGCCTTGCCTTATACCTGTTAATGGAACCATCAGAATTCTTCTTGAGTTTATAGACCCATCTTGAGCCTATTACCTTCATGGATGAAGTCTTGGGCACCAAATCCCAAGTGTTGTTTTCCTCAAGTGCTTCAATCTCTTCCTTCATTGCATGCTTCCATTCTATTTTTTCTTTGGCCTCTTCAAATGATGATGGCTCCTCTTGGTTTATGTCCTGTGCTATGTAGATAGAATGTTTAGTTACTAATGAGGTGTCAAACCCATACCTTTCTGGTTTTTTCTTTTCCCTCATAGATCTTCTTAGGCCATGATGTGATGATTCTGCTTCATGTCCAAGTTCCTGCAATTTTGCTTTACCTTTAGACTTCCATGCTTTGATCTTTTCCATGTGAGATTCTTCATCATCCTCTGAGGTGTCTTGTTCTTCAATCTTTGATTGTTCTCTACCAAGCTTTGGAAAATCTTCTTCAAGATCATATGGTAAATTGATCTTCCTGCATGAATCTTCATACCATGAATTGTTCTCATCAAAAACTACATCTCTGCTTACCAAGAATCCTTTGTTGGTAGTGTTGTATAACCTGTAGCCCTTTTGATTGTTGTCATATCCAATAAATACACACCTTTCTGCCTTTGGATCCATCTTGCCTCTAACCTGTGAAGGAACATGAGCAAAAGCAATACATCCAAAAATTTTACAATGATCTAAGCTTGGTCTTCTTCCATTCCAAGCCTCATATGGAGTCATCCCATCAAGGGATTTTGAAGGCAACCTGTTAATCAAGTAAGTGGCTGTAGATACAGCCTCAGCCCATAAGTAATTAGGTAAATGCTTTTCATTTAACATAGACCTTGCAGCTTCAACAATTGTCCTATTCCTCCTTTCTGCCACTCCATTTTGCTCAGGAGTGTACCTTGTAGTTACCTCTCTTTTGATTCCTCTTTCTTGAAGAAAAGAATCAAAATCATGGGAGAAGTATTCTCCCCCTCCATCTGACCTTAGCCTTTTTAGTGATTTACCTGTTTGATTCTCCACAAGAGCCAAATATCTTTTGAAACATGAAAAAACTTCATCTTTGTGTTTCATAAAGAATAGGATAGTCCATCTGCTGCAATCATCAATAAAGGAAACATAATACCTTGATCCAGATATTGAAGCTTCCTTGCTAGGTCCCCATACATCTGTATGAACCAACTCCAAGAGATCTCCATGCATATAACCTTTCTTCATGAATGGTAACCTGTGAGACTTTCCAAATTGACATGCACTGCACTTATAAATCATATGTTGTTTTGACAAATTAGGAAGTCCAAGTACACTTTGGTCCCTGCAGATTTGCTTTAATGACCTTTCACCAATATGTGCTAACCTTTTGTGCCATACTTCCAATTCTGTGAGTGTCTGACTACCATAATTAAAGAGAGCAATGTTTCTAGTGTCCTGTAATTCAAATGTGAACAATCTACCTGTCTTTTCACCTTTTGCAATTCTTCTGAATCCTTGACTTGGATCTTCAACAAATGCTCCTGCTTTTGTGAACCTGACTTGCAACCCTTTCTCTACTATCTGCCCAACACTTATCAAATTCTTTGTAATGGTAGGAACATAGAGTACCTTACTGAGTAGGTTGATGTTTCCATCAGGTGCTTTGACATTGCCTATTTTCTCCACAGGATGTTTTGTATCATCTCCTGTTTGTACCTCATGCTTATTCCTTGGATCTTCTAAATCTGATAGGAGTGCCACATTTCCTGCCACATGATTTGAACAACCTGAATCTATGTAGAAAACATGCTCATCAGATTTACCTTGTGGCATAGCCATGTTCATGATCAATAATGAATCCTCTTTGTTTGAGTCTTCTGTGTAGTTATTGTAGTCTCTCCTTCCTTTGTAGCCTCCTTGATAGTTTGAATGATTGTAGTTGTTGTAGTTGCCATGGTAGTTGTTGAATCTTCCTCTTGAGTAGCCATAACTTCCTCTATTGTATCCTCTGCCTCTTTGATTCCTGGAATTCCTAAAGCAATTTTCAGTTGTATGATTAGTTAATCCACAAATAGAACATGAATTGGAGTCTTGGGATCTCCCCCTGCCTTGTCTACCTCCTCTTCCTCTACCTCTGCCATGTCTTCCTCTACCTGCATAGTTAGCTTGATATGTACCTGCTTCATCATCCACTTTCTTTGCCTTTCCTTTGTTATCTTTAGACTTGCTTTTATCCGTGTATAAAGCTGAAGATTGATTACCTTTAGAGCTTTCTCCATTTTTGATAAGCTTTGCCTCTTGAGTAAGTAGTTGTCCAATGAGTGTGTTGAAATCAGGTACATGCATGTCCATGTACAAATCCATAGCTGTGGTGAATGCTTCCCACTTGTCATCTGCCTTCAAGCCATTGATGACCTGCCTTACAATTTGCTCTTCATCTATTACCTCTCCAATGCTTCCCAACTGATCCGCTATGTCCTTGAGCTTTGTGACAAAATCAGTCACATTTTGTTTGGGAGCCTTCTTGAGAGTTGTGAACTCCAGCCATAGTTGATGCTTCCTAGCTTTGGTACTTGAAGAAAAGAAAGCTTCAAGTGCATCCCACACTTCCTGAGATGTCTTACAACTTCTAATGTGAGGCAACAAAAAATCTGAGATAGAGTTGAGGAGATAAGACCTTGCAAGTGCATCCTTGGAGCACCATGTGCTCAATCTTTCTTGCTCTTCTTGTGTTGGTTGACTTTTGTTCTTGAAACTTGGCATAACTTCATCTCCAGCCACATAACCATATAAACTTCTACCTTGGAGATAAGCTTCCATCCTTAATGACCAAGCTGAGTAATTACCTCTATCCAATTTGTCAATTGATGAAGGAAATCCATCTGCCATGTTGTCCAACCTTGCTCTGATACCACTGTGAAGAGATGGATAAGTATGTGTTTGAAGATGAAGAGGTGTTACAAAATCCTTGATCTACACCAGCCAAATGAACTCCAGGAGTAGATGGTGGGCCCTTTTAGCTTGCCAATGGATGTATTAGACACCCTATGTACCTTGGAAGATCACTCTCAAAAAGATAGATCAAAACAGATAAGTTGGAGTTAGCTCAGAGGTGAAAACTTGCTATTCTTGGTTCATACACCTGTCCAGTGTTTTACATAATTCTCTGAGCACAGCAGCAATTAGCTTAATTCCTCTTGGGGAAGTCTAGGTAGCTTAAAGATCTAACTTTCAAGAGTAAACTCATCAAAAATAACAAAGCACACACTGAGAATGAGTTTTAACAATTGATGACATCATCCCGATTTTCACGGGCTGCTATAGAAATAGACCAGTGAGCAGAAAAATCACCATAACTCAAACTGTAGAAATCCAATGATTATGAAAATTTGTATGGTTATACTAGACAGTAAGCTGAATCCAACAAGCTTTAAATCACTGAATTTGGATAAGTAACCACTGAGAAACACCTCTGACAAGATGAGTGAAAAAGTTGGGTACCTGACAGAGAGGTGAAGATGAACAGACCCTGTTGACTTCAAATGAACATAACTGAAGATTGCAACATCCAAATGCCATGAAAATTTATGAGCATATAGTAGACTTATAGAGCTAACTTTACCAAGTTAAATCACTGAAAATGATGCACCAAGCTCAGAGAAAACATCTCTGCAAGCTGACTGAGAAAACTGAGAGTAATGGCAGTGAGTAGTACACTTCACAAGAACATGGAAAGATGAACTCAAATAATCATGAAAATGAAAGTATATTGCTTGTACAATACAATGACTTACTGATACATATGTGTGCCTTGTAATCACACCTTGATATGGCATAAAGCTCAGCTCTTGGAGGTCTTCACATAGGTCTCTCTAACCACGACTAAAACTGCCATCTATTTATAGTTGAGTTTGGGAGGCTAACTTCCCTCAATCACTCTCCAATCAATCAATGATTGATTTGATTCTCTACCTACCACAAATCACGAATTCGTGGCTCCTCTTTCCATTCTTGATCATGTGGACTCAACCACTTAAGATTCTCTTACTTTTACATTAAGTAAACTCTTCAAAAGTTACAAGAGGTAGTTCACAAGTGAACTTTACATAGTCTTCTTTTTAAAGCTTCTTCTAAGACTTTGTGAGACTCAAGCCAATACTTAGGCTTGTCATAGACTTGCTCCAACAATATCTGCTGCTTTTCTTTCTCTCAATGCAATTCTTTGTCTACTAAATCATGACCAAGTGTAATGCAAAACAAGAAACTGCTTCTTCTTGAACACAAGATGTTTTCGTAGACTTGTCTTTGGATGTAGAGGATAAAATAGGAAAAGTATATGGAAAATATATGAGAAAAGGAAGCCTTGATTTTCTTTTGGAAATGATGGACTTTCTTTTTCTGCATCTTTGTTCCACCTGCTGATGATGTTAACATCTTCAAACTTCTCTTCCATACCTTTTGTTCTCTTCATCTTGAAGTAGCAAACACTCTTGACTTCTTCGAATGAACTTTTCTCTTCCTCTAGTACTAAGAGTAAGAGACAAAACAAAAATGGTATACAAATGGAAGTGAATATAGAAACATGTTTTACCATCTCCTCATATCTCTGAATCAAAATTCTGCTTCAAATGTCTAAAACAACTAAATTCACCAACCTTTTGTCTGAATGATGAATTTTCTTTCTAGATTTACCTCTCTAGATCACATTTGTACCTTGATATCCAACCAACTTATAACACAAAATTGGCTGAAAACAAAAAACTCATCGCATCTCCAAATTTGTCTTCTTAGATAAGCTTTTCTTGTCATAAAAGAGATCTCTCAAAACTCTCTAGAAAACCTCTAGATACCTGTTTTGATGTAGCTAATGCTTTAACTTTCAAAAGACTGAAAGTGTATAAAAGCATTCCTTGAATCCTTCAAATCTCTTCATAACTGCTCTTCTAAGACATGACCTACAAATGATAATCTAATAGTAGAAATTGATACCTGTGATTTGATGTTGATCTGATTCCTTCACCTTCTCTAAACCATTGTTCTTCCTTGAATTTGAAGAAGCCTTCTCTTCATCAAGTCTTGGTCTTCAAACAATACTTTTGTAAAGTATTTGCATACTTTTCCAAAAATATTTGGCTGCTAACAGATCATCAACTTCCTACTCCACACTGATGAATACACATGTAACTGAATTGTCTAATTCTCAAATCTCTACTCATCTAGATTAAGTGTGTATGTCAAATGTTAGAAGATGCCCTTAAATCATATGTTGTAAATCTGGAAGTCTGGGAACCTGGGATTCTGAATGAGCCTAAATGCATTGATGCCAAAGTCCTAAAGCTTTGAAACCAAAACCTTAATGCTCTGATACCAAATGTTGGAAATGAGGTAGGCCCATAGCTCATATCATAGGTCCATGGTTCCATAGGTCCATCATATACAACACAGAATCTAACAATCTTCAATATTGACAAAACATGAACATACCACACTTAATCATACAAATGATGAGACAAAGATAGAGAGAGACTAGACAACATGTGTAGAGTGTTACGTAAGCCAAGGCTTACTCACACTATCATATATACCAATGTTCAATGTACAACGTGGGAGCAAAACTCTCAACCACTCTATGTGAAGAGAAATAGATGGATGACTGAATGTACAAATGTAACAAACATATTCAGATGTATGGACAGAAATCTGAATATATATGAGATGTGTGACATGATAGGTTATAGAAGAGTGAATATGAGTGACTGAAAGAGGAAGGATCAGTGTGAAACTGATAATCAACAAACCCTCATCTAACCTTAGGCTATGGAAGACCCTAAGTCAGATACGTGTGTGAAAAGATCACATACTTAAAAAGTAGCAAAGAATGCTAACAAGTTTGCTGCCGGAAATCCTCAAACTCATATGAACAAAGCTTCTCAAACACCTCATCCAAATATGCATAAAACATAAACGTACTGAATAGGACTCCTCCTGATATGGATGTTACTGCCTCCATAAACTCCAAGAAGTACCTATGTGCATAAAGAGAATATGCACCTGAATACTTAACATAAGATGTAAATCTTAATCTTATGTTAACCACCATCCAATGTCTTTGAAGTAACCCGAAATCTTCATGTAGAAGACAATCTTCAAATACACCACGTAGATGGCCGATCCTCACCACCAAGCTGCTAATGACCAAGTCCTCTCTCCATGAACAAGAGATAACCTCCTTGCCATGAGCAAGAATGTGAGCACACTCTTCTTCTCCAAGAAGAACTCCATAGCCGCTCCTCAACATGCTTCAAGTTAGCACCATGGCTGCCCCATGTGCTAGAAGAAACACCACCTCTATTGAGGTCCAAGCACCAAGGCTTGTGTTGAACACTAGGTGAAGGATACAATAACATGAGGCCAAGCTCTTGTTATATAGTGTTTGTTGATCCCTCCAAAAGCTCTCCAAAAGCATAAATCTCCACGATCTACAATCTATGAAAAGCTCTACGTGAATTCATATTCGGCGTTGTCCATCGCTATGCGTTCACTATTGTTGTAAAAGCAAAATCAAAATTTTGTCTTCAATCTTTTGCTCTGCGCCGTCTATGGAAATCGAACCCAGACGGATTCTTTGGGAGGACATCCATGTAGCCACGGCGCCCAGCGCCTTCTCTTTAAACAAGTTTTAGTAAAAGACTCTAGACATGTTGTGATAGCTGGAGTATTTTGGACATTGACTCCAACATGCTGTTCGTGTGCTTCCACAGAAATCTAACTCCAACAGAGACTAGGACATTTAGGTGAAAGGATATTGAAGCAAATATGCAGGGATCAGATTGTGCATGGCATCCCAAATGTGTCCAAGAAACACATGATTTACAAATGTGGAGCATGCCAATTTGGCAAGTCACATAGGCAACCTTTCAACAAAAGAGGATACATGTATGAAGACTACTTGGAGCTTGTACACACAAATGCATGGGGTCCTAATAGAGAGCCATCAATTTCGGGGTCAAGGTATTATGTTTCATTCATAGATGACTATAGTAGGTGGACAACACTTTACTTTATGAAGCATAAAGATGAAATCTTCACTTGTTTCAAGAAGTATTTGGCATTGGTTGAGAATCAAACTGGTAAGAGTTTGAAGATGCTAAGATCTCATTGAGGTGGTCAGTATTTCTCACATGAGTTTGACTCCTTCTTACAAGACAGAGGTATAAAGAGAGAGATTACAACAAGGTACACTCCGGAATAGAATGGAGTGGCACAGAGAAGAAATAGATTAATAGTAGAGGCTGCAAGATCAATGTTGAATGAGAAAAAACTCCCTAATTATCTATGGGGAGAGGTTGTTTCCACAACCACTTACCTAATCAATATGCTTCCATCCAAGTCTCCGAATGGGATGGCACCTTATGAGGCATGGAATGGTAGGAGACCTTCTTTAGATCATTGTAAGATCTTTGGGTGCATTGCTTATGCACACATACCCTCATAGATTAGGGGAAAGCTTGATTCAAAAGCTGAAAGATGCATATTTATTGTCTATGATCAAAATTAGAAAGGATATAGATTATATAATCCCACTAACAAAGGAATTACAGTTAGTAGGGATGTGGTATTTGATGAAAATAACTCGTGCTTTGAGGATGATTGCAAGAAAATTAAGCTACCCTATGATTTGGAGAATGATTTTCCAAATCTGACCAAAGAAGAACCACATACATTAGAGGATGTTAACTCAGAAGATGAAGAGCAAAATGATTTTGAAGCTTGGAAGTCCAAGGGAAAAGCAAAATCCAAAAAATTGGAAGGCATTCTAGAGTCATCAAATCAAGCACTTAGAAGATTTTAAAGGGAAAGCAAGAAACCTATAAGGTATGGCTATGACACATCACTAGTCACCAAGCATTCTATATACATAGCTAAAGACTTTATGTCAGAGGAACCTTCTTCATTTGAAGAAGCCAACAAGAAAGAAGAATGGAGAGAAGCTATGCAAGAAGAAATTGAAGCACTTCAAGAAAATAGCACTTGGGATTTGGTTCCCAACAAACCATTCATGAAGGTAATATGATCCAGGTGGATTTACAAGGTGGAAAAGAATTTAGATGGCACAATAAATAGGTATAAAGCAAGGCTAGTAGCAAAGGGGTTTGCTCAAATCCATGGAATGGATTATGAGGAGACCTTCTCACCTGTAGCCAAGATGCCAACTATCAGAGTTTTAGTAAGTATTGCTACTTCAAAGAATTGGAACTTGTACCAATTAAGATGTTAAAAATGCATTGCTTAATGGGTGTATCTTTGAAGAGGCCTACATGGCTCAACCACCAAGATATGAAGACAAAGACAAACTTGATTATATGTGTAAATTAAGGAAGGCACGATATGGTTTAAAGCAAGCTCCTAGAGCTTGGAACGATAGGCTGGTCACATACTTGCAGGACCAAGGTTTTATTGCAAGCACAAAAGATTCTTCATTTTTCATTAAGAAGACTAATTCAAAGGTTATTCATCTATGTGTTTATGTGCATGACATTATCATTACAAGAAATGATGCCAATGTCATCAAGAATATTAAAACCTGGATGAAGGAGGAATTCAAGATCAATGATCTTGGATTGCTTACATATTTTCTTGGTTTAGAGATTATTTATATAGACTCTGGTGTTTTCATTACTAAGAGAAAGTACATCCATGATATGTTAACTAAGTTCAAGATGGATAATACAAAAATTGCAGGTACACCCATGAAATTGAATCACAAACTTAGTGCTCATGAAGGAGAGCTGCTTGAAGACATTATAGGTTATCAAAGTCTTGTTGGGAGTCTCAATTATGTTGAGATATCAAGCTCAACATGTGATGATCCAGGATGACACGTACCAGTTTTTCGTTTATCTGACATGTATAGTGGTCACGCCGGTATATGTCAGGGATACTTCATTGAGCTTTATTAGATTTATCTACCGAGAGTGATGGCACATTTGTTTCTTGCCAGCTCACTCATTCGCGGACATTAGGTTTTTCCTTATGTACTGGTCTTTATATATTGCACTGTTTGTATTCTTGTTTTTAGGTCATTCTTGTACATTCCTTTTATGTAATAGAAGAAGAAGAAGAAGATCATTCTTCCTTGCCTCAATCTGTGTGTGTGCTTCTCCTTGAGAGTGAGAGTGTGTTGTGTGAGCTCTCTTCCTTATCTCCTTCCTCGTGACATGGTATACCTGGACACTTTGAACGTGATTGCAGGTTAAAGAATCAAAATAACAAAAGGCAGCAAAACAACTATGCATCCACAAGTGCAGATGATTCTGAGAAGCTATTTATGGTTCAACATCACATGATGAATACGATGTCTGCTGGTGTTTCAAAATCGAATGATAATATCTGGTATGTTGATTCAGGTGCTTCAAATCACATGACCAGTCATGCAGAATGGTTTAGTAGTTTGCAGAAAATGCCAGTTCCTGGATATGCTGAAACAGGTGATGACACATCGCATCCTATTGAACATACAGGAAACATAGCATTGTCTATGGAGGACGGAAAGGTAAAACATCTCGCTGATGTGCTGCATGTTCCAAATATAACGAAGAATCTGGTTTCTGTTGGACAAATGGTTGACCAGGGATTACAAGTCAAGTTCAATGCTGATGGATTATATGTAGAAGAGTACAAGCAGGATGGACGATTGGTTGCCAAAGGAAACAAAATTGGTAGGATGTTCACCTTAAATGTGAAGATTCCTGAAATGAATGCAGCCATGTTTGCGAAAGGTGCAAGAGTTATTGCAGATATAGAGATATGGCACAAAAGGATTGGACATGCAAACTTGCAAAGGCTAAAACTGATGCAGTCAAAGGAGATTGTCCATGGACTACCAAATTTCAAAGTTGCAGAAATGCAAAAGGTATGTGCAACATCTCAATTTGGTAAACAATCAAGAGCATCATTTCCACATGACAAGCATGTTAGTGAGAATGTACTAGAAGTAGTACATACAGATGTTTGGGGTCCAGCAAAGACCACATCTATGGGCGGTTGCAGGTTTTATGTTACTTTCATTGATGACCATACACGCAAAGTATGGGTATATTTCATGAAAGAGAAGAGCGAGGTGTTTACTCACTTCCAGAATTTTAAAGTTATGGTGGAAAAGCAGACAGGGAAGTACATTCAAACATTAAGATCTGATTGTAGGTGGTGATAATGAAGAAAGAATCAAAGAGGTAAAGAAACTTCCTATGCAGGAATTTGACATGAAAGATCTTGGTGTGCTGCGCTATTTCTTGGGCATTGAGTTTATACATATAGAAACAGGTATATGGATGTCGCAAAGACAATATGCCTTGAATATGTTGCAAAAGTATGGTATGGCTGATTGTAAGCCAATTTCTATGCCTTTAGATCAGAATTTGAAATTGGATACTACATCAGGTGAAGCATTGGAAAATGCTACTATGTACAGGAAAATTGTGGGAAGTCTTATATATCTTACAATTACAAGGCCTGATTTAAGCTACACTGTTGGACTTGAAAGTCAGTTTATGCAGGTTCCCAGGAAGCCACATTTGGATGCTCTGAGGCGCACTCTACGTTATGTGAGTGCTACTTTGGATTATGCATTGTTTTATGAAGCTGGTGTAGATTTGCAGGTTCATGGATACACCGATGCAGATTGGGCTGGTAGTACTCCAGATAGAAGATCTACTAGTGGCTTTCTTTTCTCACTTGGAGGTGCAGCTATTACATGGAGCAGTAAGAAGCAACCCACTGTTGCTTTGTCGAGTACAGAGGCTGAGTATAGAGGTGCTGCAATGGCAGCATGTGAGGCATCATGGCTAGAGATGTTACTTGCAGATTTAGGTGTGGAAGTGCAAAAGCCTATCACTATCTATTGTGATAATCTTAGCAGCATATAGTAAGCACGGAACCCTGTTTTCCATGCTAGAACAAAGCATATCGAGGTACATTATCACTTCATCAGAGAGAAGGTATTAGCAGGTGATATTGATCTTGTTTATGTGAGAACAGATGAGCAGGTTGTTGATATTTTCACCAAAGCACTTGGAGCTGAGAAGTTGAAGAAGTTTCGGAAGATGCTTGGATTACAGGATATGGCATTGAGCTTGAGGGGAAGTGTTGAGATATCAAGCTCAACATGTGATGATCCAGGATGACATGTACCAGTTTTTCGTTTATCTGACATGTATAGTGGTCACGCCAGTATATGTCAGGGATACTTCATTGAGCTTTATTAGATTTATCTACCGAGAGTGATGGCACATTTGTTTCTTGCCAGCTCACTCATTCGCGGACATTAGGTTTTTCCTTATGTACTGGTCTTTATATATTGCACTGGTTGTATTCTTGTTTTTAGGTCATTCTTGTACATTCCTTTTATGTAATAGAAGAAGAAGAAGAAGAAGATCATTCTTCCTTGCCTCAATCTATGTGTGTGCTTCTCCTTGAGAGTGAGAGTGTGTTGTGTGAGCTCTCTTCCTTATCTCCTTCCTCGTGACAAATTATGCAACCCTAACAAGAGTGGATATATGCTATGGGGTGAGTACATTGAGTCAATTCATGCATACACCAAGAAAACCTCACATGGAAGCTACCAAAGGGATCTTAAAGTACTTGAAGGGTACCATAAATGAAGGGCTATTTTATCCATTTACATCTGACTTGGATATCAAGCTATACTCTGATGCAGATTGGGTTGGCTCAAAAGATGATAGGAGAAGCTCCTCTAGCTACATATCTTTTGTAGGATCTAAGTTGATTTCATGGTCATCAAAGAAACAACCAACTATGGCATTGTCATCAATTGAAGCGGAATATAGGGGACTTGCAAATGCAACACAAGAGGCAATGTGGTCAAAGCTACTCTACTCAGACTTGGGGATACATACATACATCCCGATGATCTTTGGAGATAATACTAGCTCACTACATTTGGCTACTAATCCTATATATCATGCAAGGACTAATCACATTAAAGTTCATTATCATTATGTGAGAGAGAAGCTACTTAGCAAGGACATACAATTTTCCTATGTATCAACAAACTTGCTATGTGCAGCTATTCTAAAACAATCTTTGGATGAAACTAAATTGAACATGTTCAAATGATGATTGGATTGCAGGAGATTAAAGAGAGTTGAATCCCAAGCATGTTAGGCTTCAGGGGGAGCTGTTGATGCAGTTACTCCAAGCCTAAATGCTTGATCACATATCCTAAAGTTCATATATTCATTCATGTATTAGCACATGAATGATCCCTTGTAAAATATTGATTTTTACTCCTTGTAAAAGTACATATGTGGAAACACTTCCAATCAGGAGTTCATAGGAGAATCTTTCCACGAATTATTTGGTGAGGATTTATGGCAAATCGTCCTAAAACTTTGGAACACTTTTAGGTAAAAATTTAAATTCAAACTTGAATCTTGCCTCCAACAAAAAGGCTATAAAAGTGGACCATCTAGTCATATGAATATGTAGCTAGAAGAGGATGATATAACAAAGATTTCAGAGGGATTTGTGCGGCATATTGAGCTCACATTATAGCTCCTATTTCCTTCACATTATGCAATCATTCATTGCAAATGTCAATGTAATTTATGTACATTAATACATATAATCTTCCTATGTCTCATCTCTTCTACTCTGTCATATACTACTTAGAACAATGAGCTTCTCTGATCTATTTTTCAACGTGTACTTTATCATTTTCAGTGATTTAAGTTGGTATAGATTCATTAGATAGTCTATTTTCTTTTATGGGGTTTCATTTCAATTGGCTTAGTCATTTTGGAGTTATGTGCAAAACATTGCCCTCTAGTTTGCACACTGATAACTCCCTAAAATGTTTGGATGCATCTCTGATTTGATAAGCATCATTCTCTGAGCATAGTTGATCATTTCAAGTGAAATAACTTGTGAAAGTTAGCTACCTTATTTAATTAGATATCCCCAAAAGGATTTTGTGCAATTGATACGAGAAAAGGAGTAATATTCATTTTCGTGAGTAGGTGTGATGACCAAAATAGCAAGTTTTGGTTCATAGCAAAAAGTCCAAGTTATCTATTTTGATCCAGTGATTTGAGGATCAACTTCCAAAGTACTTGGGTGATCATTTGTGCTTTCTAGAAAGCTCAAGAGGTCTTATTTGAAATTCTCAACTTAGTTTTGGCTGGTGTGAAGCAAGAATTTGCAGCATCATCTCATCTCTGGAAGGTGTCCACCATCTCCTCTAACAAATACGAACAAAGATATGAATTTTTCCGTGTAGCCATAATAAGGGGAAAAGAAAAGAAATCACAAGATGAAACCTCAAACACTTTATCTGAGTTAAAAAGAACCAAAGGTTAATGTTCTTTAATGCTAGAAGAGTTGCTACAAATTAAACCTCAATTGGGGAAAAAATTAGTGAAACACTTGAATTTGGAAGAGACAAACCAATAAAAAAGAAAGGATAAAGTGGAGACAACACCTACGATTAAAATTCTAGTTGACAAAGTGGGGGAATTCAATGAGGGAGATGAAGAAAATAAATGCCTCCCAATCACATTCTGAGGATACATGACATTCTAGACACAAGAGAAGGAGTAGGAATAATGACCAAAGAGATATGGAAAAAATGGGGAAAGCCAACTCTACAACCCACTCGAATGAAATTACAATTGGTAGTTAATTACGTCAAAAGACCACTAGGAATCATAAAAAAGGTAACCATGACTAGTTGTAGAGTAGAATTTGAACACACATTAGCTATTTGTCAATTTGGACAAGAAAGTAATTATGAAATGATCTTGAGACGACCATTCATAAGGTAGCTGAAGGTAGTAAAAGATTGGGGACAAGATGCATTGTATCTCCAACATCAAGGTACAACTACAAAAACAAATCTACATACTTTTGCATATAGAGATGTATTACCTTTACAATGGAACCCTGTACATAAAGAAGAAAATGATGTGTCAATCCATAATGTGGGGTCAAGTGAACAATCTTGGATGAATGAGGATGCCCAACTATGGATGTGTAAGGAAGCAAAACAAGAGGAAGAGAGATTACAAGCTTGGCCAGTAGAACATTAAAGCTATAGACCAGTAGAAGACCCTGCTTACATGCCCCGCAAATATTTCTAGATGAAGCATTCGAGCCACATGGATGGATGGAAATATTCGCCACCCTAGATGTTTGTGTGAACAAAGAGGTATTGACCATGAATGAATGTGTAGATGAGGAAGGGTATGATTTAAGCCTATACATGGTAGTCCTCCAAGAGGGAGAAGAAGGGGAATTTGTAGGAAAAGAATGAAGAGAGGACTACAAAAGTATAGAAATGAAGCCTGAATCCGACTCAAAAGAATAATACCTAAGACAGGTTAAAATGGAAGAGACCCAAGCAAACACGAAAGTACTAATCATAGAAGAATGTCAAGGAAACCCTAAAGTGGAGAAAAACAAAATTCATGAAGATTTACATTATGAATCATTTGAGGTACTAGAACATTCCAAAAGGCGTGAAGTAGAAGAAAGGAAAATAGCTATTCAAATGCCTAAGACAGAGGTGTATGATAGAATAACTTATGACGAAAAAGAACAAACCAAAAAGGCGTTAGTGACCATGGAAGGCAAAGAAGAGAGATGCATGTATATAGGTAAGGACATATGTGTAGAAGAAGAGTGGAACTAATAGAGTTGATATGAGAATATAGAGGTGTATTTGCTTTGACTTACAAAGACCTTAAAGGAGTGCATCCCTCTATTTTTTCTCATAGGATTCCAATGATTCCAGATGCAAAACCCTCAAAATGAAGACCGTACACATATAATGATGTATATTCAGCCAAGATCAAGGAGAAAATAGATAAATTACTAGCAGCTAGATTTATATATGAAATTGAACATACTAAATGGGTTTTACCTTTGGTCATAGTACCAAAGAAGAACAAAAAACATAGGGTTTGTATTAACTTGAAAAAGGTTAATGAAGCCATCATTCGTGATAGTTATCCTCTACCTATTACTGATCATCTTTTGGAAAGAGTAGTAGGCAAGGAAGTATATAGGTTCCTTGATGGGTTCTAAAGATACAATCAAGTAGCCATCACTACTGAGGGCTAGCATAAAACTACTTTTGCTACCGAATGGGGAGTGTATGCCTTTAGGGTTATGCCATTTGGCTTAACAAACACCCAAACTACTTCCCCAAGATAAATGTCTCACATGTTCAAGGAATTCCTCAGGAAAAACATGTAAGTCTATGTGGATGACATGTGTACATACTTGTCTCAACGTATTGCCCACATATTTGAACTAAGAAAAATATTTGATAAATGTAGGCAATATAGAGTTTTTTTAAATCCAAAAAAATGTGTATTCATGGTAAGACAAGGACAGATTTTGGGACATATAATGTACAAAAATGGAATTTTGACTGACGAAGACAAAATCAAGGTTATCGTAGAATTACTAAGACCCAAGAATGCAAAGGAAGTACAAGCCTTTATGGGTCATTGTGGATACTACCGTCAATTTATCCACATGTACAACATAATTGCAAAACCATTATATGGGCCATCAACTCAATTCACTTGGATAGAAGAGTGTGAGAAGGCTTTCAATGAGTTGAAAATGGAGATTGAGTTAAACACCCATATTAAAAGTGCCTAACTGGAACAAACCATTCCATATTCACGTGGATGCATCCAAATTTGCCATATGATGTATCTTAGTACAACCTGCTAATGAGGGAAAGCTAGATCATCCTATAGCCTATGCTAGTAGATAGTTGAACCAAGCAAAATGTAGTTACACCATGACCAAAGGAGAAGGCTTAGGAATGGTCTACACCATGAAAAAATTTAGACATTACTTACTAGAAAATAAATTAAAGTTCTTTATTGATCATCAAACCCTATTATACTTGTTCAATAAATCATGCAACACTGGGAGGCTAGTGAGATGGTTTCTACTACTAATGGAATTTGATTTTGAAGTAGTAGTCAAGAAAGGTAACACTAATACAAGAGCCAATCACTTGTCTAGAATGACTCATTGAGAGCCACCCATAGGTGTAGCCAATGAGCTACTAGACATTTATTTATTCAACCTAGAAGTATGTCCAAAATGGGCTAAAAAGTTGATACATATACTTATGCATGGACTCCATCATAGGATCAATACAAACCATAGTAAGAAGTTTTGGCAAACAAGAAACCTCCACATTGTGGCAAGTAGTTTATACTTCAAAGACTCCAATGGAATACTTCTAAGATGTGTAGAAGATGAGGAGCAAAATGGTTTACTTAAACAATCCCACAAAACAAGTGGAGAACACACAAGGATGTTAGTGGAACAACCCAAGAACTAAAAAAGATTAGGAGTGTACTGACTGGACATGGAGAAAAAGATGTGCATGAACACATAACCAAGTGCTAAGTGTCTCAGGAGAATACCCCTGATGAACATTCATCTTTATGTTACTCTATGATAGCTCTTGAATGGAGTAAACTGCTAGTCGATTTTTTGAAATCACACACTTAAACCAAAGAAGAAAGCCTAGCTAGAAAGTGAGCACTAAAATAAAAAAGCAAGGATTATGTGGTTGTGAGAAAACAATTGTTTAAATGCAGGAAGGATGACCAATTATGTTTATGTGTGCATGAAGGAGAATACCTCTGTGCACTTGAAATGGCACATGTAGGAGTAGTAGGAGGCCATTTTATAGTAGTCAAGTGTTGCAGAGCAAAGAGGCACGAAAGGGGAGCCCCAAAAATTTCAAATTAATGGGCACATTTTTTCTTCTTCAGAGTTTTAGGAAATTCCCTCAAAGCCATGTAAATGCACTAGAGGAGTCCTCTAGATGCATAATCCAAATCATTGTAACATATTTCTTGTAAAATAGTAGGAAAATGGAGATTAGTTAATAAAGTGCCGGTCTCTTGTGTGAAAGGACCATTTTTAGGGCACATGTATATAAGTCACTTTGTGACTCTTTGTAGAGACTTTTTGCCATTGTGAAGAAGGAGAGCTCCTGATTTTCAAAATTGCTTCTTTCTTGCAGATTTTCATCTTCTCTTTGATCTTCTATGTGTGTGTAATGCTTGGAATGTGTGTGTAGGACTGTTGTCTACCACTCCCCACTGTTTTGAGCTACTGTAGTGTGTGTGTGAGCTAGTACAAGTTGTGGAGTGAGTGTGTGTGCTTCCCACCATTCACTGTTTTGGTCATAACTTGAAGCAAACTTGTCAGAATTGAGTGACACGATTCCAATAGAAGCATCTCGTCAAGAGCTTCAAAATGAACCTGCTATTGGCCATATTCGAAGTTGGGAGCTAGGAGAAATCCTCGATTTTGTGAAAAATAATGTAAGTGGTATCGCGACAGACACTTTCAGCATTTAAGGGAGTTAGAGAGGTGGATTAGTCTTTTCTCATGCATATAAGCTGAACCACTTCATTTCCCATCACGTGTGCACATGTCCTCATAAACTTGGTTAGGTTGTTTCATCGGATTGACAAATAAGCGTGTGTCAATTCCTCACTATACGTACTTGTGTGGCAAATGAGATCTAGTCTCTTTGGCACAAGTCCTTAAGTCTTCTTGACTTAGGTACACACGTTTTTGGCACCGTTGCCGGGGAACAATCCAACCAAGGTGGCTTCGTGATGGTTATAGCTCTAGAGTGACGAAATCATACTTGTAGAAGTGAATTCGTTCAGTGGCAAGTAGTCAACCACTTCAGCACTTGTTACTTCACATCCTGGAGGTGTGTGTAATGAGTTTTTAGGTTTAGGGTTAGTAGGGAGGAAGAGAAGGAAGAGTTAGGGTTAGGTTAGGAGAACAGAAGGGAAGTAGGAGTAGGCCAAGTTCGAAAAAATCCCAAAAAATTGCCAAATTAGTGTAGTTAAGTTCAGTCACCAAAAAATTTGGAGCTCATTTGACATTTGCTTCTTCCTGGTATCGTCTGAGCGCAGCAATCAGTATCGTCCAGGTCGTATCGCACTTTCCAGGCTTTTAAATATAGTTAGTGAGCTCAAGGCACAAGCAAGACATTACTGAGGTAAGATTCCATAAAATTTCAATGGCAAAAACACATTAAAAGTGCACTAACACGTGATCACATGTGCATCTGGTATCGCGGGGGGAGAACAGAGTGATTTTTGGACTTCTTTGGGTGAGACAGTTGGCTAGGATTGAAGAGGGGTGAGAGAAGAGCAAGGGGGGAGAAAAATTTTTGAATTTGGAGATATTTTGGCTTGAGTATTGCAATCGGTTGAGTTTTTGGTATCGCGATACCAAAAATTCCCTTGTATCGCGATACTCGCCGAAGTATCATATCATCGGTTACTAGCCTTGGTATCGCGATACCACTTGAGGTATCATATCGCCTGGTTGGTATCACGATCGCACTTTACCAAAGTGGTATCGTATCGCGGTCCACTTTTGGTATCGTATCGTCTCTCTTCCCAAAATCGTATCGGGATACTATTTTAGTATCGTATCGTGCAAATTGGTGGTATCGTATTGCCACTTGCAGTGATATCGTATCGCATGAGAAGTCCAGTATCGTATCGTGCAAAACTCAGGTATCGTATCGGACCAAATTCCAGTATCGTATCGCGGTTGGTTGGAGTATTGTATCGCCCACAAGGTTGGTATCGTATCGTGCGATTGGCAGTATCGTATCGTCAACTGCACTGGTATCGTATCGTGAGGAATCTAGTATCATATCGTTCCCATTTTTGGTATCGTATCGTCCAAAAAGTGGTATCGTATCGTCTGGGTTTTCAGGTATCGTATCGTGTGACTACGAGTATCGTATCGTCCCAAGTTTAGTATCGTATCGCCAGAGTTCCTGGTATCATATCGCCCAGTGCATAAGTATCGTATCGTCGAGGTTTCTGGTATCGTATCGTGGAATCAATAGGTATCGTATCGCGACTAGAATCGATATCGTATCGCCCAAACATCCAGTATCGTATCGTGTTCAACATTGGTATCGTATCACATGTTGATCTAAGTATCGTATCGTCTAGTCTTCTGGTATTGTATCGTGAGCTCGTTTGGTATCGTATTGTGGACAAATTGGTGTCGCCTAAAAGAGTATCGCTTGGTGCAGTATCGCCAAAAGTGGTATCACCTAGAACTTCTGGAGCATTTTCAGAGGCAAATTTGGGGCTTTTGAGGAGCCACTTAGGGAGAGTTTCAGAGATCTAGAGAGCCTCAAGAGGGTGAATGAACTTGAGGTCAGGAAGGGTGCCAAGTAGCGGGAGAAGTATCATATCTTCTATTGGAAGTGCCGCTCAGGTCAATCACCACTCAGTCTATTCAGACACCTCTAGTGATTTTGAGGAGGAGATACCATGGCTTCAAAAGACATGCAGGATCCCACTCCCAGTAGAAACTTCATGACCAATGTTGAAGGAGAATATGGCACGTCTTTATAGTATGTTTCTACTAATGCCCAGGAGATCCCCATCTACCTGGATGGCTTAAACAGATCTGTGGCTAGGATGGTGACTTCCATGGATGCAACAATTGTGCCCAAATTGGCTGTTAAGTATGAAGGAGGAGCATACATGGACAACCTGGGTCACGTCTACTTAGTGACTGAATATCCTGAATTGATTAATGAGAGGGGAGAGCTAGTGGGACAAGAAAACTAAGGGAGACCAAACCCTGATGAGTTAGTGACAACTCCTAGAGGCAAGTCCCAAGTGACACGAGTCTTGAGAGGGGACTTGATACCTCAAGACCACTACCTATTGGAAGTCTATTTGATCCATGGTTTGGACTTGTTGCTTCAGACTGACTCACCGGCCCAAGGAAGAGAAGAAAGCCCGGTGACATTTTATGAGCTGAAGGATCTGGAGGACGAGACTAGAATAACATACCTAGACAAGAACCAGAGAAGGTATTGGTTGGTAGATGCCATAGACAAGGCTCGATTGAAATACATGGGATTGCCTGTATTCCCTCAGAGAGAGTAGGCAACCACCTCTCAGAACCCCTTCGGAACACAACAAGAGGTAGAGCACACAGTGTCGGGGCAAACAAGCCAACGGAGTGTTCCGAACCAAACTCATGTACAATTTCGACTCCAGGAGTGCAACCACACAATCAGACCCACCCTGGAGTGGGAAATCAGCGCCGACCACCAGTAAGGCCATGACCACCAATAGGAGTGCAGCTTGGGATGCCCCCAAATAGACCGGCGATTCCAACTTTCCCTGTAATGCCTAGACAACTAGAACCAATGAAAAGATTGAGACCTATTGAGGTGGCCAAATGTGTGAGGAATCATTATGATGGATTGGGAGAACCTTATGAACACATTGCCGAATTTAAACAAGTGCTAAGAGCGGAACAAGTAGATGACTTCTTCGTGCAGTATGAGTCTTTCGGACTCACCCTCACAGGAACGGCTCTGACTTGGTTCCAACCATTAGACCCCAACCAATTTAGAGATATGGAGCAATTCTTTCAAGAATTCATTGGGGAATTCACTAAGAAAGGGATTAAACACAATTCTGCGTCTTTAATCCATAGCTTTAAACAGAACCCTAATGAAACTGTGAAAACAGCGGCCCGAAGACTCAATCAGTATGTTGATAGATGTCCAGCTGCAAAAAGACCCACTCAGCAAAAAATGATTTCATTATTCTTGGATGGATTAACAAATGGAACCTTAAGGATGCTAGTTTACGTGAAGAGGGTACAAACCCTGAGTGAGTGTCTTCAAGTGTGTATTGACCTAGAAGACAAGCTAGTTGAGGATCTCAAGAGCACGCCCAGCCCCACTAAATCAGAAGACTCTCGGAGTACTATTACGTCCAACTCCAGTAATGTGGAGGAATTAGCGGAGCTTGTAGCAAAGAAATTGGGAGTCCAAGGACAGAGAAATTACCAACACCCAGCCTTAAGAGTGCCTATGCTACAAAGATGTAGTCTATGTGGAGGGGACCACCCCACGCACATGTGTGTACGAGGAGGAACTAGTGTACCTCAGATATATCCTTACAACGGACAGCCCCATCAAGGAGCTGCCTTGTATTGCCACATAGAACAAAAATACACCAATCACACCATGGAAAACTGCCCATTCAATAGGCAGGCATGACCCTTACAACCACCTCAGTATCGACCATATGGATATCCACCTAGAGAGCCAGGTAGAGATATGCCCAGGTACAATCCATACCCAACACCACCAGGAGCACCGAGACCATACGAGCAAACACAACATCCACAACCCCAACCAGTGTTAGGACCACAACTATCACATCCCCAACATGTGGTACCTGTGAAGTATACCCAGCCAAAAGAAAATTTGGAAAGAGCCATAGTGCCAGCCTCAACGATGACCAGTAGAGAATCAGCAAAACCTGGATACGAGCTACCCCAAGGAGATTACTATTCCTATGAAACCAATCTATTCGAGTATGAACCAGCATATGATTCGGCATACTATGGATATGAAGGCTATGACCAGGCTTATGGAACGGAGGTAGCTACCTTAATGTACACCGCACCCAAAGCGAAGCCACCCGTGAGACCACCCATTAGACCGCCTGTGCCGAGAGGACCATGTTATAGATGTGGAGGAGATCACTTTATCAGAGAATGTCCTCGGCCTTACAATCCACCACCTCCTAGGACTTGGGAAGGATATTGCAGTGATTGCGGGAAGGAGCACCTTTTCAGAGACTGCCCAAAAAATCCCAACAAGGCTCAAGACACTGCACCTCTTAATGTAATTGAAGTGATAGAAGCACCAAGAGGTGATAAAGAATACATCGTGCCCTTGAAGGCCATTACACGAGCTCAAACAAAGGAACGAAAAGAAAAACAAACTAATCGGGAACAAGAAAACAATAGCACCATAAGTCCCAAAGTTCAAATAGTAGAAGACTCAGAGGATCCACTTGAGAATACCCAGAACATAAAAGTGCAAAAATGGAAGGAAAGAAGATAGAATCTCAAAGAAAAATGGATGTAAAACCAAAGTCAAGAAAATAAGAAACACACAAGAAGCAGTAAGGAACATAAAGAACAGAGAGTCGGGAAGCAGTTCCCATTCCATCGCTTACCCAAGAAGCAGAGAAACCAGGATCAATTCTAGCTGACCCAAAACCGGATGATTTGGACATGTGGTTGAAAGCTTACCAAGCTAGAATTAAGATTGGACCAATGGTGGAACAACACAAAAAGCTTTACCCACAAGGAGAATTAGAAAAAGAGAGGCTTGCTATATGAAGGAAACTTATAGAGGTAGCACAAGCAACCCTAGAAAAGACAATCCCAACCCTTCCAAAGACAAGGATAGCAGAGGAGCGATACAAGGAGTCTATTAAAGCCAGGGATAAAGAACTTAAAGAGAAGGAGGACAAATGTGAGCGAGTGAAAACCTAGGATGAACCTATGTCAACAATACCTGACTTAGAGGCTGACTGGCCAAAAGAATTATGGAATAGAATCCGAGAAGAACAATGGAAGAGGAATGGAGCGACTAAGCCTCCCTTTGAGGAATTAGATGTGGAAGTTTATCAACCAAATCCCAACATGGAAGAAGTATATGAGGAAGTATCAAGACTAGACCAAAATAGAGAAGAAGCTCAGAGCATTTCAACCCTACCAAATTACATGGGAGAATACGAAAAGGAATCTATGATAATCCGAGCACCCACAGTACAGGGAAAAGGGAAAGGAAACTCAGATAAGAATTCACACAATCTAACAGAACTTAAGAAGACGAAAGTACAATGCAAACTCACTATGGAAGAATTACTTCGGGTTAAACCGCAATTATGGTAACAATTAGTAGGTCAACTGGAATTAGGACAGGAGAAGGACGAAAAGGAAAACAAGGGAAAAGAAAACCCATCTAAAATAAAAATCCCAATAGATAAGGTGGGAGAATTTAGTGAAGGAGACGAAGGTAACTCGTGTCTACCTGTCACTTATAATGGGTACATGACCAAGGCTAAACTAGACACCGGGGCAGGAGTAGGAATTGCCACCAAGGAGATTTGGGAGAAATGGGGAAAGCCTGCCTTACGGCCCACACACATGAAGCTCCAATTAGTGGATGTTCATGTGGAGAAACCCTTAGGAAAATTAGAAAGAATCAAGTTAACTACCTGTGGAGTTAAATTTGAACACATATTAGCCATCTGTAAATTCGAGAAGGCTAACAATTACGAAATGATATTAGGACGACCTTTCATGAGACAAATGCGAGTAGTGCAAGACTCGGGTCGAGATTCATTATACCTACAACATCAAGGAAATACCACCAAGATAAACTTGCATACATTTGCATATCGAGATGTCCCTCCACTACAATGGAATCCTATACACAAGGAGGAAGATGACCTATCTATTCATAGCGCTGGATCAAGCGATCAAACATGGATGCACGAGGATGCCCAATTATGGATGTGCAAAGAAGCTAAGAAAGAGGATAATAAAAGGCAGTTGTGGCCAATAGGACATTCTAACTATCGACCTGTAGAGGACCCACTGTATATGCCTCAAATCTTTCCTGACGAAACATTTGAACCACATGGATGGATGGAAATCTTAGCTACCTTGGATGTATGTGTGAATGAAGAAGTTTTGACGATGAATGAATGTGTGGATGAAGAAGGCTATGATGTAAATTTGTACATGGTTGTTCTGCAAGAGGTGGAAGCAGGAGAACTCTTAGAAAAGGAGTGGAGAGAGGAATACGAGAGCATAGAAGTGGAACCGGAGTTCGACTCTGAAGAATGTTACCTAGAAGCTATTCATACCGAAGACAAGTATGGAGTAACCAAGGTGTTAGCAATAGAAGCGGCCCCTACAGTGACAAAGCAAGAGGAAAATGTAAGTAAAATTGGACAAAATCCTGACCTTTTTGAGGTTCCGGAACATTTTTAAAAGTATGAAGTAGAAGAGAGAAAGATAGCCATTCAAATGCCTAAGAGAGAGGCTCGAGAAGGAGAAGCATACGATAACAAAGAACAAACAAAAAAGATCATAGTAGCAGTGGAAGACGGAGAAGAAAGGTGTACATACATAGGTAAAGATGTGTCAAAGGAGGAGGAAGAAGAATTAATACAATTGATCCGACAAAATATCGAGATGTATTCGCGTGGACATATAAGGATCTCAAGGGTGTGGAACCCTCGATTTCCTCTTATAGAATACCAATGACGGCGGAGGCTAAACCATCGAAACAATGCCCTTATACATACAATGAGGTCTATGCTGCTAAAATTAAAGAAGAAATAGACAAGCTACTAGCGGCAGGATTCATATATGACATAGAATACACGGAGTGGGTATCACCACTAGTGGTTGTGCCCAAGAAGAATGGAAAACTCAAAGTATGCATTAACCTGAAAAAAGTGAATGCAGCCACAATTCGTGATAGTTACCCTTTACCCATTACTGACCATCTATTGGAAAGAGTTGCAGGAAAATAAGTCTATAGCTTCTTAGATGGATTCTCTGGATACAACCAAGTAGCTATTGCTACTAAGGATCAACATAAGACCGCATTCGCTACTGAATGGGGAGTCTATGCTTTTCGAGTGATGCCTTTTGGACTCACTAACACGCCTGATACTTTCCAACGATTGATGTGTCATGTTTTCAAAGAATTCTTGAAGAAGAGCATGGAAGTGTATGTAGATGACCTATGTACCTATTCTAGTCAAAGGCAAGACCACATTCCTGAATTGCAGAAGATATTTAATAAATGCTAACAATATAGAGTCTGCCTGAACCCAGAGAAGTGTGTCTGCATGGTAAGACAAGGGAAGATCTTAGGACACATAGTCTCTAGAAATGGAATATCCACAGATGAAGACAAGATTAAGGTCATTTTGGAGCTTCCTAGACCTAAGAATGCGAAAGAGGTGCAAGCATTTATGGGACATTGTTGATAATACCGACAAATTATCCACATGTATGCCGTAATCGCCAAACCCTTGTATGGACTTTTAACTCAATTCACATGGACAGAGGAATGCGAGAAGGCATTCAATGAGTTAAAGAAACGGCTTAGCATAGCCCCAATTCTGAAAACACCGAATTGGAACAAGCCTTTTCATATCCATGTTGACGCTTCTAATTATGCAATAGGATGTATTTTAGCGCAGCCAGCAGACGAAGGGAAGTTAGATCACCCAATTGCCTATGTGAGTAGACAACTGAATCAAGCTGAGAGGAACTATACAACTACGGAGCGAGAGGGATTAGGAATGGTCTATGCAGTGAAGAAATTTAGACGCTATCTCTTAGCCAACAAACTCAAGTTCTTCATAGACCACCAGGACCTATTGTACCTAGTCAATAAACCTTGTAACACGGGAAGACTGGTAAGATGGTTCCTACTATTGATGGAGTTCGACTTCGAAGTAATAGTGAAAAAGGGAAATACTCATGTAAGAGCATATCACCTCTCTAGGTTAACACACGGAGAACCACCAAGTGGAGTACCAGACGATCTGCCAGACACTTATTTGTTTAATCTGGAAGTGTGTCCAAAGTGGGCAAAGAAACTAATTCTGATACTCACTCATGGCCCACAACACTCAATCAATAAAGAGAGTAAAAAGGAAATTCTACAGTCGAGGAATTTGCACATTATTGCGGGAAGTGTGTATTATAAGGAACCCAATGGTGTATTGCTAAGATGTGTTGAGGAGGACGAGCAAGTGAAGCTGATGAAACAAGCTCATGTAAACAAATGGAGGACACACAAAGGAACTCATGAGACTATTAGGGAGTTAAAACGATTAGGAGTATACTGGCTGGACATGCCTAAGGATGTCCATGACTATGTGAGTAACTGTGCAGAATGCCAGGAGACCATCCCCGAGGAACATACGTCCATACCCTTCTCCACGATAGCACCCAATTGGAGCAAAATATTGGTCAAATTCCTAAAGACAAGAGAACATGAGGAAGGAGTTAGCTTAGCGAGAAAACGATCCCTAGAGGAAATGAGCAAGGATTATGTACTCATGGGAAGAAACTTGTTTAAGAGAGGAAAAGACAACCAATTACGACTATGTGTGCATGAAGGAGAATATTTACCCATATTAGAGATGGCACACGCACGAGCAGCAGGAGGTCATTTTTCAGCTGAAAGAACCATGAAAATGATTCTCTTTGCGGGCTTGTGGTGGCCAACTTTACATATGGATGCGGAGACCTCTGTACGAAGCTACGAGACATGCCAAAGGGCGAAATACCTGATTCGGAGAGATGACATGCCATTGAGACCTATGGTTTGTGCCCGAGCATTTTCCAAGTGGGGTATAGATTTCATAGGGCCCATTAACCCACCGGCCAAAGGGTCGCATGCTGAATATATCATAGTAGCCATTGATTATTTGACAAAATGGGTAGAGGCAAAGGCTACTAGAAAAAACGATGCTCAAACCACTGCTAAGTTTCTTTTTGAGCATATATTCACTCGTTTTGGATTACCAATTGAGATTGTGAGTGATCGAGGAACACACTTCATTAATGAGGTAATAGAGTCTCTAATGAACATGTTTTTAGTGATCCATAAAAAATCAACCCCATACCACCCCCAAGCCAACGATCAAGCACAAAGTTCCAATAAAGTGTTATGCACAGTATTGACAAAGATTGTCAATAATGGAAGGTCTGACTGGGACAAACAATTGCATCATGCAATTTGGGCCTTCCGATTCACGTACAAGACTGCCATTGGAACTACCCCATTCAATCTAGTATATGGACAGAATGCAATTCTACCAATTGATTTTTTGATACCCACCTTGAGAGTAGCCCAACAACATGAATGGACCGGGCATGAATTATCCCAACAACTAGACCAAATCGAGAAGCTGCATGAAACTCGGTTGCAGACTGTCGCAGGAATCTATGCAGCCAAGAGAAGACAAAAAGCATATTATGATGCACACATAAAAGACAAAGGACTAAAAGAAGGAGACCTAGTCCTGGTCTACACCTTGAAGCAACATGCCAAGAAGTTACAAAAATGCGGGTATGGACCCCTAATCATTAATAGGATCTTGACGAGTGGAGCAGTTAATCTAGCCACTTTGGATGGAGATATTCTTCCTAACTACATAAGCAGATGTAGAGTGAAACGGTTTATGGAGCCATTGATGGATCAAATGTTAGCACGTCTCATAGGAGTGCAAAATGGGAAGAAAGAGGAAGAGAAGATTAGAGAGGAGGCACGACAAGAAGCCTTGGAACATATTAAGAAACGGAAAGAGTGGATTAGGCAAAGAAACGAACGGTACCTACTAGGTGAAGAACCTATCCCCATGGCCAACTACCAAGTTCATCATTCCAATGGGCAGAATCATAGCATATCTAAACCCTACCTAAACCTAGGGATTGGCAAGACAGAGTACAAATTGATAGATGCTCTAATAGATTCAGGAGCAGCACTTAGTTGTGTATGGAATACAATCATCATGTCTCTCCATGAAAATATCACACCTACTAAGGCACATATGATCGGTATCGGAGGTCAAGTCATAGAATGCATTGGAGAAACTACAGTATCCCTCCACCTAGGAAATTCCTCCATGGAACAACGAGTCTTAGTGTGCAAAGATGAAGACTTAATAGAAAACTTGATCCTAGGGCAAGATTGGATCATTGAGAATGAAGTAAGCATCACAAGGATACATTTTAGCCAAGATAGGGCACAAGGAGATTTTTAGTCTATTAGGGGAGAAGCCCTCACAAAAACTAAAGCCATCAAGAGTGCGGAAGAACTCAAAGAAGATCACTTAGAACATGATTCCAGCCCCAATCCCTCAGAAGCAAGTTTGGAAGAAGCAAAAAGTAAAAACCCTAACATGTCCACGGAAGAAGTACATTCATCCTATTCAATTGGTGAACGGCAAGACACAAAGGAGATCAACACTCTGAGAGTTTCTCACACGATAGAAGGATCACCAATTTGGAAAACCACCACCAAATACTGGCATCCAGGAAAGGTCAGCTTCAAATGGGTATGCAAGGATCAAGTGAAAGAATCAGAGATAGCAACACCAGCTCATAAAGGGAAAAAGGTGGACAAGAATTCTTCTTCACCGCAATTCGAAGCAAAACGGCTCTTGTAAGTATGGCTTCCTAGGTCTTTGATTGAAGCTCAACAAGCACAACAACAAATATGGATTCCCAAGAAGATCAAACAAGCAGCCAATCAAGAGATAATCCAACAGGAGGATGCATTACACCTACACATTCGGACAACAAAGCCAAGACAGACCCGTCATCGAAACATGAAAAGAAAGACCTCTAGCACTAGGGCAACAGAAAAAACAGAAGAAACATGTGGAGCTTGAGGAACCAAAGAGAGGACATGACCTAACACCGCAAAAACGAAGTGGATTTGGAAACCAAAGCAACTGCGAGGAATGGAACACCAGAACAACGAAGATTCCAATTGCATTCATGAAGATTCCAATGCACCCAAAGTATGCATAATAGGGCCACATTATGAGGTCAAGCATTCGGCACTTGATGTACATAATAAAATTAGTGGTGCACCTTCTCCAATGGGGAATAGGTAATAACTTCAACTTCCTTAGGGATGGACCTACTATGTAAATAAATAAATGCTTCGGCTATACTAATCCTTGTTTTCTTTCAGAAAAGAAAATGAAAAATATGTGGTAAGAGATCTCACTTATACAAGAAAGGGGAATAGAGTGACGAAACGACAACATGTCACTACAATGCACAACACAATTGCTATATCTCCTATTGAAGCTAATGCACTCTTCATTACAAGTGCAGATGGCTTCGGAAGATTCTGAAGCAACAATTCAGGAAGAAGTGATGGAATTCCCTCCACAAAGTGTGACTAAAGAAAAGGGACACTGGTTTAGAGAAGATCAACCGGCTGGGGAGTATCTGTAAGGAATTGAACTCGCAACCTCTTGGTTAGGAATATGATGGGCTAACCACTTGCCCCAAAAGCCATGGTTGAGGATTACTTCCTAATCCTCTCTCTTAGGGTGTGGTTCAACCATCTCCTACCAGGATTATGTTACATTCTTCCCCCCTTGGTCGATCATTGTCCTCAATGATCTACTCTTGTATCCCTCTAGCCTCGGTGATCAGTCCCTTGAACTCCCTAGGTGCCGTTGAATTGATGTTCCTCAACCTCGCATAGTTTCTTGAACCCTGTTCGCAACCTTGGTCTCTTGAACCCTTTCTTTCAACCTTGGTGTCTTGAACCTTCTTGTTCACAACCTTGGTGTCTCGAGCCCTTGTTCTCAACCTCAGTCTTGAACCTTGTTCTCACCCATGCTTGGTATCTTGAACACTCAATCAAGTGCCACCCAAGGATTCCTAAGGATTTCACACTTGCAAGCAAGCTCATTAGAAAGTTCGTTCCGAGAGCTTTCCAACGGTATATCACATGCCTCAATCCGACCTACGGATTGAGAGATACACCTCAATCATTGTAAGGTCCATCCTTGAAACCGACGCGCGCGCCTTCCACAATTCCTACCCTTTCACATAGAGGATGCCCAAGCGCCTTTTTTAGAGGCCATTGGATCATTCCACTTTGCCCAAGCCTACTTCCTAGGCTCTGATACCAATGTAAGGAATTGAACTCACAACCT
This sequence comes from Ceratopteris richardii, assembly GCA_020310875.1. Taxonomy (NCBI): domain Eukaryota; kingdom Viridiplantae; phylum Streptophyta; class Polypodiopsida; order Polypodiales; family Pteridaceae; genus Ceratopteris; species Ceratopteris richardii. The sequence continues at coordinate 64,852,171 of CM035407.1, forward strand.
CTTGGTTAGGAATATGATGGGCTAACCACTTGCCCCAAAAGCCATGGTTGAGGATTACTTCCTAATCCTCTCTCTTAGGGTGTGGTTCAACCATCTCCTACCAGGATTATGTTACAGTATCTCTTCCTGGTGACCATTAAAATCATGGATACAGATCATCAGTTCCCGGTTATGTCCCAAGATTTTAAAGTGGTGCATGAGCTTCCGTCTACCATTGACATAATGAAGAAAGCGGGTATACACAAATATTTTGAACTACCGATCTACAAACCCGACTTTCAAAGATGTACGCAAGTGATGAATACATTACAGCCAGCACTACATGATCCACTGGTGCTAGAGGCCAGAGTCATGGACGCAGTAGGTGAATGGGTAGTCATTCAATTTACACATGATTTAATTAAAGAAGCTTTTGGATGGGAGAAGGATGGCACTACCGTAGTGAAAGAAGAAAGTCAAGGGGCAAAGACCAGAACATTTACTGACATCAATCGAGTTTACATAGAAGAAGAAGTCCGGCTCATTCACCAACACTTCTGTTTTCCTAACATGCATCAATACACTACTCCTCAAAAGATCATCGTCCAGCTGCTATCACATGCTATCTAATCGAAAAAGAACCTAGATAAAGCTTTACCAGCATCCAGATGTACTTTTGAACCCCATGCCTTTTTTCTAAAAACTTATGAAGCTTTAAATTGGAAGTATATTAAGAGGATTGAGGTATCACTAAATCGAATCTTTTTGCAAGTTCTTTTTCTAGAATTATCTATTGCGCAATGGAGATCATCAACATCAATAGCTTTTGCTTTATCTGAAAGCTTATGAAGCTATAAATTTGAAGAATATTGAGAGGATTGAGGCATCAATTAATCAAACCATAATTGGATCTTGAAGAAGGAAGACGAATGCAGGAGCTAGACAACTTATAATTGAAGATTGATGAGCTGAAGGAATTCAAATGTTGGAGTATATATGAAGCTTGATGAAGGATGAATGTTGAAGAAAAACAAACAGAGATGACCATTGTGAAAAGTTGTAATCGATAAGCATTGTAATTGGTAAATCTATTTATAATTCTTTATGAATAAAAAACTTTCATTCAATATGTTCTATTAATTTTTTAATTAACTTAAGAAATAAATTAATGCATTTCATCTTGGTAATCCATTGAAAGTTTTGAGTGTCTCAAATTTTATACGTATTGCAATAGAAAAAGAGTTTTTCAATTTCATACGCATTGCAATAGGCAAAGATCTCTATACTCATAATTTACACATAGTTATCACGTGAACATTTCGACTTTCCTACTACACAATCAAATCCTTCTTCATCATGAAAACAATATTATTTCAATCATAGAATGAGATTTTGACTATTTCTTTTGAATGAAAAATAACTCCCATGTAGTTTTTGATCCTAGAAACATATCTTCTTGTAGGTGTTTGATGGTGTAATTTCTTATGAAAAAGTTGATAAACTTTGATGAAATACAAAAAATTATTCTACCAAAACTTTTGAAGATATTATAATTTTTCGAAAGTAAGCTAATCCATCTTCTTTGAGCTTCTATCTATCACTTGAGATTTCTTGCAACATTCTTGTATGCGTCATCATTTAGAACGCCAGCTAGTGGAGCTGATCAGCCCAACTGAGTGCCTTCATGACACTTGAACCCGATGTGAATGTTCCACGGAAGTTTAGTGTATCTAGTGATATAATTTGATGCAAGATCCATGCACTTGTCATTTCAAGTTCATTCAAATTCTTGCATACAGATTTTCACATCAAAAATCTAAAAGCTCATTCAAATTTTCAATTTACTCGCATCTTTTCACTTGAAAAATGCATAAAAAGATCACTTCCTTTAAAAAATTTTGCTCACTTTCACTTTTGAATGTGCATACTTGCATCTATTCAAGAAAAATTTGAAATAGTCTTATCTCTAACTCAAGGAGTAGGTAAATTTCTAAAAGTAATCAAACAATGTGTAAAATATTGAAAGAGATGGTTGATCATGAAGTATCAGGTTTTTGAAACTTTGTCCAACCAAGCAAAGGAAATTCAATCATTCAATTATGAACATGAACATCAAGTACAAGTCCAAAATATGTCTACTCATATTCTTAATAAAAGACATTCATTTGACCATAGAAGATCCAGTCCTAGAGCTACACATACAAGATTAAATCGACCTATAAGATGTTTCTGGTGTTATCAATTTGGCCATATGTTTTGGGTATTGTATTGCATATGAGAATGCTTGTAGACTTAAATTGGTCACTGAACTTGAAAGGAAAATTTGTAATTACTATGAACATTCACATTCACATGAACTTAGGAAGAGGCGAGATGAAGGAATAATTTGACCAAATAAAATCTAAGCCAAGACCATCTGAAATATTTATAAAATAACAAAGACCAAAGAGATATGACCATGAAAAATCGTTTAAATAAAAGACTGACATATAAATTGATAATCAAGTTAAATCTTTTAAAGAAAAGAAAAGTGAAAGATTAAATTTGGATACAAAAAAAATTGAACAAATTTTTCAAGAAAGATTGTAAGAGGATAAGCAAGAATATAAAAACTCGATATAATTAAAATGTAACAATCATGAAGAATATTATGTAATATGCAATCCAAAGTTTCTAGATACTGATTAATTATTTGACCAAGAGAAAGTTAAAAAATTAAATGGTCAATTGAATCATGATATTAACAATGAAGAAATTATCAGAAGTGATCAAGAGAATATCAAACAAGAAATTGATGAGGATGAGAGTACAAACAATGAATGAAAAGTTAAAGAAAAGGAAAAATAATTGATTGATGATATTATCAAACAAGTTGAGGAAAACATAAAAAAACATATAAACCTTTCAAGATTCTACCTTTGTAAGAAATTAAAGAAATGATAAAGAAAACTTGATGATTGAAGAAAAATTTCAAAATGAACTAGTATGATCAGGTACTGACGATGAAGATGAAGAGATCTAAGGACATGATATGATTCTATGAGAGATTTGTAGTGGGGATTAAATGTAAAACATGTTTTTTGCACTAACTTTTGATGTTTTCATGAGACAAGATTTAGCTTGGTAAGTTTCTTCAAAACGTATCTTTGATGATGATGGATGATAAGATGTACTAAAAGTGATTTGAGTGATGAGAGAAATGAGAATGTTGAGCATGAGAATCTTTTCAATTTTTTGCACCATGACGAGCAAATTTTGCACTTAGAGTATGCATGAAAGGATGTACATACATATTGCTTTAATTCCCATAAATGTACATCTATTTGCACTTGTAAGTAACATGAAAATTTCAAATTCCATTTTTTTACCTCATTATCGAGAACCATTTATCCTCATTTGCACCATGGATGTTTGAAAGATGCACATAAAGTATGCATGATAGGGTCTCATTACACAACCTTTGATTAAGGCATATTTTGAGCTTTACCTATGCACTATGAGTGATGGAAAGGACTTATGTATATGCACATGAAATGTATGAAAGTGCCAAATACCATATCTTTTGCATCATATTTTGACCATGCATTCCAAAGCATGCAATTGATAGAGCTACATCATACGGCCTTGCATAGGCACATTACTTATCTTCCCATGCACTTGACAATTGATTTCAAGATTCAATGATCATATTAAAAATCTGACTTTCTCTTTGAAGTGATTTTAGGATTGGACTATCGAGGATGATGTGTAGGTTTAGTAGAGAGATGTTCTCTCCATGCTTGATAAAAATAGAACGAGAATTATCTCTATAGAATTGGTAACTCTATTACTTGGATGAAGAAGGAATGATAAGGAATTAATGTGTTTGTCCTTCCAATCAGTACTTGGATGACAAGGGTGGGATGAACAAGTTCACCTTGAGAAAAATTAAAAATTGGGAACACTTTTCATCTTATAAAGCATGAGGATTGTTAGTATTTGAAACTTAAAATGAAAACAATATATGATATAGTGAAGCCATTATTGCATGTCAAAAACGCCTAGGAAATCTTGCATTAAGAGGATGAATCTGATTGTAATCGATCCAGGTTTGATTCCATTAGAAAGAAAATCCTTTTGCAAGTTTTTTTCCCTAGAATTATCCCTCGCGCAACGACGATCATTGTCAGCAATAGGTTTTTTGAGCAAAGAAGATTTCTCGATGGCTTTTCACAAAAAATTATGATGATTTTTTGCTTTATCTAAAAACTTATGAAGCTATAAATTTGAAGGATATTGAGAGGGTTGAGGCATCACTTAATCAATCCATAACTGGAGCTTAAAGAAGGAAGATGAAAGTAGGAGCTAGAGAACTTATAATTGAAGATTGATGAGCTGAAGGAATTCAAATGTTGGAGTATATATGAAGCATGATGAAGGATGAATGATGAAGAGATGAGCATTCTGAAAAGTTGGAATTGATGCTATGTAATTAGTAAATCTGTGTATATTTCTTCACGAATCAAAATTCTCATTCAATATATCCTATTCTTTGTTTAATATTGAACTGCACCACTCTTTGAATTACGAGTCCTGAGTTTCTTGAATTCTTCATCTAAATTGGTATGCTATAGCTCAAATTTATATATGTTTGGAGTGTTATACATCTCATGTGCTGGCTCAAGTGATAGTGCACTTTCATCTTGGTGACATAAGTTTAATTCAAGTCCAAGATATGTGCTCTTATCATGTTATCCCCTCCATTCCACACATGACCTTAATATTTGCATTTGCATCTATTAGCATACTCCCATTTGTGTCATGGTTTCTTTGGCATCTATAAGTCACAATAAATAAATCAATCAATAATTCGATTTTAATGATGTAGACATGTCAATCGACAATGTTGACAATGCACATTGCATATGTTATGTTTCTAAGATTAAAGCACATGCTCTTTCACATGGACATAACATGCATTATGCAAAGCTCGAACATCATTCAACATATTGCATTATAATTTACATGAAAAATTTAGAAATCTATCATGTACTTATGAACTTATCATGTGCTCTAAACTTACATTGTTCATATCTACATTCATTATTATGAATCATAAGTTATGAACACATTGATTATTATGAATAATGATATTATGTGTACATTCTAATTTTTTCATATTCTAGGTGTTCTAAAGGTTGAATGATGAATCTTTATTTATATCTAAATTTGGAGGATGATATACATGTGAAATCTCACATGTGTGTAATCATTATTGTGCACGTACATCTATATATAATATACATGTATTGGTGTATTAATCGTACATATGATTTATGAATATAAATGCACATGCTCTATGCCATATGGGACTATAGATGAATAGTTGAAGCCCTATCTATGGATGAGCTAGAGTATGGATTTTTATACCTTGAGGGCCTAAGGTTTGAAGTCCTCCTCCCAAGGATGGCACAATCCTAATGTTGCCTTTAGGGATCACAAGTGATACTTCAAGGCCTACTATATGACTCATGACAAAAGGGTCACAAAATGAATCACACACAAAGAAATTATCAAAGAATGAACTGAAGAAATGATCTAGATCCGATAAAAGGGGAGCTAGGAAAGAAAAAGACACTAGTAATGGGTTCTTGACAAGTCCACCATATACATCCACCAAGGATTAGCCAAAAAGTATTTGAATGCGTCTGGACCTAAACCTGATTGTGAGAATATATGGAGGTCTAACTTTCTCCACAAATTATGAGTTACAAATATCAATGCATCATGAGTCACGATAGATTTTTGGTTGTGTTGCAACTTGCACCATGTATGTATGAATCACACATGGTGTTTGAAAGTTAAAAGTACTCACCAAAGGAGGAGTGCCCATTATATATTTCTTCCACCAAGTCATAGGAGTAACTTAGTTCTCTTATAAACGTGAAGATGACTTTACAAAGTAACATTCAATGCAATGGAACTACAACCACTCAATCTCCAATTGTAGCTAGAGGCCTATATCTCCTTGTATCCAAAACTTCATATCCTCAATCCAGATATCCTCTAAAGCCTCATCTACGTTCTTCTCCTTGGATCTCTATAGAAGATGGAGTATGTGAGCAACAACATGGATTGATTTGTAAAACCATTCCAATCTCCTTTACACTACCTCGCATAACTCAAATCTCCTAAAATTTTAATATAGCAAAACAAAATTAGAAAATAATATTATATTTATAGTTTAATATTAATAAATTATTTAGAACTTAAAAGTTAGTACTCATTCTATCTCAAAGAGTCTAATGACGACTAATGTATCCTTATGTACGACTAATGTAGGACCAATGTACTCATATAAAATTCCAAGTGTACTTATTTACGACTAATGTATTCATATAAAATTCCAAGTGTACTTCCTTATATACCTCCATAAGGAAGTACACTTGGAATTTTATATGAGTACATTGTTGAAGACATGATTACTCCTACTTCATCTACATTTGTATCCGCATGAGTGCATCTCCATTTTGTATCCAGGAGGCACTCCATTTGTAGTCTATTTCCATTTTATTTCCTTTGTATTTGGGTACCTTGCCATGTGCTTCTACCAGTTGTATTCATTCTCCTTTCAGGAGACTTATCCCACATATGATGTACTTTTGAGAGCCCCTCCCAAATCTATATAAGGAGGGCCTCTCCCCTCATTTGTTCTTGGTTAGAAGCTTGAGGAGCCTACTCCATGCTCTTGGCAAGCTCATTTCTAATCCACATGAGTTTACCCATTTCATGGTCTACTCATTTTGTGTGTCACACATTCTTCGTTTCGTGAGAATACTTTATTTTTCATTTTGCTTCCGCATGTGTACTCTCTACATGGTATTAGAGCGCTAGGTGGAGGTCTCGGTGGTGTGTTTTGGTGGTCATTTCGGTGGTGGTGGTCCTTGAGCTTGGTGGTGTTGCTCTTTGGAGGAGCATTTTTCCATCATCTTATTCTTTGGGGTTTCATTTCGCCCATTTTCCCACCCTCCCACCCACTTTCATCCTTGTTATGAACACCCTTTAACCCCTTTTTTCCCTCCCACCCACCCTCTGTTGTAGCGACATTTGCTGGTTTATTTCATTATTTCGTTCATGATTGTGGATTTTATATATCCTTCTTTTCATTTCGCACGAACATTGTGTTGGTAAAGCATCCCTATGGTTAACGTGGGAATAACCACCTAGTTGAGTTTCTCAAGTTTTTGTAACATCTTTTGAGATATTACAATTGTATTCTGCTATGAGAGATCACATATGTTTTCTGTCTTATTCTCTGTGTAATCACCTCGATACCACTACTTTATGATATTGAATGCTTGAACAAGCGGATCTTTCGCATTCAGGACATCTCCTGTTTTGGAAGACGTGCGTCACACTTGATGATTTTGAAGGATGGAGATGCCATAGTTGAGGCGTTGACACAAACAACGCAAGACTCTTGTTTCTGCAACCGCAGCAACCAACTCGGAGCAACAAGCATAGTATCTTTTAGAGCAAAGGTGGAGTGCGACTAGCATACACCATTGTTGGCTTCGATTTCGATTTCTGGCTGCTCCAAAATCAGTTGGAGAAGCTAGCAGAGAAGAGCGCTTCTCCTGACATCGACTCCCGACAGACCTACTGTTTGCGGGCCTCTCTCTCGGACTTGGTACTACACCTTAACCTCTCCAGCAGCCGCCTCCACACCACGCCTCTGTACGTTCGACAAGGCAACACACTCAAGTGACTCAAACAGATGACCATCTCCGTTGCACATGAACACCAGATGCACTTTGCCATCGCCGGTCTGCTCCAACTAGCCTGTCAGGCGGCCATTCACTTAGGAGCCCAAACTCATCCTTGAGCCTATCTCTCAACAGCGAAAGTCTCGGACCTGCTTCCATCTCTCATCAACCGAGAGAGAAAGAGAACCAGTTCTGTGCTATTGTGCCACCTCTGTGTTACACAGAGAGAGAAAGAGAAACAGTGAGAGAGAGAGAGAGAGAAACAGTGAGAGAGAGAGAGCAAGACAGAGAGAGAAAGAAAGCAAATCCGTTTTCTCCATTGAGCGTCAGAGAAAATGGGGCAACCAATTTGATCTGTTGCACCTTGTCTATTCACATAGCACAGCGCGAGAGGTAGAGCAAAAAAAGATTTTCTGCATATCTGTGTGCTAAACACACGCAGAACGTCGCACGTGTTTTATCACAGAATCAGATTGTTTGTATGCTAAATGCAATTGTCCCACAATTCGTCGCTTGTGCATCCATCTTCTGTTGGATTGATGCCAAGTTGAGTAGCAAACGGAACCGTTCACAAGAGGTCCGAGGATTTTGGCGCCATTTCAGGAACTGTGCACGCCAAATTTCTCCAGAGCGCACCAATAGCATCATTTTTTTTGAATTCAATGTGACACCATCGCTGCCGTCATTCCAGCTTATCAATTTTTTTGTTTAATGCTCCTTGGATTTCCAAGTCATTATTAATCACGTGATGCCTCTGGGGCCATGATATTTGTTGGGGGATGAATCTCACTGGTGTGGATTGGCATGTTCTGAGATAATAGTACACATGACTTCATGCATTATTCCCCTGAATTTATGCGCAGCTCGAAAATGGTTCCCACATCCATTTTGAGTAAACAATTCATGGCCTCGCAGATCTAGTCTCGTTGTATATGTCATCTTGAGTGTCTGCATACGCATATGCTTAGAATATATTTTAACACAAAGTCCACACAGAATTAAGGCATATATGCACCCACACCATTCTATCTCTATCGGCTTAATGCAAGCTTTCTTCTTAATCGAAAACTCACCCTTGGCATTATTTCTCCCCTCGAGGGTCATTTGTAATTCTTCTTATTTGTATTAGCACTCTACTACTCAAAGGGTTTGAGGGTCACTTTGGCACTAAGTGCCTGATTTTGTAACTCCAACATATAAGAAAAGGATCCATTTTGTATGCATTTTTGGGTTGGAGGTTAATCTAAGCCTCACCCACAAGCTCTCTCCAAGTTTCTAAGCCTACTCTAAGGCTCGTGTGATGTGCAACGGGCTACTCTAAGCCCTCCTCTTGCATCGACTTATCTTGGTGTTGTACAAGTGCAGGGCTACTCTAAGCCCCCCCCCTCCCCAAGAATTTTAAGTGTGGTGTCCAGTTGTTCATTTCAAGCTTTGCAATTATTTTGAAGCGGTGTCTTTGATAGTGTTTCTAAACACTTTATCCTCAAAGCTTTGTAATGACCAAAAGTGAAGGTAGCTCATTATCTATGGCTAACTTCTTACCCTCTTTCACCCCTATTTTTATGCCTAAGGATGAACGCCTCAATAGACAAAATCACAATCTATGGAAAGATGTCATGTGCACATATCTCTACACGAATCTCCTTCATGAGGTAGTAGACGGGCACTACAAGGAATACGGGCGTGTAGCGACGGTTAACACGATAGAATTTCGTCGCTATAAAATTGCAACTTGCGTCGGAATTACTGTCGAGCTCGGACCCTCGATTATACGACGCATAAAACGACGGTATTTGCGACGCTTCCGCCTAACGTCGCTTAAACGACGCTTGTCAAAGGCGTCGCTTAAGCGACGTTTTTTACGTCGCATAAGCGACGGTGCACACTGTCGTATAAGCGACGGTGCAGACCGTCGTATACGCGACGCTAAGCAAATGTGCACACTGTCGTATAAGCGACGGTGCAGACCGTCGTATACGCGTCGCTTATACGACGACGCGTTGCATCGCTTATACAACGATCTATTGACAGACAAAAATTAAAACGTTGGAGGCTCTGCAATCGGCATTTTCACGCATCCGATCGAAGAGCTCTCCAACGTTCGCAATTGCGCTACGCTTACGAGCTGAAGCAAGTATATGCAGAATTGTTGTTTTGCTTAAGCTCTCTGTTATTGTCTCCCTCTGTCTTTGTTTCTCTCTTTCTACATCTTTCTCTCTTTGAATTTTCTCTCTCTCTCTAGATCTCTCTCTCTAGATCTCTCTCTCTCTCTCTAGATCTCACTCTCTCTCTCTCTCTCTAGATCTCACTCTCTCTCTCTCTCTCTAGATCTCTCTCTCTCTCTCTCTCTCTCTCTCTCTCTCTCTCTCTCTTTTTTCTCTCGTTATTGCAGGTTATTCAAGAAGCTAACCAAGCAAAAACTATGGGTCACAATTGTAAGTACAATTTCTATTATTTGTAGATCATTTGAATTGTGTTATTTTCATTACATACCATACTCACACTTATTGATATGCACTCATACACTTATACATGATGAAGAAGCACACACACATACATATACCTACATATACACATATACATGCACATACACACACATACACATAGAGTTATACATATACACACACATACACAAGAACATGCACATATTGATACATACATATACACTTATACATGCACATGCATATACATACATATACGCACACATACACATGCACATATACACATATACATGCACATACACACACATACACATAGAGTTATACATATACACACACATACACAAGAACATGCACATATTGATACATACATATACACTTATACATGCACATGCATATACATACATATACGCACACATACACATGCACATATACACATATACATGCACATACACACACATACACATAGAGTTATACATATACATGCATATACATATACACACATACACATGCACATGCACATACTCATACACACATATACACTTATACATGCACATGCACATACATACATATACACACACATACACATGCACATACATACATATACACACACATACATATACACTTAGGTACACACATATGAATGAATTATATAATTAAAGTATTAAAACACATGCTTAATATAAACAATAATAACAATCAATAGAACAAAACTCTTCATTACTTAATACCATACACACAATTCAAAACATGACTGAAATGAAAAATATATAGATAAATATATATATATATCTCAATGTAAATACATATAATCCAATGTCATAATCAACTAAAATCCTAATCATCATCATCATCATCAGCAATATCATGATCATCCTGATCTTCCTCATCCTCATCCTCATGATCACCCTGTGACGATCGAGATCGTCCCTCCTGTGTCTGTCTCTCCACCTCATCCATATTTGTCTCCCCATAATACTCCTGTATTACATATAACAAACATAAATCAATAAAATAATTAAAACATTCATAACAACAAAATAATTATATAAAATTTAAAAATACTCACAAAGGCATCAGGATGATCTTGTATATACTCGCTCAAACGCCGATATCCAAAATGTGTAGCATACTCGATCTCGTGTTTCGTAGGATATCGGCCATAATCCTTTCGCTGCAATGAAACAAATAAAAAACATTAGTTGCTTGCATTTTAACTAAAATAAAAAATATACTCACAATAACACATATACTTACAAATGTAGCTACAAAACCATTATGGCCCATTTGGCCTAAGTGCGATGTGTGGCCCGACTCCACTCTCTTCTTTGCAGCAGCCTATTTATTCAAGGAAAAAAATACATAAATTAAATTAAAAAATTACTACAATATCTAAAAATTATAAATATAAACTATTAATTTGTGTACCTTCTGCTGAGGAAATGACTCCTGAAGACGTAGCTGTCTACGAAAAAACTGCCACGACTCAGGTGGTATGTTACCTCGCCTCTTATTTTTTTCGACCATACGATATCTCTTGTTAATTTAATCTCAAACAGAAAAAAAAGTCAGAATACATACACATATATACACACATATACACATACACCTACACATACACATACCCACATACACATATACATGCAAACATATACGCATGCATATATGTATATATATACACATATACATACATATAACATAAACACCCATATACATATCCACATATATACGTACACACACATGCATGCATATACACTCATTCATACAAAATACATGCATTTATCCCACAATAATATGTGTTGTGTATATGTGAATATGTGTGTATGTATAAATGTGTATATGTGAATATGTGTGTATGTGTAAATATGTATATGTGAATTTTTTATTTATGTAGATAATCAAATTATTAATATCAAATACCATTATTTGTAGATTCTGATCAATCAGATGGAACTCCACCACCGTCTCCTCATCGTGCAACGACTTTATACTGTAAGTTTATGAAATATTTAATTTTAACTATATTTGATGGATACATAACTTATATTTTTTTTTTATGTTTCTTATAATGTGCAGATTCTGATCAATCAGAGGGTACTCCACCACCTCCTACCCATGCAACGACTTCACATGTGTCCTCCGATAGGAATTATGATGAATTTTACTATCAAGAGCATATTATATGTTGGTGTAACTCTTGTTATGGCACGTATCGAAGACCACGATTGGAATGTATTCAACATGAGGCAGAGTATGGTACTTTTGAGCATGCACCATCACCTAGTCAACGTGATAATGCTTGGGTATGTATTTTCTATATATATTAATGTCATTTTTTTATTTAAAAACCATGTATAAAATCAAATTATTATTGATATACAACAATACTTGCTCGATGATGATGATGATGATGATTTTTCTCATAATGTTAATATACCTCGTACACGTCATGGACTTGCTGTTCATCAATTACAAGCAGAGGTTTCTAGAAATCCTCTACCTCCTGGTTTAGAGAATGAAACGGCTGGAGATTATCCATTGCCAGCTCGTGATCGTTCTTTAGTACAAACATATGATAGAAGAAGATATGGAGGATGGAATAGAGGACCACTTCCTTTAGATGGAGAGGTTTTCAACTTTTGGGGTAATCGCTATATGATTGCTCCATCCACTATTACTAATGCTGGTCGTGGTCTCTTTATTGTAGAGGATTTGTATGTGCCTCCGAACTCTGAAGTCACTCTTATGTCATTTTGTGGTCCTATATATGGATGGGGAGATTGACATCGACTTTCATGTCATGTTCAAAGCATGAGTACTTATGGAATATGCTTGAACGCAGCATCTCTTACTAGTAGAAGGATTTTACATGCAGAAAATGAAAGATTATATATTGATGGAAGACCTTACACACATGGAAATATAGCAGGTTTAATAAATAGTAGTCGAGGGTTACATAATAGTTCAAGGACTAATTGCACATTTGAGGAGCGTGAAAATAGTCATGAATCACCATACATGAGTAGAGATGTATCAAGATACATAGTTGTCAATGCTATTACTACATTACATGCTGGTGATGAACTATTAGTGAATTATGGATGGGGTAGACCTCCAAGAGCACCTTTTAGCTAGAGAGAATAAAAATTTTCTATCCATATTTAATAAGTTATATACTTAATTTTATATTTGAAGTTTAATTTTTATTCATTTATGAAATACTAATGAGTTTTATTTATATGTGTAGATTCCAACGTATGATGTTGATGATATTCGTCCACAACATTCACAATTACCAATAAGACCTCATTTATCAGAAGCTTCCATGAGGAGGCTACGCAAAACTAAGCATGTGCAATATGCAAAGTTGAAAGATCTATATTCAAAAGATGATAAAGTACAAGATTTGTGTGACAATGATGAAGATGATGGCATGGCAGATTTTATTGAGGATTGGTATCAAAATGACAGTGAGAGCATGGATATTTTCTAAAAATGAGAAATATCTTCGAGAGGAATGTCTAAAGCATGTATATGAAGGAAGTCATTTGACACGACTAAATGCGAGCTTACTTATTCTCAACCTTCAAAATCGTTTTGGATGGAGTAATGTATCTATTTCGACACTATTAAGGTATAAATTTCAATTTTCTATCTATTTATATATATATATATATATATATGCATAAATATATATACATATATAAATACATGTAGGTTTTTATTCTTACTTTAGATAAGGTTATAAGAACAAGAACTTGAATTGAATGGAAACTTTTTGTCCGCGCATCTTTTAAAACTATTAATGCATCTTTCCAAATATTCGCAATGGTGACATGGATGAGTCGCATGCACAGAGGTTACTCAAGAGACAGTAGTCCACTTTGTATCCTAAAGTTCAGATGCTCATCATTGACATGCAAGAGGTTTACTGCATACCCGAGAAATCCTGCTCTATCTTGACTAACCTTTGTGCATGCGATTCATCCATGTCACCATTATATGAACATATGTGTGAGTTGACAGGATACGATTGTTTTGCGTAAATATTTTTAAAGATGCATTAATAGTTTTAAAAGATGCGCGGACAAAAAGTATCTATTCAATTCAAGTTCTTGTTCTTACCTTATCTAAAGTAAGAATAAAAACCTACATGTATATATGTATGTATATTTATTTACCTTTTTTAATATATCTTTTTTTGATTAACTTACAGGTTATTATCTGAAAAGTTTTTACCAAGTCAAAATATTCTTCCTACCTCACATGATGAAATGAAGAAGATAATCAACAATCTTGGTATAGAGTATCAATGTATACATGCATGTCCTAACGATTGTATTTTATATAGAGGTGAATATGCAGACTCTTTGACATGTCCCAAATGTCAATCTCCTCGATATAAGGGTGAAGAAGGTAAAATCCCGAATAAGGTATTGAGACATTTTCCATTGGCTCCACGGATTAGACATATGTTTCAAAGCCCCGAATTATCAAAGCTTTTGACTTGGGGACATGATCACAAAAGTACTGATGGAATAATCAGAATTCCTCATGATAGTGTTTCTTTTCAGCATATTGATTCTACATGGCCTGAATTTGCACAAAATCCACAGAATCTAAAGTTAGGAGTTGCATTAGATGGGGTTAATCCATTCTCCATGAAATCCAGTAAATGGTCAACATGGCCAGTGGTAGTCATAAACTACAATCTTCCGCCATATCTTAGCATTAAAAAGGAGCATTTAATGCTTTCACTTTTAATCCCAGGCAAAAGACAAGTTAAAGATATGAATGTATATCTTGCTCCTCTCATTGACGATCTTCAAGAGTTATGGAGAGGTATTAATGTCATTGATATATCGAAAAGCATCAATGAAAGACATATTATGATTCGTGGTATTGTGGCTTGGACTATTCACGATTTTCCTGGATATGGCGTTTGTTCAGGTATTGATGTAATTTTTTTATTCAATATGCATGTAAATAAATATGATTTAATCTAATTATATTTTTATCCTTTTCCATGATGCAAGAATATCTACTAAGGGTTATAAAGCTTGTCCATATTGTGGTGATTGGTTGAGATCAATCTATAGTAAGAATCTCAACAAAAATATTTATCTTCGACATCGACGATTCTTGCCTGATGATCATCCATTAAGATCTAAAAGAGAAGAGATACAATTTAATGGAAAGCTTGAAACAGGCCAATATCCAAAACCTATGACGCCTATGGATTGGTATAAAAAATGGACAGATGGACCTCTGATAGATCCAGAAGCAGAAATCTTCAGTGATGATTCAGATAATGAGTATGTGAACAGAGGTAAAGGGAAATTGGCACTCGCAGAGAACATATCAATATGGTATTCTTTGGAGTATTGGAAAGAGTTAAAAGTATATCATCTTCTTGATCCTATGCATATATTCAAAAATATTGGTTATTCACTATGGCAGCATCTTCTTGGACTAAAAGATACCACAACATCAAGGAATGATTTGAAAGATCAAAAATCCAAACCAAAGTTATGGCCAGTTTTTGATAGACATCGACAAGAAACGACTTATGCATCTGCTCCTTGGGTACTTACAACAAAAGAGATACAGACTATCAACAATAGAATTCAATTGATCAAGACTCCGACAGGATATGGAGCATCGTTTCAAAACATGTTTACTATGGATGATAAGAGCTTATCTGGATTAAAGACCCATGACTGGCATAACTTTTTGAAACATATTTTACCTTTGGTTATCGATGGATGTACAACGAAAGGAGTACGAGATGTGATCTATCATCTTGGATCACTTATAAGGTAATTATGATACTTTCATATAATTTAATATGTATGAATATTGGATATCTTTTATTTTTTAATTAACTTCTTTACAATTGTTTTTATGATTTGTATAGGTGGATTACATCCAAAGAGATCGATAAAAATTCGATCCCACAAAAAAAACGTGAATGCAAAGAGCTACTATGTTTGATGGAAAAGGAACTTCCTACTTCATTTTTTGATATTCAAGTTCATTTACTAGTCCATCTTGTAGATGAGATAGAGATTGCCGGTGTTGTCAACACTCGATGGATGTTTTGGGTCGAGCGATTTATGGGAATACTAAAAGGTTATGTGCGACAAAGAGCAAAACCAGAAGGATCCATGGCAAAGGGTTGGATGCTTGAAGAGTGCATGTATTACGTTAGTGAGTACCTTGAAAGAGTTCATGAAGAAGCTCCACGTGCATGGACCAACGAGTCTTCTTCAAAAATAACAGATGAGGTATTATCAGGTAAGGGGGTTCCATTCTTATTTACATTTCAAGAAAAAAATGATGTTTCTACTTTTGTAGCATATAATAGCGAATGCATGCAAGCATTCGTTAACAAGTACGAGGAACTTCAAAGTCTCCAAAGTAAAAGGCGAAAAAACAAAAGATCTAGACGTAATCTCGATAATAATGAGATTACAGATATACCTTCTTTCACGGATTGGCTATATAGTCGTTTGCAACGCGCCAACGCAAATAATGAAGAAGTCTCAGATGAGCAAAGAGAGTTAATGTTAGGTTGTGAACAAAAGGTAATTTTATTAAAATATATATTTTATTTTTTTCATATATGTATGTTAGTTTCTATTTACTAATTGAATTTATTTTGCAGGCTCGAATGTTCACTAATATGTGGGCTTTTGGACAGCATATTAGAATCAAAGCCATTGATTCTTTACGTAAAACAGAGGATTCTAGTATTGTTGCTTGTTTCAAGAAACTATCACGTGCTAGCTCAAAAGACACGAACCTTATAGATAGCGAACTTGGTTACGTAGGATCTATTGTTGGTATCTACGAAATTTCATTTCGTACATTCAAACAGGTAGAAAAAAGTTTATATATATTTTTTAGAGTTAGTTATTTTTTTAAGCACCTAATAATGGGACGTTTTTGTTGTTATATATTTTGATAGGTCATTTTGAAGGTTGACTGGTATCGAGCGGAGTATAAAGGTAGTAATTCTACAATAAGAAAGGAATTATCTGGGTTTTGGGCAATTGATTCTTCCAAGGTAATGCGATCTACTAAAGAACCATATATTCTTCCTAGGCATATTGAACAAGCATTTTTTTATAAAAACCCAGATGCTCATCCTTGGTGGCAAGTCATTCATGTGCAACCTAGAGGTAGGTCATTGTTTGAACAGTTTATTGTTAGAGAGATTGAAGAAAGTACTCTTGATGATTCAGCATCAGATACTGATACATCAACATCTGGAATAGAAATTAGACTCATTATACGTGATAATGATACTAATCTTTTTGATGAAGAGGATAATTCTCTACATGCTGATTCTACTGATGAGGAAGAGGAATTACCAAAAATAGATATTAATCCACCAATAGATGATGTGATTCATGAGAACATAGATTTAACAATAGAAGAAATAAATGAAATCAATAAGGATAATGAAGATGAGACTATATTGATGTCTTACCAAAATGATGGCAATAATGAAAACATATGAGCAGATTAGATAGTAACTTGAAGCTTCTGAATGGATATCAGATAATAGGTTTTTTTTATTAACTTGAATAACGATGAATCCTACTAGAGAGATGAAATCATGTTCTTCTAAGTTAGAACATGAAGCTCGGGGGTATGCCTAATTATTTTATATATAGCTTTATCTTCGAGGAGTAAATTTTTATCATGTATGTATGCATATGTGTGTGTATTCATGTGTATTATATGTATACATATATTAGTATGCATATATATGTATTTCATGTATATGTATGTGTTTGCATGTGTGTGATATATGTATACATGCATTCATGTACGTAATATATGCAAGTGTTTATAATTATGTACATGTATATATGTATATGTGTCTATGTGTAAATATGTACATGTAAATATGTATGCATGTATATATATGTTTATGTGTGCATGTAGGCATGTACATGTATGTGTAAATATGTACATGTAAATATGTTAGTATGTATATATATATTTATATGTGCATTTAGGCATGTATGTGTGAAGCATAATATATCTACTCCATTTTATATTTATGTATCCTATCTACATGATGTGTATATATCTTTACATATATTATGAATCATGATCCTCGTTGATTCGAGTAGCTATATATAGAGGCATAAGGTTGGGAGGAGAGACATCTCTCTAGTAGGACGTCGGAGGTGTACATATACTTCAAACATATGGCTAAAAGGTTGAATTAGAGTTTTTAAATTAGGGATTTCAAAACCCTAATATCGAGATTAGTGTTCTCTCTCTCTCTCTCATATACATACATACCGTGCATTGTCACGACGATGCGCCATAAGTGTCCGCATCTCTTTTAAACACCATTTAAGAGACCACCCTATCCCAAACTCCGTCTCAAGTGAACTGAGCACGTACTTTTTATCCCTCTCATCATGCTCACTACAAAAATAAAAAACAT
Organism: Ceratopteris richardii; assembly: GCA_020310875.1. Classification (NCBI taxonomy): domain Eukaryota; kingdom Viridiplantae; phylum Streptophyta; class Polypodiopsida; order Polypodiales; family Pteridaceae; genus Ceratopteris; species Ceratopteris richardii. The sequence continues at coordinate 64,870,803 of CM035407.1, forward strand.
AATATAAATAAAACATAAGATATATATTTCAATTTATATGTAAAACTTTTACTTACTTCCATGGTAAGTGGATAAAGCGCAGGTAAGCGTCGCATAGTGCACGCATTCTCCTCTTGAACTCCAATCCATTTCCTATGTATACAATATTCCCCTCTGGCTCTATGTCGCACTCTAGTCCTAACGTGCCTATGCATGTCCTCATAGGCAACGTCTCTGCTCTCCTATCACGTGCTGGAGGTGGTATAGGTGTCCTGAAAATACATAGATAGAAATAAATAAAAATATGTGCTATAATATCATTAAAAAAGTTTATGAAAAAAAACATACCTATGAGCAGATAGCTCTCTTCCTGCGTGTGGATCTGCAGAAGAGCCCTCGTCTGATCGTGTAAGCATCTGGATCGTATAATCCAGCTCCTCATCAGACATCTCTGCGTAGTCCCGCATTATGGCCCCTAGAGTATCTGACGGAACTCTTGCTCTCATAAGACTTTTTATGAGAGTGAGTTTCGCCTTTCTCTCTCTACTGGGATCCATACTACCTAACATATAAAACAAAATGGTTAGAAATCAATATATATACGTGTATGTGTGTGTGTATGCATGTGTATGTGTGTGTATGCATGTGTATGTGTGTGTATGCATCATTATGTGTGTATGTGTGTAGGTATATGTGTGTCTTGTCTATGTGTATGTGTGTATGTGTGTATATGTATGTGTACATATGTGTGTGTGTGTGTGCATGTGTATGTGTGTGTGCATGTATATGTGTGTGCATGTGTATATGTGTGTGCATGTGTATGCATTATGTGTGCATGTGTGTATGTGTATGCATTATGCATGTGTATGTGTGTGTGCATGTATATGTGTGTGCATGTGTATATGTGTGTGCATGTGTATGCATTATGTGTGTGTGTGTCTATGCGTATGTGTGTGTGTGTGTGTCTATGCGTGTATATGTGTGTGTACATATGTATGTGTGTGTGCATGTATATGTGTGTGCATGTGTATATGTGTGTGCATGTGTATGCATTATGTGTGCATGTGTGTATGTGTATGCATTATGCATTGTGTATGTGTGTCTATGTGTGTGTATTTGTGTGTATGTGTGTGTGTGTGTCTATGCGTATGTGTGTGTGTGTCTATGCGTGTATATATATGTGTACATATGTGTGTGTGTGTACATATGTGTGTGTGTGTGCATGTATATGTGTGTGCATGTGTATATGTGTATGCATTATGCATTGTGTATGTGTGTCTATGTGTGTGTATTTGTGTGTATGTGTGTGTGTGTCTATGCGTATGTGTGTGTGTGTCTATGCGTGTATATATATGTGTGTACATATGTGTGTGTGTGTGCATGTGTATGTGTGTGTGCATGTATATGTGTGTGCATGTGTATATGTGTGTGCATGTGTATGCATTATGTGTGCATGTGTGTATGTGTATGCATTATGCATGTGTGTGTGTGCATGTATATGTGTGTGCATGTGTATATGTGTGTGCATGTGTATATGTGTGTGCATGTGTATGCATTATGTGAGCATGTGTCTATGCGTATGTGTGTGTGTGTGTGTCTATGCGTGTATATGTGTGTGTACATATGTATGTGTGTGTGCATGTGTATGTGTGTGTGCATGTATATGTGTGTGCATGTGTATGCATTATGTGTGCATGTGTGTATGTGTATGCATTATGCATTGTGTATGTGTGTCTATGTGTATGTATTTGTGTATATGTGTGTGTGTGTTTCTATGCGTATGTGTGTGTGTCTATGCGTGTATATGTGTGTGTGTACATATGTGTGTGTGTGTGCATATGTATGTGTGTGTGCATGTATATGTGTGTGCATGTGTATATGTGTGTGCATGTGTATGCATTATGTGTGCATGTGTGTATGTGTATGCATTATGCATTGTGTATGTGTGTCTATGTGTGTATATTTGTGTATATGTGTGTGTGTCTATGCGTATGTGTATGTGTGTGTGTGTCTATGCGTGTATATGTGTGTGTACATATGTGTGTGTACATATGTGTGTGTGTACATATGTGTTTGTGTGTGCATGTGTATGTGTGTGTGCACGTATATGTGTGTGCATGTGTATATGTGTGTGCATGTGTATGCATTATGTGTGCATGTGTGTGTGTGTATGTGTATGCATTATGTGTGAATTATGTGTGTATGTGTGTCTATGTGTGTGTATTTGTGTGTATGTGTGTGTGTGTATTTGTGTATATGTGTGTGTGTGTCTATGTGTATGTGTGTGTGTCTATGCGTGTATATGTGTGTGTGTACATATGTGTGTGTGTGTGTGCATGTGTATGTGTGTGCATGTATATGTGTGTGCATGTGTATATGTGTGTGCATGTGTATGCATTATGTGTGCATGTGTATGCATTATGTGTGCATGTGTGTATGTGTATGCATTATGCATTGTGTATGTGTGTCTATGTGTGTATATTTGTGTATATGTGTGTGTGTCTATGCGTATGTGTATGTGTGTGTGTGTCTATGCGTGTATATGTGTGTGTACATATGTGTGTGTGTGTACATATGTGTGTGTGTACATATGTGTGTGTGTACATATGTGTGTGTGTGTGCATGTGTATGTGTGTGTGCGCGTATATGTGTGTGCATGTGTATATGTGTGTGCATGTGTATGCATTATGTGTGCATGTGTGTGTGTGTATGTGTATGCATTATGTGTGCATTATGTGTGTATGTGTGTCTATGTGTGTGTATTTGTGTGTATGTGTGTGTGTGTATTTGTGTATATGTGTGTGTGTGTCTATGCGTATGTGTGTGTGTCTATGTGTGTATATGTGTGTGTGTACATATGTGTGTGTGTGTGTGTGCATGTGTATGTGTGTGTGCATGTATATGTGTGTGCATGTGTATATGTGTGTGCATGTGTATGCATTATGTGTGCATGTGTGTATGTGTATGCATTATGCATTGTGTATGTGTGTCTATGTGTGTATATTTGTGTATATGTGTGTGTGTCTATGCGTATATGTATGTGTGTGTGTGTCTATGCGTGTATATGTGTGTGTACATATGTGTGTGTGTGTGCATGTGTATGTGTGTGTGCACGTATATGTGTGTGCATGTGTATATGTGTGTGCATGTGTATGCATTATGTGTGCATGTGTGTGTGTGTGTATGTGTATGCATTATGTGTGCATTATGTGTGTATGTGTGTCTATGTGTGTGTATTTGTGTGTATGTGTGTGTGTGTCTATGCGTATGTGTGTGTGTGTCTATGCGTGTATGTGTGTGTGTGTAAGTGTGTGTGTGCGCATACCTGTCAACCGTCTCCCTTCTCTCTCTCCCTCTCGCGCGCGCTCTTTCTCTCTCTCTCTCTCTCGGTCTTGCGTTCAAGGCCCGGCACAAATGTGCCGGGAGAATTGAATTTTTTTTTTAACATTGCAGAGCGTCGCATATGCGACGCTCTGCAGTTTGCCAACGTCGTTAATAGCATCGCTAACCAGCGATGCTACTAGCGACGCTTGTGGTTTAGCATCGCATAAGCGACGCTGTCGTCGCTTATGCGACGAGGCTTGGCCAAAAAAAAAAATCCTAAATTTTTACCGTCGCTTATGCGACGATTTCGTCGCATAAGCGACGGTTTTCGTCTTTTTCGTCGCATAATCCGATTCGGGGGCGTCGCTATGCCCCCCTTTTTCTTGTAGTGGGGTCAGACCCCGAACCCAATAGGGATACCAACTTAGACAATTGGCATGTGTGGAATGTCAAGGACAAAAGAGCTTTAGGTCAGTTGTTACTTGCTTGTGATGAACTGACAAAAGGACATATCATGGCCTGTAAGACGTCCGAGGACACTTGGGATACATTAGCCGCTTTGTATGAAGACAAAACCCCTTCGAAAAATATATGCATTAGAGGCCGAGTTTCATAATTTGACCATTCGGCCACACGACACAATTACCAAGGTCATAGCCCAATTTGAGGACTACCAGCGTAAATTAGCACTATGTGGTACGCAGATCTCTAGTGAAGACATGGCCATTAGGCTTCTTAACAAGTTATCTAAGTCGTACGAGACATTTGTCATAACTTTGTATAATCGCGGCCAAGTCCTAACTTGGGAAGAGGTTCGTCGACTATTTCTCCTTCATGACTCGTGAGCCAAATCCACTTCCTCCCAAAAGTCTGCCATGAAGGCCAAAGGCCCATTCAATAAGGGAAAAATCACAAGTCATCATGCTAGCAATGGATCTAAGCAAGGATCACATCATTCATCGAAGAAGTTCACTTCTAATTTTTATGGAAAATCAGGACACTTAGAAAAGTTTTGCTATAAAAAGAAACAATCATCAAAGGCTTCTACGTCTAGGCAAGCATCCAAAGGATCCCAACATAGATCCCACTGCTCTAGTGAGGAACTCTTCATCTCCACAGAAGTCAATGCCCTAGTTACTTCTAGCTCCCCGCATGAGTGGATCTTTGATAGCGGAGCTACCTCACATATGTGCAAAGACAAGGACTCCTTTCAAGAACTCGAAGAGCACACGGGAGAAGTCTATCTTGGCAACAACAAAAGTTTACCCATCGAAGGAAAAGGGAAAGTTCAAATAACCAACAATCAGGGGGAATGCAAGTCTTTATCCAATGCTCTTTTTGTTCCAAATTTATGTATGAATCTACTTTCTGTCAAGGCCATTATAGATCAGGACAAACAAGTATGGTTTGATAACACCTCAATTAAGGTAGTTGATCCCCATACAAAGGATGTCATTGCTCAAGGTATTGAAGAAAAGGGCCTCTACAAACTATCTTGCTTTGTATCCAAAGAATCAACCTCAAGTTTGTGGCATCAAAGATTTGGCCACACCTCTTACTTATCAAAACTCTCTTCATCCCAACTTTTGAAGGGATTGCCAAAGATAGGGCAACTTACTGATGTTTGCCAAGCTTGCACCCAAGGCAAGCAACATAGGGCCCCAGTTCCTAAAGAAGCTTCAACATGAGCGAGGAACCCTCTAGCCCTTATCCACATGGACTTATGTGGACCCATGAACACCCCATCCCTGAGTGGATCCCTCTACTTTTATCTTCGAGCAAATGACCACTCTCGCTATATTTGGGTGTACTTTTTGAAGTCAAAGGCAGACACATTCTCTAAGTTTCAAACTTGGATCAAGGAAGTTGAGAATGAAGCTTCGACTAAAGTTAAAACCATCAGATCAGATGGAGGTGGTGGGTTTATCAATCATGACTTTGATAACTTTCTCAACCTGAAAGGGATCAAAAGACAAGTCACTCAGCCTCATACTCCATCCTAGAATGGAGTAGCTAAAAGAAAGATACGCAGTGTGATGGAAATGGCAAGAACTATGCTTCATCACAAGGATCTACCCTACACGTTCTGGGCAAAAGCCGTGCATACTGCCGTTCACATTCTTAATGGAGGATTTACAAGTGCATTACACAACAAAACACCCTTCGAAGCATACTATGGAAGAAAACCAAATGTGAATTACTTTCGAGTCTTTGGTAGTGATCTTCAATGAAGCTTCCTTATACTCAAGAAAAGATTCAAGTACAAGTCTTACTCCACCTATCTACACCTCAGAGGGAGACTCAGTATTTCCAAACTCCAACTTAGAAGCAAGTACTTCAAGTCATCCGAGAAGATCTCAAAGACTTATTGACAAGCGAGAGTGAGAACAAAGTCATTATGTCAATTATGCCTTAATGCATCAGATTCAACAAATCCCAGAACCATCTAATTACAAAGAAGCTCAAGGACAACCTGAGTGGGAAGAAGCTATGCAAGTAGAAATGGATGCAATCGAAAAGAACAAAACTTGGACTCTTGTACCTAAACCCACAAATCATCAATTCATAGGAGTTAAGTGGCTTTATAAAGTTAAGTACAAGTCAGATTGCACATTAGACAAGTACAAAGCAAGGTTGGTAGCTAAGGGATACAAGCAACAACATGGCATTGACTATGAAGAAACCGTTGCTCCTCCTACAAGATTCACAACCATACAAATCATACTAGCACTAAGTGCTCACTTTAAGTGGCCCATTTACCAGCTGGACGTCAAAAGTGCATTCCTCAATGGAGATCTTTAAGAAGAAGTATATGTTGAACAACCTCAAGGCTTCAAGCTCAAAGGAAAGGAAGATCAAGTATACAAACTTCACAAAGCACTTTATGGACTCAAGCAAGCTCCCAAGGCTTGGTATGAAAAGATTCACAAGTTCTTTGAAGACAAGGGATTTCACAGAAGCAATGCTAATGCTAACCTTTACATCTATCAAAAGGAGTCCTTAGTAGCCATCATCATTATCTATGTAGATGACTTGATCTTGACAGGCTTAGACGAAGAACGCATCCATTTTATCATCACATAGCTTCACCTTGATTACTCTATGATAGATCTTGGATTACTTCACTACTTCTTGGGTATGGAAGTTGTTGGTGCATTTTACCCAAGCCTACATGCTCGATATGCTTGATATTATCCTCATTTGTAAGTCACATGTGTAGTCATGTGAACACCTATTGTAAAAGAGTTCATTTTTATCTCTTGTAATTGAAAAAGGAAAAAGGAAAAAGATGGCTTACCTCATCCATGATGTAAAAGCAAATTCGTGGGTCTAACTACCTAAAACCACGAATTTTTGAGCTGAGGGAATATCTCCTAACTTTGGGGATCACTTTTAGGTGGAGCCATTCAAATTCGAATTCAAAACTCCCTCCAAGAATAGCTATAAAAAGAGCAAGAAGGAAGAGGCAATAAGCAAGCCTCAATGTGACCACTTCATGTCATTTTGTAGAGATTGAAGAGCTTACTCCATAGCTCTATCATTTTACTCCCATTGTGCAAAGACTCATTGCCAATGTGGTTGTAATCATATGTGAATCTATACATTTGTCATTATCTACTTCTCTGTTTTGTTCTCTGCTATACTCACTCAAAGCAGTAACTTCAGAAGTTTTGGAGATAGCTGCATTTTACTGCTCACTGGTCTATCTCTGTAGAGCCCCGAGAATGGTGGGCATGTTCTAGAAATTGATGAATCTTGTTCTCAGTGCTCAGTCCATAATTTGAAGTGTTTTAACTTGAAATAGAAACCTTGCTAAGTCTATTTGCTATGCCCAAAAGGAATTTATCTAATTCTTACCAGGTTGGGAGCACTGTTCATTTTTTCTAGCATGGTGTATGTCCAAAAATAGCAAGTTTTGGGAGCTAGTCATTTCGCAAGTAGTCTGTCTTGACTTAAACTTTTGGGATACATGTTCCAAAGTACTTGGCTGATATTTTGGTGGATTTAGGAAGCTCAAAGGGTCTACTAATCAACTCTAAAGTCTCATTTGGCTGGTGTGAAGCTGGTTGTAGCAGTACCTACTCATCTTTGGATTGCATCCACCATCTCTCTTCACGGTGGTATCAGAGCATAGTCAAGCAACATGGGAGATGGATTTCCATCAACAATTGACAAATTGGATTGAAACAACTACCCGGCATGGTCTCTAAGGATGGAGGCTTACCTTCAAGGGAGGAATCTATATGGATTCATATCCGGAGATGAAGCAATGCCAACCATGAGGAACAAAGGGCAACCATCACATGAAGAAGTGGAAGGACTTTCGAATTGGTGTTCGAAGGATGCACTTGCAAGGTCCTATATTCTAAACTCAATCTCTGATTTTCTTTTACCTCATGTCAAGGGATGCAAGACATCAAGAGAGACCTGGAATGCACTTGCTTCTTTCTTCTCTTCCAACACTCGAGCAAGGAAGAACCAATTGTGGATGGAGTTCACAACAATGAAGAAAACCCCAAAGCAAAATGTGACTGATTATGTCACAAAGATGAAGGAGATTTTCGACCAACTTGGAAGCATTGGAGAGGTAATTGAAGAGGAGAAAATCATTAGACAAATCATAAATGGAATCAAAGCAGACGACAAGTGTGAGTCATTCACAACAGCCATGGATTTATACATGGATATGCATGTACCCGACCTCACACACTCATGGGCCAACTCTTCACTCATGAAGCAAAGATTAGTAAAGGTGGTGAGTCCTCAAGAGGTAATCAAACTTCTGCCTTATATTTTGATAAAGCTAAGGTCAAGGACAAGTCAAAGAATAGGAAGAATGAAGATGAAGGTAGCTCTTTCCAAGAAAACTTTGCAGGTAGAGGAAGAGCTAGAGGAAGAGGCAGAGGTGGAAAGCAAGGTAGGGGGAGATTCCAATCATCTCAACCTTGCAATATATGTGGCTTATCTAACCATACTACTGAAGAATGTTTCAGGAATCCAAGGAACTCAAGAGGAAGAGGATTCAATAGAGATGGCTATGGATCAAATAGAGGTAGATACAATGGAGGCTACAACAACAACTACTACAACAACAATTACAACAATAACAACTATCAAAGTGGCCATAGAGGAAGAAGAGACTACAATAACTATGCAGAGGAACAAAGTCAAGAAGATTCATTATTGATTATGAATCTATCAGTGAAGAAGGGTAAGGATGATGATCACATATTTTACATTGATTCGGGATGCTCAAACCATGTAGCAAGAAATGTGGTGTTACTTTCTGATCTGGAAAATTCTCATAACAAGCATGAAGTGTAGACAAGAGATGACACAAAGCACTCAGTGGAGAAGATAGGTAATGTGAAGACATCAGATGGGAATATGAACCTCTTAAGCAAAGTCTTGTATGTCCCTAAAATTACCAAAAATTTAATAAGTGTTGGACAGATTGTTGAAAAAGGATTGCAGGTTAGATTCAACCGATTTGGAGCATATGTTGAAGACCCAAGGCAAGGCTTTTGAAGGATTGCCAAAGGAGAAAAGACAAGAAGGTTTTTCACTTTTGAAGTGGAAGATACAAAGAACATAGCTTTGTTTAGCTATGCATCTCAAACTCTAACAGAGTTGGAGATATGGCACAAAAGGCTTGGTCACATTGGTGAGAGGACACTCAAACAAATTTGCAAGGACCAAAGTGTACTTGGTTTTCCTAATATCACAAGGCAACACATGATTTATAAGTGTGAAGCTTGTCAACTCGGCAAGGCTCATAGACAACCTTTCAATAAGAAAGGATATATGTATCAAAATCCTTTGGATCTAGTGCACACTGATGTGTGGGGTCCAAGTAAGGAGCCATCTATATCAAGCTCAAGATATTATGTGTCTTTCATAGATGATTGTAGCAGGTGGACCATTCTATTTTGCATGAAGCACAAGGATGAAGTGTTTAATTGCTTTAAGAAGTATATTGCTCTTGTTGAAAACCAAACAGGTAGGACTTTGAAAAGACTCAGATCAGATGGTGGAGGAGAATACTTCTCTTCTGAATTTGATGCCTTCTTGCATGAAAGAGGCATTAAAAGGGAAGTCACTACAAGGTATACACCCGAACTCAATGGTGTAGCAGAGAGGAGGAACAGAGCTATTGTCGAAGTTGTAAGGTCCATGCTCAATGAAAAGGGATTGCCAAACTACCTATGGGCAGAGGCTGTGTCTACAGCCACATATCTCATAAATAGTCTTCCATCTAAGTCACTAGATGGAACCACTCCATATGAAGTGTGGAATGGAAGAAGACCTAGTCTAAAGCATTGCAGAATCTTTGGATGCTTAGCCTATGCTCACATTCCTTCTCAAGTAAGAGGGAAATTGGATCCCAAGGCAAAGAAGTGTGTATTCATTGGTTATGATCAAAACAAAAAAGGATATAGATTGTACAATCCAACCAATAAAGGATTTTCTGTGAGTAGAGATGTAATTTTTGATGAAAACAAATCCTGGTTTGATGATGACAGGAAAGTGAAGCTGCCTTATGACTTGGATGAAGATTTTCCATCACTTCAACCAAAGGAGCCAAAGCAGATTGAAGAAAGTGATTCGGAGATTCACCTAGAAGACTTGGAAAGACTAAAGCTATGGAAGAACAAAGGTAAAGCAAAGATGCAGGATGCTACATATGGACCCGAGAGCTCACATCAACCACTTAGAAGGTCTTCAAGGGAGAAGAAGAAACCTGAGAGGTTTGGTTATGATACTTCTTTGGTCACCAAGCACTCAATCTACATTGCAAAGGATTCAACCAATGAAGAGCCTACCACATTCGAAGAAGCACAAAGCAAGAAAGCTTGGAGAGATGCAATGGATGAAGAAATGGAAGCCTTGAAGGAGAATGACACTTGGGAGCTTGTACCTAACAAGCCATCTATGAAGGTAATTGGATCTCGATGGATATACAAAATCAAGAGGAATCCAGATGGAAGTATAAATAGACACAAAGCAAGGTTAGTTGCTAAAGGGTTTGCTCAAACCCATGGTATTGATTATGAGGAGACTTTCTCTCCTATTGCAAAAATGCCTACAATTAGGGTTCTCATTAGTCTTGCTGCATCTAGAAATTGGAATCTCTATCAACTTGATGTAAAGAATGCTTTCTTGAATGGATGGATTTCTGAGGAAGTGTATATGGCACAACCTTTTGGATATGAGGATGCACATCATCCTAACTATGTTTGCAAACTAAAGAAAGCTTTGTATGGATTGAAGCAAGCTCCAAAAGCTTGGAATTTCATATTGGTGACTTATTTGCAGGACCAAGGATTCAAAGTTAGCAAGGCGGATACCTCTTTGTTCATAAAGAGGAATGGATCTGAAGTGATCTATTTATGTGTGTATGTTGATGATATTATTATCACAGGCACTGATCTTGAAGGAATCAAAGAGGTAAAGAGTCAAATGAAGGAGGAGTTCAAAATAAGTGACCTCGGACCACTCACTTATTTTCTTGGATTGGAGTTGATCTACACAGATTCAGGTATATTCATCACACAAAGGAAGTATGTCCATGACATGCTCGTCAAGTTCAAGATGGAAAATACCAAGTGTGCAGGTACACCTATGGAGCAAAATCATAAGCTTAGTGCTTATGAAGGAGAGCCAATTGAAGACATCACAAGCTATCAAAGCTTGGTTGGAAGTTTGAACTATGCAACACTCACAAGGGTGGATATATGCTATAGTGTTAGCATATTGAGTCAGTTTATGCATAACCCGAGAAGACCACATATGGAAGCGGCCAAGAGAGTCCTCAAGTACCTAAAGGGGACTATGAATGAAGGTTTGTTTTATTCATTTACTTCAGATATTGAGCTAAAGGTCTACTCAGATGTAGATTGGGCCGGATCTAGAGATGATAGAAGAAGCACATCCGGGTATATATCATTTGCAGGTTCAAAAATCATTTCTTGGTCATCCAAGAAGCAACCAACCGTGGCATTATCTTCTACTGAAGCCGAATATAGAGGTTTGGCTAATGCAACTCAAGAAATCATGTGTTAAAGTCTTTGTACACAGATCTTGGACTTCATTCTTCAACAACTCACATTTTTGGTGACAACACAAGCTCACTACATCTAGCAGCCAATCCGGTATACCATGCTAGAACCAAGCATATTGAAGTCCACTACCATTATGTAAGGGAGAAGCTAATGAGCAGGGTAAAAAATAAGAACATCCCCCTCACTCAAAAGTATATAAATATGGGCGAATTTATCGAAATATCTCATATCATAATTATAAATATTTTGGCGATAAATTCCATTTGTAATATAGAATAGTTGGTGAATTCATATGATTACTTCCATTTGAAATATAAAAATTTAGCTGATTTATGTGATAATGTTGCTTAAAAACATAGATATTGTTTGAGTATTTGATATCATTCACTACACTAAATCACCTATTTTTCTATCTTTCTTTTGTAAAATTCTTCAATTTTGCTACATCTTCCATTGCTTGGTCAAACTTCTTATCACCTTTGTTAACCATAGGGATAGAGACACATGCATTCATAGATGCACACACATAAATACCCACATACACATGCACACTTGCACATATATACACATACATACACTTGAGCATATGCATATCTACACACACACATACAATTGCAACTCTTATCTCTCCAATAAAATTTTGCAACTTTTGAGAACAAAAAGAACAAGCAACACACTATCAAATCAAGGCTTTTGATCACAAGAAACAAAAAGAACACAGATTTCATTCCATGTACTGAATCCTTATCCTATAACATCAATATAATTGCCTAATGCATTGACCCAGTAGTTTGAATGAGAAAATGAGAAAGCGTTACATCATCTGGTTTGATGCAATGTCTTTGTAGCTTGTCAAACCCAAAATGCAATCGATATGCACTCTCTTTTGTACATAAACATGGTACCTAGCACGAATCCAATTAAATTGAATGGAATTCTATTCTGTAGGCTTGTTTAAACACCATTGCACTTTTATCATGAACTACTTAAGTTAGTCAAAAAATACCTATATAAGCCTTAGTACAGATTAGTCTCTCCATGATGTTCAAATCATAAACTCAACCATGCATAGACGTTAATATTGTTGCAGATTAAACACTTAACCCAAAACAATCTAAAGATGATTTCTCAAAGACGTTTCCAATAGGAATCTTTATCAACTAAGATAGTATATCTGGAAATCAAAATAGTACAAGTACAGTGGCAGTATTTCCTCATGTTTGCAAAAATCATCAGAGACTAACAATGCTTTCAAAGGCTATATGCTAACCAATGTGTGAGACACACATTGAACCATACAAAATAATTTCATTCTTTTCATATCCTCTGAGTGATTCACTTATTCACAATGTCCTATTTGCAATGAACTATCATCAAGTTTAGGCTTTCAAACAAAACAACCAGATTAAGTCCACCTCCTTCCTTTAAACCTGCTTTCTTATTCATGTGAGTGCATCTGCTGCATGTGGTCACCTTATCTTCAAATCAAATCAGGATACTCGATTGTTCTTCAACAATCATATATACCATGAGAAATCCAAGCAAACCCCAAATTCACCCTCATACGAAAACGCAACTATAAGCTCATGTTAGTCAACCACAAGATCATACAACCATCAGCACAAAATGCAAACAAAAGATAGGACAAACTTGAACAAAGAATCAACAAGTGAAAACTACCAGGCTCGATGAGAATCAACAAGTGAATCGACAAGAATTGCTAATACAATAGTCAAAATTTTAGTGAAGCTTCCAGCAGAATCAACAACAAAAGGACGAATCGACCAGCATCCGATTAATAGAGAATTCGGAGAGCAACAACATGCATGAGCAGGACAAAATACACACATCAATTGATGATTTTTAATAGCAGATATATGCTGATCTTCAAGCATAGACAAAAGATAATCAACTAGATGTACTTCAACACATGTATTTAAATATACAAATTAGAAATATGTACAGACTAATGAGAGGATCAAAAGTTTAGGATCGAAAGTCTTGTAGGTAAATAGTATTTCATAATGTACATCTCACCGTTTGCAAGGAATGAAACTTTAGATGATGTAAAAAGCAAGGAAACCTTGATGCATATATAAAGAGATCATGGATCAGTAGAGTTTCCACTCGTCCTCCTGCTGCTGTTGCTGCTCCTCACCCATGCCTCCTCTCTGTGCGTATCCCTTCCCCGTCTCCCTCCTTGATCAATAATATTAGATTAGAATTCGGACACCAGAACATCAGCCAAGATCTACAAGCTTGAAAGTGGAAGCAATTACCTCATTTGAACCCTCTGGGGGTGGTGCTCCCATTGAAAAGCATTACAAAATATGCATCTTGAGATTCACTCAGTTGGTAGGGACTAAGAAGCTTTTGTTGGCTTGTTTCATCAACAGGAGTTACCTAGAAACACACACACATAGAAACACACACACATATATACATAAGCTCAGTACTGTTGTCCTGTCTGTCAACAATCCCTGCTTCTGCATTTCATCAAAAATACTGAGAGCAAATGAGTTACATACCTGGTTGGCATAATGTTTATCAATGCTCCAAAAGACACTACATCTGGGCTTGATAAACAATTAAGTATTATTTGTGCAGAAATTAGATCTCCAATGTTCAAATAAAAATCAACAAGAGTGTTTGCTATGGCCTGATCTGACTCATAGTCTGTAGCTCAGTGATGAGTAGCACCTCCTTTAATGTCAATCCGGGAAGATATGAGGATGGTATGAAGACCTCGAGCAAGTGGAAGCACAAGTGCGTGAGTGAGAAGCACACCAACATGCACACACATACACACACACGCGCACACACGGCAAGACAAAGAGTGAGGAGCAATGGAGTTCTTTTGATTACTTTCGAAGAGCTCTTACAAGTTCGTTTCAATTACAATCTAACCTCAAAAATGAGCTCTCTAGCTCTTTTTATAGTTTTTGACTAGCTTTGGCCCTGTCCAGACCTAGTGTCCGGCCTAGTTAAAAATTAGGTTCCAGGGCCAATTTGAGGGCTTAAACGGAGTCTAAAAAATACGAAAATTGATATGTAGGTACTTCTAAGGCTCCTCAAGCTCGAGGACTCCTCGGCTTGCACAAAATGGAGCTACAAAAATATGAAATGGTATTTACAATGATTGTTAGTGATAAGAATCACTTTTGATTGGTGTAGGATTTTGAAAAATTAAAGGATGCCTTAGTGCTAGATCTGCGTGAATGCTCGTACTTGCTTCTCCATGAAGAAAATTATTGGCCTACTTGCCAGATCTTCGTTGACTGCCCTGTCTGCTTGTGCTGTCCCTTCGCTCTGACTTTCTTCGTCTTGTGGCTCCTTCGGTTCCCCGACTGCTACCAACACCCCCCCCACTCTCGCGTCTGTCGCCCTTGACAGACCCTTGTCTAGAGGATTTTTGAACATAATATTGGACGACATCGGAGGCTAGGTGGTGTTCTTCTAGTCGTAAGCCGCGTGCTAGATCCGTGAGCAAATCATCCCAATTCACAGGTTCGAGAACGTCTGGATGAGGCACCCTCAATTGTTCTGAGTAAATAGTTCTCTCCACAGCAAATAATTGGAGGAGATGTGATGGTCTGGGTATGAAGATTTCGGAGTGATATTCCCAGAATCCTGTGATGAACATCTCCTCAAATGTTTGTTTAAAGCAGGCTGGGAGGTACTTGATTCTGGCGTGCCAAGCATATATTACTTCAATTGATGGGGTGGTACTCATATCGTATACCAGATCCTGGTTTCCTGTTACGAAGCCTGCTCCTGAGAAGTGAGGGTCCTTAATGTTCTTAAACGTCCTGAAAGTGATCAGCATTAATTCAAATATTTTCATACACATCTGGGCCATCACATCGGGATTATTGCGTAGCCGAATGCTCCAGTGAAGGATTGTAGAAATCATGTAGTTCACCGTGGGGGGTCCTCGGGGAGGCGCTAGATAAACGTAATTTAACCATTTTGCACAGGCTTTGATGTCTCTGACAGCAATAGTGAATTCAGGCCAGGTGCGTCTTCGAAGAACTGGAATGTAACAAGGATTATATTTAATAAACAACGGCATATTATTCCAGGTTCGGACCATTTCGGGATATGTTTCCAAAAGCCTGATCCTCCAGGTGGGTTGATGGATGGACCCACGCCTAGCACTCTCCGGTATATCATCTGGACCAAATTGTGTAGCAAATGTGGGAGGCTTGCCGCATCGTCGTTGAATTTCGACGTTGTAATCGGCCAAAAGTATGCAGTACGGCACATATTGGTCATCATTGGTGCCGATCCATCTATGATGAGACATGCTTCTGAAATATTCTGACCGTATGACAGTGTCTTCTAGGTTCGCTAGCGATTGGATCTGAATGGCCACTCGTTCTTCGTGGGTGTTCGCTGTCCTTTCCAGTGTCTGGAGCCACTCGGGTGCTTCTACTTCCAAGGTGTCTAGTCCCTCTAAGGTGCGTTGCCCTCCTGGCATCGGCATAGGAACATACGGTTCTTCGTACGAATCATCTACCTCAATAGGGACCAACTCTTCTGGCTCTGGTTCTACTACTGGAGAAGGCTGCCTCTCGTATGTCAGTAACCTCTTTGTAATTCTGCCACCTGCTCAGTTAAGGCCTTTACCTCGTCTGAGGTAGAGGTTGATGGGGCGCTCTTCGGTTGCTCTTCCTGTTCCTTAAGTCTGCTCCGTAGTGTGTCACGTTCTCTTTCCAAGTCATCATGGGCTTCTAGAAGATCTGCAGAGCTTTCCAAAATGGTTTTCATCGTCTCCGAGGGGACTGCTTTGAACTGCTCCGGATCTATCTCGTGGGGAGAGCCTTCCATTGCTGCTTCCAGATTCTCTTCATTTTGTTTTTGCAATCTCTTGTTCTCTTCAAGTGCTGTGGCCATATGTTTCCTGAGTAGCGCCAAGTTACGTCGGACTCGTAGGTTATCGGCCTGGTATACTTCGAGCAAGGCTTCTAGTTGTTTGACGTCTGAATCTTTCGATGGTTGGGGGGCCTCTAATAGTGTTTGGTGAGCCTGCTCAAGCGTTGAATAACGTTGATTCACCTTTGCATTTTCTTCTTCAAGAATTGTAAGTTGCCTTTGTAAGTTCTGGTGATTTATTGTCAGTTGCTGATACCGGTCATCCAAAGCTCTGTACTCATTCTGAAGTTGGTAGACACATTGATTTAAAGCTTGGAATATACTATGTACATTAAATGATGCAGGGAGGGGTGAAGATGCAGGGGGAATGGGGGCGGGAAAGGGAGTGGTGAATGATGTGGATGCAAGTGGAGATGTGGGTGGAGGGGGTATGGGAGATGGGGGTGGCATGGGGGGAGGGAGCGGTGCAGTGGCAGGAGATGTTTCCATAGTGTCAAGTGTTTGAGTGACCGTGTAGATGGGGATCGTGGGTGGGGTGGATGTGACGTTAATGAAGAGAGTGGTGAAAGTGGGCATGGTGACTCCCCCGAATTGGATTCCCGGAGAGAGTGGAATCCCCATTACAATTGTGGTGGTAGTGGATGTGGTGGTGATAGTGTCATGTGGTGGAGTGAGTTGTGTAGTGAGGGGTGGGGAGGGTGGTGACAGTGGTGCCTCGTGATGTTCGTCTGTTTGCGTTGTATCTCCTGGTGCTGATACATTGATATGAATTTGTTTCCCGGATCTCATGGGACATGCGGGAACTCCTTTCTCAAATCGGTGAATGTAGGCCATTGCCTCATGAATGGCCTCATCCAATCCTACTGCATCTGCGTGTAGGTTGAGGGACTCGATGAACAGATCATCCACACCTTCTTCTGCCAGCATTTGGTTCATGAGTTTCTTGCCTGCTTCAAGTGACATTCTATGCTGTTCTTGAACTAGTTGCATGGTTCGATATAGTCTTTTTATTTGTTCCGAATACGCGGGGGCACTTGCTAACTCTGAAAGTTCATCATACGCTTGTTCTTCGTAGGGTTCTTCCTCTTGTTCTGTCTCTTGTTCATCTACGTCGACTTCTACCACTTGCGGTCGGGTGGGGGCTGACGTTGTTGTATGGGTTTGTGGTTCTTGAGTTCGCTCGGTTTCCGTTTCGAGATTAGATTCATAGATTAGCCTAGCCACTTCTTCATCAGTAAGATCATTGAGAGTAAAACCCTGGGGAAATTCCAAGTCCGATGGGACTGGTGGAAACACTAGATTGGGTCCCTCTGTACTTGGTCTTGGTAGCCAAATGGTGAATGGTCTAACGCGTCGTGTCTGGGGAGGGGTAATTTCTGGTGTAGTGGTGGCTCCCCTGGGTTGAGCGCAGGGTAATTGGACTCCCCCTCTCATCTTCTTTGATGGAGGACCTGTAGCTGACAGCCTTCTCTGGAATTCCTGGACTCGAGACCATACGAGTGCCCGCTGAATAGGCACGTCATAGGCAATGTGGTACGTTGATAGGGAGGTTTTCTGCCTCTACCAAATACAAGCTAAACCATATCTTCTTTGGGGGCATGGTGAATCTTTCCTGTGCGGGGAAAGCAAAATGCTGCATGATGGTCCATAGGTGAAGAGCGATGGTCGGTGTCATTGCTACCATGTCCTTCAGCTTATTGAGATCTTTATGTTTCATTCGGCTTGGAACCATTGTTTCCTTTTCAGTAGGAATGTGCATACCATACATACCCAATGCTTCTCGTACCAGATTGAGGGTCAGTTTGAATCTTTTAAGTTCGTGACCCGGAAATAGTGAAGGTACCACAAAAGTGCTGTCGCCTCCCTTGGCCCTGCTAGGAGTGATGGTAAAGATAAGATAAGAACAACGTAAGAAATCTGGCTTCGGTAGGTGGGCTCTGAAATAACTGTCCAGGCCTGCTTTGGTCCATACGGAACGCATGACTTCGGCATTCTGATAGCTCTCAAATTCGCGTGTGAAAAAATGGTAGCGTCCCCATTTACCATTAAACTCCAATTCAGCTTCCGAGAAATAGGTTCCATCGCCCAACGGTCTTGCAACATCACTGAACCAATGCGCGTGTTTGCCCACTTGAGAGGTGTGCCCCTGGGGAGGATCCTGAACTGGGAGTACATGCACAGCTTGAAGTTCTTGCGGCCTTTCGGTGAGATGTGGTTCGAGGAGGAGTGTTTCTATATCCACAATCTGTGCGCTGGATCCGGCGTGAGAACTGGCACCTCCGGCTTTTGCCATGGCCCTGCTTGCTTGATGGTTCTGTGAGAATATAGAACCAGGAGTTAACATCGTGATGGACAGAATAAATCCGTTGTTGTCCCCGTTACAACATTAACGTGAGGTAGATGATGAGTCAGTGGTTAGTAAGTGCACGATGACAGTGTGTGTAGTTAATTCCTGGATAGTCCTAGGAGCTAGATGGAAAGATGCACTGTCTGACTAATGCAGTTAGTAAGTGGAGATGAATTCACAGATTGGGGTCGGGGGGTTTATTACAAGTCTTAGGTTGCCAAACGCCATGAATGACTTTTGGTCTTGGTTTTGTGGAGATTTGGGAGGGTTGCACGAGTAATTCTGCTGGGAGTTGTTGTGTCATTGGGACCCATTTACGAGTGAGTCTATGCGTGCTTCTAGGTGGTAGTGTGTTTGAGTGTATCAAACAAGAGTGGGCGGCGGCTGCTTGAGCGAGTGAACCCTGTCGTGTATGATGTGAATTGTGTGGGGATAATTGAGCCCGCAAGCAAGCCTTAGGCACCCAAATATGTCTTGATTGTGGGTCAGCCTTCATCGACTTCTTGGGTACCCAAATGGATTTCACTTTCTCCACAGAGGTTTTAGGAGTCCTCTTATTAGCATCAAGTCGTTGATTACTAATAGGAAGTTGAGACCGTTGTTGCGACTTAGTTATGGTCGGCAGCTCGTCTTTCAGCACCCACATTTGTTTCATCGGCTGAGTTGTTCTGCTTCGCACGTTCTTTTGATCTCTCACCTGGAGAGTCTTCAGTGATTGATCTGCCCTGAGTTGCTCCCTCCTTCTGGCCTTTGGAAAAGAAGGGAGTTCCATTGTGGTTCTTACTCCTTCTTTGAGATCTTCGTTCTTCTGTATCACATAGCCTTTGACAAGAACAGCATGGTCAACTTCATGTGTACCCCTGGAGGGACCAGGAGTCTGTGCTCTTCCTAGTTCCTTGAGTGCTCCATTATTTAACTCAATTGTAATTCTAGTTTGATTCACCTATACCTGAAGAAGTCCACTTCTTAGGTTTAAGTTGACTGCTTGGCCATAGATCCAGTCTTGACCCAAGACAAGGGGTTCAGTGAGGTCCTCATCTTGACATACTAGTACTTTAACTGTCATTGCCTCATCATGAATATAGAGGGGAAGTTCCACCTCGCCTATGCAAGGGGTTTCCATGCCTCCCAATCCTATGAGATATGCTTTCACAGGATTGACAGTCAATTGCAACTCTTGACAGTAAGACAATTTAACAGCACTAGTGGATGTACCTGAGTCAATCAAGGCTCTTACAGTCCTTGCACTCTTTCCTTGTCCTATATCTAAGGTTATGAAAGGACGTCGATCAGTTATCCTTTGTGAGCTCATACCTGAAACTTCACACATAGCCACGTCATATCCCTGATCTGCATATGCATCTTGCCTAGGGTGCTCTCTACCTTGTCTTCTTAATTTCATTCTCCGTATGCGCTCTAGGGCTTCTGCTTGAGCTTCTTCTCGAATTCGCTTTTCTTCCTCTTTACGTTTCCTAGCAGTGTTAAGTCGACTTAGCATTTCCTCTGTGAGAGGTTCCTGATACAACTTGACTCTGCATCCGCTGATATAACTTGGGAGAACATCGCCTTCTAATGTGGCTAGTTGCACTGCTCCACTTGTTGAGATTCTGTTAATGATCATGGGTCCGTAACCTCTCTTCTCCAGTTTCCTCGCATGTTGTTTCAAAGTGTATACTAGTACTAGGTCGCCTGCCTTCAAACCTTTATCCTTAACATGGGCATCAAAATACGCCTTCTGTCGTTTCTTAGCTGCATATATCCCTGCAGTTGCCCTTAGTCTTGTTTCTCCTAATCGTTCAAGGTCAAAAAGTCTAGAGGAGAGTTCATGACCCGTCCATTCGTGCTCTTGTGCTACCTTCAATGTAGGTATCAAGAAGTCCAATGGTAGCACAACATTTTGGCCAAACACCATCTGAAAGGGGGTGGCTTGGAGTACCGTTTTGTAGGTGACTCGGTATGCCCAAACAGCATGGTGTAGCTGTTTGTCCCAATCAGAGCATTTATTATTCACGAGCTTGGTCAACACATTGCACAGAATCTTGTTTGTGCTTTCGGCTTGCCCATTAGCTTGTGGGTGGTAGGGTGCAGACTTCTTATGAACTACCAAGAATTCGTGGAGTAGATTTTCAATCACTTCGTTCAAGAAATGAGTGCCTCTATCACTCACTAACTCTATAGGTAGCCCGTATCTTGTGAACACATTCTCAAATAAAAACTTGGCTGTTGTTTGAGCATCGTTCTTAGTTGTGGCTTTTACCTCTACCCACTTTGTTAGATAGTCTGTCGCAACAATGATATATTCTGCATGGGAACCCTTAGCTGGGGGATTAATAGGACCTACAAAGTCTATTCCCCACTTAGAGAATGCACGTCCACCCATCATAGGTTTCAGTGGCATCTCATCTTTACGTATAGGATATTGAGTTCTCTGACAGACATCAGAACGTTTCACATAGGTATGTGCGTCCATGTGAAGGGTCGGCCACCAAAAGCCTGCAAATAGTATTGCCTTGATCACCCGATCTGGACCAAAATGTCCTCCTGCTACACCTTGGTGAGCAGTGTCTAAGATTTTGAGATACTCACTTTCATGGACACATAGTCTCAAGTAACCATCTTTACCACGTTTGTATAGATTGCCGCCAATGAGAGAGTAATCCTGGGCTTCTTGTTCTAAACTCCTTTTCCTGGCAAGCGTCATGTCTTGAGGGAATGTTTTCGTCCTCAGGAAGGATACTATTGGTTCACTCCAATCTGGCACTAGGGACACTTGATAAAGAGTGGCATATTCCACAGGTGGTTTAGTGCAACAGATTGGGCATTCCTTGCACAATTTTTGGACATCAGCTTCCATAGTTGGCCAATGTACTCCTAGTCTTCTTAGTGTTTGTAGGGTTCGTTGCTTTGAATGGTGTTGCTCTAATGCACCTACATGTGCTAATTGCAACCATTTTGTGTATTCATCCTCTTCCACACAACAGGCCAAGATCCCTTGATTTGTGTGCTTGTACATACTTCCAGCCATGATGTGATACTTTTGGGCTTTTACTACCTCCCTATCTTGCGTGTTTATTACTGGGTGACTAGGCCCGTATGTCAATACTGGCACTAGTGTCTTAGCCCACTGTGGCACCACTTCCAAATTAAACAAGTAAGCATCAGGAAGGTCATCTGACACTCCTTGTGGGGCTTCTCCAGATGTGAGCCTAGAAAGATGATCAGCTCTCAAATGAGTCCTCCCTTTTCTTACCACAACCTCGAAATCATATTCCATTAGTAAGAGAAACCATCTTACTAACCTTCCTGTATTGCATGGCTTGTTCACTAGATATAACAATGCTTGGTGGTCAGTAAAAAATTTAAACTTATTTGCCAGCAGATAATGTCTAAATTTCTTGACTGCATATACCATGCCTAAGCCTTCTCTCTCAGTAGTGGTGTAATTGCGTTCAGCTGCATTTAATTGTCTACTAGCATAGGCAATTGGAAGATCCATATTACCTTCACCAGTAGGTTGAGCAAGCACACACCCAATGGCATAACTGGATGCATCCACATGAACATGGAAAGGCTTGTTCCAATCTGGTGTGGTCAGGATTGGTGCTGAACATAATCTTCTTTTAAGCTCCTGGAAGGAATTCTCACATTCATCCGTCCACTCAAAGTTAGTCAAGAGTCCGTACATGGGCTTTGCGATGACAGCATACATGTGAATGAACCGGCGGTAGTAACCACAATGCCCTATGAAAGCTTGTACTTCCTTGACATTCCTTGGCCTAGGTAGCTCTGCTATGGCTCTCACCTTCTCTTCATCAGTGGATATGCCATTCTTTGAAACTATGTGTCCTAGAATCTTGCCTTGCCTGACAATGAAAACACATTTTTCTGGGTTTAGGCAGACTTGATATTCTCTACATTTGTCAAAGATTTGTCTGAGTTCGGGAATATGGGTTTGCCTAATGTTGGAATGAGCACAAAGATCATCAACATAGACTTCCAAATTCTTCCTCAGGAACTCCTTAAATACATGGCACATTAGTCTCTGGAAGGTAGCTGGAGCATTGGTAAGCCCAAATGGCATTACACGAAAGGCAAATATCCCCCACTCTGTGGCAAAAGCTGTCTTATGCTGATCTTCTGGAGCTATGGCTACTTGATTGTAGCCAGAGAATCCATCCAGGAAGCTGTACACTTCCTTGCCTGCTACTCTTTCTAAGAGATATTCTGTGATGGGAAGCGGATAGTTATCTCGGATTGTGGCTGCATTGACCTTCTTTAAGTTAATGCATACACGCATCTTTCCATTTTTCTTGGGCACCACTACAATGGGGGATACCCACTCAGTGTGCTCAATTTCATAGATAAATCCAGCTTCAACCAGTCTATCTATCTCCTCTTTGATCTTAGCAGCGTAATTATCGTTATATGTATAGGGCTTTTGCTTAGAGGGTTTGGCATCTGAAGTCATGGGGATGGTATGTGAGCATATGTCTGGATCAACACCTTTTAAGTCCTTGTAACTCCAAGCGAATACATCTCTGTATTCTCTTAGAAAGGCTATTAACGCATGCTCTTCTTCCTCTGTTAGGTCATGGCCTATGTACGTGCATCTCTCCTCTCCTTCTTCTAGGGCCACTACTATTTTCTTGGTGGTTTCTTTGTTATCATAGGCCTCTCCTGATTGCGCCTCCCGTTTAGGCATTCTTATCATAACTCTCCTGTCGTCTATCTCGTACTTCTTAAAATTTTCTGGGAACTCAAACAAAGATTCTTCCTCTTCTGGGGAGACTTCTCTCTTCTTTCGTTTCTTTCCTTCTTCCTTCGGGGTCACATGTGTTGCTAATCTTACGTCACTTGTAAGCTCTCCATGCCTCTAGGGTAGGAATTCTACTTCATGGAAGTATTCTTCATCTGATGCAAATGGTGGGTCCATAATGATTGACTCTAGGTCGGAGTCACTTGCATCCTCAAATGCATCAGGGCTAGGTTCACATTCTTCTAGAACTGCCTCTCCCATGATTGGCTCTATGGAGAAGACTGAAATGTCATAGCCATCCTCATCACAGTGAGGTGTCCATTGTTCCTCATTGATGGCTACATCCATTGTTGCTAAGATTTCTGCCCAGTCGTGGGGTTCAAATTCTTCGTCAGGAAAGACTACAGGTGCATAGGCTGGGTCATGAATTGATCTATGGTTTTCTTTTGCACCTACCTCTCTGGCTTTTTCTCTCTTCTCTTCCTCTACTGCTACTTTACACATCCATAAGTGAGTGTCTTCATGCATCCATGAGGATCCTGATCCTATGGAATGCACCGATTCCGTATCGTCCTTGGCTCTATGGATGGGGTTCCATTGGATAGGAGGGACATCTCTATGAGAGTAATCCTTGAGATTGACTTTGGTCGTAACACCTAAGTGCTGCAGGTATAAAGAATTGGTTCCCCAATCCTGTACCACTTGCAACTGTCGCATAAAAGGTCGTCCCAAGATCATCTCGTAGGCATGATTTTTGCTGAAGTCACATATGGAAAATGTGTGCTCAAACTCGACACCACAGGTGGTGAGAGTTATTCCTTCTAGCAATCCTAAGGGTCTCTCAATATGACCATCGGCCATCTGCAATTTCATTCTCGTTGGCCTGAGTGCTGGCTTGCCCCAACGCTTCCATAGGGAAGTGGTGGCAATTGCAACTCCTGCGCCTGAGTCCAAAATTGCCTTGGTGGTATACTCTTGGTAGGTAATGGGAAGATAGGTGTTCCCTTCTTCACCTTCACACATATCTCCTATCTTATCCAAGGGTATCTCTGGCACTATCCTATGGGATCCTACCTGGGAACGAGGTTTGGCTATCTCGGGCACTTGATTGGCTACATGTTCCCACACTTCTGGTCTAACCTTAAGCAGCTCTTCCAAAGTGAGATTACATTGCACTTTGGTAGTCTTTACTACCTCTGTGTTCCTAGGTATGACTAAGTCTTCATTTCGTATTATGACTGTGGGGGTTCTCATACAAGTAGACTTGACTTCCCATGGGCCCGTGAAGTGAGGTAATTCCTGTAGAGAGTTAGACTCAAAGTCTAATCTCTCTTGTGATTGGGTATTCTCCTGCTCTCCATAAATGGAAGGAAGGTCTTGTGGGAATTGATCGTGTGTGTCATCCACCAGTTCAATGGGGGGAGGGACCTCACTTTCCTTAGCCCATTTGTCTTCTTGAATCTCGCGTAGGAATTCTGGTGTGAACCGATTCATAGAAGATGATGTGTCTGGCTCCGTAGAGTTAGGCACATAGGCTCTCTGGGTAGGAAGACCTGCTCTTTCACTAGCCTTGTTATGGTGTTGAGTGGCGAGTTCCTTTCGTGATTGTGCCATTGGATTCTCTATTCTTTCTAGGGAGGGGGGATTGTCTGATTCTGTGGAGTTGGGTACGTAAGCTTTTGATGGGGAATGGGTCATGTTTTTGCTTGCTTTATCTCTTTCTTGATTTTTTTTCTTCCTTGGTAGATCTTGCAATTATGCCCTCCAACTTCTCTAGAAGTCCATCCAAGTGTAATTGCGTCTTGGCTGAGCCCGAGTAATTGAAAAGGCGACTGGCTTCAAACATAGTCTGAGCCAATGCGACCATTTTCGCACAAAGCTTGGTTCTTTCTATCTCTAGGTCAGCTCTAGGGTAGCACTTGTCATGATCCGTGACATTGGGCCCTTCTTGGATTCTGGCCTGATATGCTTTAAGCATCATGTCTATGTCTTCAGGAGGAGGATCAGCTAATATTGATCCTGCTCTAGGGGGTGGTGGAATCGTATGAGGTGGATTGGAAGGTGGCGGGTCGGATAGCGATGGGAATGGTGGTGGTGGGGTAGTGTGAGAGGGAGTTTGAGATGTGATTTCAGTTATCTTGGCTTTGGTTTCTCTTATGCTTTCCTCAAGTTCACTCATCTTTTTAGCCCATTGTCTTTTCATTCTTTCCCGACTATCTTTCCATTCTCTAGTCCTTTTCTTTGTCATGCTCTCGGTTTCACTAGCCTCTGGGTTCTTATCCTGGTTTACCCCTTGGTTCTGCTGCAATGCCTGAGCTCTAGTCACTACCTGTACTGGTGCGGTGGATGTCACACTTCCTGTGGAGTCTACCACCAACCCAATAACGTTAATAGGGGTGATTTTTGGCATATTATTAGGATTTTTAGGGCAATCTCGTAAGAGATGCTCCTTTCCACACTCTTGACAATAACCCTGGATCGTTACTGACTGGGGTTGTGTAGGTGAAGGAAAGGGACAGTCACGAATGAGATGATCTCCTTGACATCTGTAGCATGGTCCTCTAGGGAATGGGGGTCTTACTTGTCTAGGTTGGGGTCTAGGGTTGGGGTTTGCATACATGACGTTTGTGTAATCTGATTCCCAACTAGGTTCATTTGGCTCTTCACTATAGTAAGACTCACCATGTTCAGGAGACTGCATATAGTAAGCCTGGGGACTATCAACATGTGTAGAATCGAAGCTATGGTCACTGGGAACACTTTCTGAAAGCAATGGCGTTATGGGGACTATAGCTCTATTCAGGTTTTCTTCAGCAGCATCATACTTGACAGGTATCAAGCTGGATGGAGCTGGAGGTTGTTGGGCTAACACAGGCTGAGGCCTTTGCTGGGCTTGGTATTGTGTTTGGTAGGTTTGTTGAGGCCTAGCATACTGTTGTGGTGGGTACTGGTTCTGATATCTGCCTTGTTGAGGGTATGGTTGAGGGTAGGTTTGCCTAACAGCTTGTTTATTGTATGGGCAGTCTTGTGCTATGTGATTTGTGTATGTTCGTTCTATGATGCAGTACTGGCTACTAGGATTTACTTGGGGTTGGGCCATAATGGGACATACATTCGCCATGTGGTCGCCGCCACAAGTGTAGCATCTCTTCACAGGGGCAAACCTTGGGATCTGTTTACTAGTGAAACCTAATTTCTGAGCTACTTTCTCTGCAAGTTCCTCAATTGATGTGGATTGTGTGGAAGAGAGGTTAGAGGCATTATCAGAATCTTTGTATATCTTGGAAAGCTCTAATTCCTCCCCTAGGTTATCCTCAATGTCAATGCACATGCGTACACAATCTTCTATTGTCCTAGGGTCCTTCAAGTACACATACGATCTCAATTTGGTACTTAGCAGTCCATCCAAGAATAAGGCCACCTGCTTAGCTGGTGTGGGTAGCTCTGAAACAGGGCATCTTTCTAAGTATTGCCTAAATCTTCTTCCTACAAGTCTCACGGTTTCTTGCAGGGTCTGCTTGAAGCTGTGGATCAGTGAGGAGGTATTATGTCTTATGCCACTCTTAGAGAATTCAATAATGAAAGCCTCTAGGAGTTGGTCTATGCTCCTGAACTGTCTCTCGTTTAGTGGCTGAAACCATGTCAGGGCAGTGTTCCTAAGGGTCAGACCAAAGGCATTATACTGTGTGAATAGATCCTCCACTTGTTCAGCTCTCAGGACTTGTCTAAACTCAGCCACATGATCGTATGGATCTCCCGTGCCATCGAAGTAGTTCTTCATGGACTTAACTAGCTGCGTTGGTCTCAAAGTCCTGGTGTGCTCTCTAGGTCGTGGTAGAGGGAACTCATCTGCGTTCCTTTGATTCCTGTGAGCTCTAAGTACCTCAGGCTCTACTCTATTTGTTTCCGTCCTCGTTCTCTCTCTGCCCCCTGAGTTGGCAAAGCTCACTTCTGGCCTATCTCTACTTCTGTCTCTTTGAGTTCCATGAGCTTGGGATGTTCCCGCTCCAGGGTGACCGTAGGACACATTTGATCTTGGTTGGGGGAAAATAATTTCACCTTTCCAAGTGTAAGCATGCCCATCATTTTTTGTCACCACGAAGATCCTCTCTGAGGCGTGATCTAAGTAGGTCACTCTACCTGGGCTATCAGGATCCTTAAACTCATAGATCATGATTGTTCCAATATCAAATGGCCGATCAGATTTATATCTCCAAAAGGCTTCTTCAGTTTCTCGGTTCAGAAGAAGATCTATGCTCTTATTATCTTGGGGAATCCACTCTGGTGTGACAATCCTCGTAAGAACAGATTTCCCTCGGGGGGTCCTCGGTTCTACCCCCATGTTTCCTTGCTCTAGGTCATCTAAGTCCGATTCTAGGACTACATTCCCAAATTCATCAGTTCTATTGGGGTGGCTGGTGACTACATATATTGTCCCTTCCTTGTCTAAGTAAACTCCATTTTCGAACTTGACAGCTGGGCGCTCTAGTCCAATGGATTGATCAGGATTCTTAATCTGTACCACAGATCTTCCTAGGCCGTCCTCATAGATGCTAGCACCCAATCGGTTGGTCCTAAGGTATTCCAACTGCGTTTTGTAAGGGCCTTCTACCCTATGCAAGTACGACACTCCTGAACTGCCTGTAGGTCTGTCCATGCCTTGAGACGTCTCTGATTCACTGGTATCCGAGCTAGGATAATGCGAGTGGTGACTCAACTGCTGGGCCCAAGACCTCGCAGTATGATTGACACTAGCCTCTGAAGACCTAAGGCTTTGCCTATCCCTCGCTAGATGTCGCCCTGATCTAAGGTTCATATGCTTAACTGATTAACCCAATTTTCCCAGGTACAACCACATTTCTGAGTCCTTTGTATCAATTACTTATTCCCCTTTTTATGTTGATTACCGTGTTTATACTCTTGTCTGATATCACGTCGTTAGGAATACTTGAGTTTAATTTCGCACTTTAGTTTGGTCATTTCTCGTTAGGTTCTTTTCCTTTAAGGTTGTCGTTCACACACACAGGTTATCTCTTGACTTGAACTTGATTTCTTAGATAGTCTTTGATTTATCTCGTGCCTATCGTTGCCTGGAATTACTTCTAACACTACCCGCACTTAGCCTAAACTAAGAATTGACAGGGGGTGTTGCGGGTTTTCCAACCTTGAGTTCCTTTCCTCGAGTTGTTGCCCTGGTGTGCCCAGGACGCGTGTTCCCAAGCCTGCACTTACTCTTGCTTTGTGTACCTTTTGATGCTCTCAAAGGACCTGTAAAAGGCCCACCGTTAGCTCCAAACTTAAATTCAAAAGACAGAACCAAACACTTTCATTCATGTAACACTTCACCAATCTGCACTATGACTTTTGGAAAATAATTCTAGGGATCCCTGAATTTTGTTCCCCCTGGGTATGGTCAACCTCAAGATACCCTAACTGAAAATCAATGCATCATTCTTATAAAAAACAGTTGAGGGCGTGTAGTATATGCCACGAGCTTTTTGACAAGCCCTAGAGCTCAAGAAATGGATTTCGTATGAAAAAGTTATGACCGTTCGGGGTTTTGGAGTTAAAACAGGATTCAAAACAGGCTAACAGGAATTCTCAAGTTGCTTGTGGCACGGCCTCGCGATGCAATACTATACCCTAGTGTTTGCCCCACACTTAGCCAAAATTAAGACCACTATTTTTTTCCCAAAAAATTTGACCTAATTTGCCCTTCTAACGTGTTCGCAAAGTCTGTCGGTCGCGATTGACAGGTCAATCGCGATTGACGTGTCGATCGCGATTGACAGGTCCGTCGTGGCTGTCAGTCGCGATTGATGTGTTGATCGCGATTGACAGGTCCGTCGTGGCTGTCAGTCGCGATTGATGTGTCGATCGTGATTGACAGGTCCGTCGTGGCTGTCAGTCGCGATTGATGTGTCGATCGCGATTGACAGTTGTCTCAAAAAGTCAATCAGTCGTGGTCAAAGGGTCGTTGACTCTGTCAGTCGCGATTGATGAGTCGATCGCGATTGACAGGTCGGTCGCGAGGTTTGTCCATCGTGGTCAAACAATCGTTGACTCTATCGATCGCGATTGATGTGTCGATCGCGATTGACAGGTCGGTCGCGAGGTCTGTCCGTCGTGGTCAATCAATCGTTGACTGTGTCGGTCACGATTGATGACTCGATCGCGATTGACACGTGTCACGCGTAGGCTCCGTTGGTCGTGGTCAATCGGTCGTTGACTCTGTCGGTCGCGATTGACAGAGCCGTCGTGGGCTGTCGATCGCGATTGACGTGTCGATCGCGATTGACAAAAATCTGTGGAATTTCAAAAAACTAAACACATTTTTGGGAAGCTCTAGGCCTGTAGGTCATGGATATGCACTTTGTTTAGCAAATAGATCAACTTTTCTGTCGGTCACGATTGACAGAACCCGGCGACACACAGACAGTTACTTCGAATTCCGTACCTGCGCAGGGTGCTGGGGCCGATGATGCGGCCTGTACCTGCAATAGAGCTCAAAAAACATGCAAAGACAGCACACACAATTTCGCTCTCTCGCTCTCTCTCACAAGTGAAATGAGGGAAATGAGGTGGAGATGGTGATATGATCAAAAAACAAAAATTTTCGCGATGATGGAGATGGAGGTGGGAGATGGTGATGATGATGATGGTAATGAAGGTGGTGAAGAAAAAACAAGAAAATAGATGGAAGTGAAAAAAATACCTACAACTCCAACGCGTCAACTCTACGTCTTACCATCACACGCTCGTCCTCAAAGCTCGATCCCCGGCAACGGCGCCAAAATTTGGTGTAGCTCAGTGATGAGTAGCACCTCCTTTAATGTCAATCCGGGAAGATATGAGGATGGTATGAAGACCTCGAGCAAGTGGAAGCACAAGTGCGTGAGTGAGAAGCACACCAACATGCACACACATACACACACACGCGCACACACGGCAAGACAAAGAGTGAGGAGCAATGGAGTTCTTTTGATTACTTTCGAAGAGCTCTTACAAGTTCGTTTCAATTACAATCTAACCTCAAAAATGAGCTCTCTAGCTCTTTTTATAGTTTTTGACTAGCTTTGGCCCTGTCCAGACCTAGTGTCCAGCCTAGTTAAAAATTAGGTTCCAGGGCCAATTTGAGGGCTTAAACGGAGTCTAAAAAATACGAAAATTGATATGTAGGTACTTCTAAGGCTCCTCAAGCTCGAGGACTCCTCGGCTTGCACAAAATGGAGCTACAAAAATATGAAATGGTATTTACAATGATTGTTAGTGATAAGAATCACTTTTGATTGGTGTAGGATTTTGAAAAATTAAAGGATGCCTTAGTGCTAGATCTGCGTGAATGCTCGTACTTGCTTCTCCATGAAGAAAATTATTGGCCTACTTGCCAGATCTTCGTTGACTGCCCTGTCTGCTTGTGTTGTCCCTTCGCTCTGACTCTCTTCGTCTTGTGGCTCCTTCGGTTCCCCGACTGCTACCAACATAGTCCATCCCACAACTCAGAGCATGGATTAAAAGACCTTCTTCTATGGCCATATATATACTGCAGGCTTTCAGGACACACAAACTTGTAACAACACTTGGCTGTATGCCTTCAAAAAGTGATCTATTGAATAGGTCAAAGAAGCCAGAAATAAGACCACCCCATGTCATGACATTTCTATCTGGAAGCCTCATCATGCCTGGCTTTCAGGCGATGGGCAAGGTCATCAAATGTCAGGTCTACCAGCATGTCCAATGCCTTGTGGACTAACTGATGATGGTCTCCTTTCCTCTGTAGTTATTACCAAGCTTCTCTAAACCCACTTGATTAATAACACTTTAATCATTGTGGTTACCTGCAAGTTATGGTAGCAGATTGAATTTCTACACCTGTATGTCCATCACTATTCTGATCTGTTTTTTCAATTAAGTTTTCAATTATTTTGATTATGATGATTAATCGGCTGATTGATTTAAATTTCTGTTGCTGCATTACTAAAAGCCAAACTGGTTGCCAATGGAGATGCTCAATGGAAATAGTCTATAAAATCTTTTAAAGGGTTACAAAACATTCAATCCAAATATCTGCCAAATACCTTGGATGAATATGAAGATGGAGAATAAGTTTGACTATCTATCTTATCTTGGATGAATATGATTATGAAGTAGTTTACCAAGCTTCTCCAAACCCACTTGATTGATAACACTTTAATTAAGGAGTAGTAGCAGATAAAAATTCTATATCCCCAAGTGCATAGAGTCAACGTTGCCTTGTCTATCACTGTTCTGATAAGTCCTTTTCAATTAATCTTATTATGATAATTAATCAAACTGATTAGCCAAATCTTGTTTAATCTAAACTTTTTCTATTGTTGTTCATTTAAAGCCAAAAATCTTGGTCAATGGAGACGATCAAGGGAAATAAAAATCCACAACGTAATAATTTGGCCATCTTTTCCCTGCAACATTATAACAATCAAGAAGCATATGTAACAATGACCCAAAAGATGAAGCAACTAGATATGAGATGCTACACACACAATTACCTTACCTGGGTTCTTTTCAGTGCCTTCTTGTGGGAAACAATTTCAAACTTCTTGGAAACCTGTCCAGTTTAGCAACCTGTCCTCAAATGCATATACATACCTATCGCGATTTATTTTGACATATGCATACTTAGCACACACACTTGCACATACACACACGTGCATACATACTTCTACACACATCTATTTGGAAACAACATTAGATTACAAAATTTTTGATCAGAGATAGGTCCCAAATTCCAAGAAGTTCAGTGTGCAAGCCTTCAAATCCTCTAAAAGGATTGTTCAGTGTACACACATACATACACACATATAAGCATGAATAAAAACATAATATATACATGCAAGCATCACACATACTCTTGAATTTCAAACATACATATATACATTCACGAATACAAGAATACAAACATGCACACATGTAAGCATCTCACATGCAAGAATCACCCATGCACACATATACATAACATATACATATTACATGCATCACACATGCATCCATATGTACATACACACATACATATTACATGCATCACACATGCATCCATATGTACATACACACATACTATTACATGCATCACACATGCATCCGTATGTACATACACACATACATACATGCACGAATACAAGAATACAAACATACATACATGCAAGAATACATGAATACAAACATACACACATGCAAGCATGGCACATGCATGAGTCATACATACATAGATACATAAATAGGCATGAACATTGAACAATAGGAACCTTTGAATCTCATCATTTCAGATATTAAAAATAAAACAACAAAAATCGGCAAATATTGAAATCGTCGATATATTCAGAACCTATCAAAACAATAAGAAACATTAATATAAATTATACTTCACCATAATATTAAAAAAGAAATCAAATAAAACAGTTACCTTTTTATAATCAATGTCAGTTGATTTGAAAAATATTAGAAGGTTCAACATCCTCCATGTGTTTTCTTTGGCCTGATACTACACATTCACTTCTTCGTTGACATTGACTTTTCCATATGGCATAAGCTTCTTCGAAAGGGAAAGTTTGAAGGTCACTCTTAGAAACAAACAATCTAAGACATGTATCCAAGTTTTTATTCAATCTATTTCTCGTTGCATTTCTTATGAAAGTTAAGCTACTCCATAGACGTTCATCTTCAACGGATCCAAGGATCATTGTTAGACATAAATTTTCTACTTTAAATAACTCCGACATAGATTCCTTCAAGAATGGAGATATATCGAGATTTTTCCATAGCTTTGTCATTGCACCTGGATTTGAAGGATCTTTGACAAAGTTAAATTGCTCCCACATCGTTTGTCCAAATATCCCAGATTGTTTTTTCAAAAGATTTGGATTTATAATTCCTTCTAGAATCCTATCTCCTAAATATGCATTCTTTCCAAAATGATCCGATAATACTTGGACATTGCTTTTAAAGTCATTTGTTAAAAAGCTCTTGTCTTTTGCATGATTCCAATATAAAGGATGAACTATGGCCATTGCTTCTAAGAGCTCATCTCGAGGAAATCTCTCTCTGATCTCAGAAGTCAATTTATTACATATGGATCTTAAGCCTTGTTTTACACTATCAACTAGGATAGCAAAGAATGTTTGATTAACTTTTTTCTGATGCATACTCCTTGACTTTTTCGTGATACATAAAGAGGAATCTGCTTATCTTTCACAAATATGCACAACCAACCTTTCTTATTGTATTGCAAAAAACTATCTTTTACACCAACTTGTAGCAACGATTCCCACTCGATAAATTCTTGCGAATCAAAACCTGATGTCTCAGAATAAAAAGTTTCTAAGCGCATACAAGTCATTTTTCTTGCTAGTGCGTATTCCATTACATAAATATCTCTTGATTGAGAAACTTTTATCAAATTATTCATTTCTCTTAACAATGGTAAATGATTCCTCTAAGATAGAGAAGAGTTTCCACATCACTTAGCATTTGCAACAAAGTATGAGCTTTTCTTTTTTGTATTCCTGTACTTAAAGATATAATATTGACCACACCGATGACTGATTTATATTCTTCAAAAAGACGTTCTACAGGTCCAATAAGTGAAATCCATCTGGTGTCAATATTTTTTTTCAATTTTCTTCCCTTACTTATCCCATCCGAGAAGCATTTAAACTCTTTAATACGCTTAGGACTTTTTGAAAAGAAAGCATATGCCTGGTGTACAAGATCTTCAACTTTTTGTACAAAAACAAATTGTGACACAATTTTAAATGCCAGATTTGTACGATGAGACATACTATGTATACCTAAAGCATAT
Organism: Ceratopteris richardii; assembly: GCA_020310875.1. Lineage (NCBI taxonomy): Eukaryota > Viridiplantae > Streptophyta > Polypodiopsida > Polypodiales > Pteridaceae > Ceratopteris > Ceratopteris richardii. The sequence continues at coordinate 64,904,981 of CM035407.1, forward strand.
GGTGTATAGTTTTGTTGCAATTGAACACACAATCCATTTCTAAGCCCATGCATAACTGAGCATCCATCAACACCAATGCATACTATCTTTTGATTAATATCACTAATTGACATCCCTCCAATATTTGAAATGGAATCTAAAACAAGTTGCACCAACAAATTAGAAGTTGCACTTCCCTTTAGTTGAAAAGCACCAATAAATTTGGCTTTTCTTGCATAATTCTCCACAATATATGCATGGATACATACCCAAGAAGTGCAATCCCTTGCTGTCACTTCGTCAAGGGAAATAGAAATAAAAGTAGCATTCGATAAACTTTTTTTCAAGTCGAATTTGATTACCTCTCCCATTGCTTTTGCAAATTCCCATCCTGAAGACTCTGTCCAATATTGTGTCGGAAAAATTTGAATTCGTAATCCAATGAAATTCAATGGAACTCTCCACTTAAGATAATCAGACATTGGTTTTCCAATGGACAAGATATGTAGCACAATTGAAAATTGCATTAATATGGCTTCATTATCTGATTTGAGCTTTCTCTCAAAAAGATGCATGAAGGATCTTTTTTTCTCATTACTTTGCTCCAAAAGCAATAAATGAGAATTATAGGCATCTACATTTTGTAGATGCCTACATTCATCTTTTGTTTTCCATCTAACGATGTTTTCCATTTTCCCTTCTACTTCTACTTTCTCATACATTTTACCCACATGTTTTTCAATGGTATCTAATTTCAATTGTAACTTGACTTGATTACCGAATTTCCAACTACATGGTATACAAGTGGAAAATTTTGGTTCTTCTTCACCCTCAATTATCAAAGGCTCAATAAAAGGAAACTTTGTTATCCAATCTATTTTAAAATTCCTTCCTATATCCCATTGACCCTTCCCTCTCTTCATACGTTTAGACAATGGAGTGTCATTTGAGGTTTTCGACTCTGACACAGAGATGTTAGAGCATGCAATCAGAGGCAAAGTTGTAGGCTCAAGGGATGAGCTTGCTACACATGAAGAGTGCATGACATGCATACCTCCAATCCCTCCTTTAATTGAATAAAGATTAGAAATGGATTTTCTCTTAGGTCTCGAATTGATTACAACCTTTCCTTTTGCCTTTGACTGCATCTTAGTAGTTCCTGGATATATAGAAGACACACACATGAACACACCCATGAGAGAAGCATTTGAAATCTTCCAACACTAATCCTATGTCTTTCTATAGATCCATTTTTATATATACATACAAACCCTAACTCTACTACACAGGCCCTAGACCTAACACATATATATAATTATTAAACCTATACACATGCCCTACACCTACCACATATATACAGTATATACAAATTATATATATTATATATTTAGAGAGAGAGACTACTTGAAGGGAGTTGAGTACATACCTAATGGATGATTATTCCCATCAAAAACACTGACGACATATTGAGAGGACGGCGAACTCCCAGCCATTTGAAGCAAGATGATATCGTCTGCCACAGCAACTGCAAGCTACACTAAAAAAGATAAAACTCACTTGATCGAGTATTGTGGGGAAAAAAGCTTGCACACACATTCATGTTCTAATGCACCCACTTCATAAGGATGCTTGAAGGCTAACAATGAGAAGCCTGAAGGCCAATATTCAAGCTCTCTTGATAGCAATTTTCAAGCAACGGAACTATATTTAGAAGGTGGTCTTATGTTTGATATGAACACTCCACCACAAGCTGGTAATCTACAGCCTTTTCATATTTGCATCGTGTTCGGATACATATGAGCGAAATTTAATATATAGAACATCAAGATCATACAGCTATAGAACATCAAGATCATACAACTTATATTCTTTCATATATAGAACATCAAGATCATACAGCTTATATTCTTTCATATATAGAACATGAAGATCATACAACTATTCTCCCATCATTCCAAAAGTGAAACAACTCATAACTCTAAGTGTGGGCATACCTATGTATATACAAGCATAAAAGTATGGAAGGACATGAGTGAGTGAGTAAGTGAGTGAGTGAGTGTGTGTGTGTGTCTAGAATATTCAACTGCATACAAATGTATGTATATGCAAGTATCAGAAGTTGGTGTGCATGCATCTGTATTTCAAGCGTTTGAGAATATCCTATGCATGTGATGCATGTATGTCGTACATGCACATATACGTGAACATATGCACTGTTGTGTATGTACACAGCACATTCACTATGTGTGTCCTTTTCCCTATACATTTTGTGTGAACCTGTCAATTTGTCTGAATGTGCAGGAAAAAAATCCAAGGCTGTTCAGGTCTACAAACAAGGTCCCTAGCAGTCTCTCTCTCTCTCACACACACATTATACATATCCCATTAATAAATAAGTGAATGAATAAATGCATACCATGTATATACAAGCATAAAAGTATGGAAGGACATGAGTGAGTGAGTAAGTGAGTGAGTGAGTGTGTGTGTGTGTCCAAAATATTCAACTGCATACAAATGTATGTATATGCAAGTATCAAAAGTTGGTGTGCATGCATCTGTATTTCAAGCGTTTGAGAATATCCTATGCATGTGATGCATGTATGTCGTACATGCACATATACGTGAACATATGCACTGTTGTGTATGTACACAACACATTCACTATGTGTGTCCTTTTCCCTATACATTTTGTGTGAACCTGTCAATTTGTCTGAATGTGCAAGAAAAAAATCCAAGGTTGTTCACGTCTACAAACAAGGTCCCTAGCAATCTCTCTCTCTCTCACACACATTATACATATCCCATTAATAAATAAGTGAATGAATAAATGCATACCTATGTATATACAAGCATAAAAGTATGGAAGGACATGAGTGAGTGAGTAAGTGAGTGAGTGAGTGTGTGTGTGTCCAGAATATTCAACTGCATACAAATGTATGTATATACAAGTATCAGAAGTTGGTGTGCATGCATCTGTATTTCAAGCGTTTGAGAATATCCTATGCATGTGATGCATGTATGTCGTACATGCACATATACGTAAACATATGCACTGTTGTGTATGTACACAGCACATTCACTATGTGTGTCCTTTTCCCTATACATTTTGTGTGAACCTGTCAATTTGTCTGAATGTGCAAGAAAAAAATCCAAGGCTTTTTAGGTCTACAAACAAGGTCCCTAGCAGTCTCTCTCTCTCCCTCTCACACACACACATTATACATATCCCATTAATAAATAAGTGAATGAATAAATGCATACCTATGTATATACAAGCATAAAAGTATGGAAGGACATGAGTGAGTGAGTAAGTGAGTGAGTGAGTGTGTGTGTGTGTCCAGAATATTCAACTGCATACAAATGTACGTATATGCAAGTATCAGAAGTTGGTGTGCATGCATTTGTATTTCAAGCGTTTGAGAATATCCTATGCATGTGATGCATGTATGTTGTAAGGAATTGAACTCACAACCTCTTGGTTAGGAATTCTGCCCCCGCCCGCATTGAGATGCTTATCGCAATCATTCTCATGCTTTAGCTTAGAGCAAAAGAGTACTAAAAAGAGTATATAATCTCTGAAGTGTTTGGCGAGGGAGTCGAACTCCCGCCCCTCTGTTGAGAGGGCGTTTCCTTATCCACGGAGAGAAGCGCCGTTCGTGATATCCATTAAGGAGCAGATCTTTATAGATCATCCGTTCGCTGAAGGAGGCTTCATCGAAGAAGATCCAAAAGATAATATTTTTGGTGAAGCAGAGGGTGATCGAACCCCCGTCCCCTCGATTGGAGCACGCTGCTCTATCTAGAAGAGCATCACCGTCCGCGTGAAGATATAACAGAAGTACTAGCTGAACTCCTGAAGAAGCTCTCAAATAGCGGCAAAAAAGGTATATTCTCTCTGCTATAGGTCCACGGGATTCGAACTCCGATCCGGAGTATCACAGAGAACTCACAACCTCTTGGTTAGGAATGTGATGGGCTAACCACTTGCCCCAAAAGCCATGGTTGAGGATTACTTCCTAATCCTCTCTCTTAGGGTGTAGTTCAACCATCTCCTATCTATCAAGGGTGTGGTTCAATCACTTTATTACATTCTTCCCCCCTTGGTCAATCATTGTCCTCAATGATCTGCTCTTTGTATCCCTCTGGCCTCGGTGCTCAGCCCCTTGAACTCCCTAGGTGCCCTTGAATTGATGTCCCTGAACCTCGCACAGTTTCTTGAACCTTGTTCGCAACATTGGTCTCTTGAACCCTTGCTCTCAACCTTGGTGTCTTGAACCTTCTTGTTTGCAACCTTGGTGTCTCGAGCCCTTGTTCTCAACCTCAGTCTTGAACCTTGTTCTCACCCATGCTTGGTATCTTGAACACTCAATCAAGTGTCACCCAAGGATTCCCAAGGAATTCACACTTCCAAGCTAGCTCATTGGAAAGTTCGTTCCGAGAGCTTTCCAACGGTATATTATACGCCTCAATCCGACCTACGGATTGAGAGATACACCTCAATCATTGTAAGGTCCATCCTTGAAACCGACGCGCGCACCTTCCACAATTCCTACCCATTCACATAGAGGATGCCCAAGCGCCTTTTTTAGAGGCCATTGGATCATTCCACCTTGCCCAAGCCTACTTCCTAGGCTCTGATACCAATGTAAGGAATTGAACTCACAACCTCTTGGTTAGGAATGTGATGGGCTAACCACTTGCCCCAAAAGCCATGGTTGAGGATTACTTCCTAATCCTCTCTCTTAGGGTGTAGTTCAACCATCTCCTATCTATCAAGGGTGTGGTTCAATCACTTTATTACATATGTCATACATGCACATATACGTGAACATATGCACTGTTGTGTATGTACACAACACATTCACTATGTGTGTCCTTTTCCCTATACATTTTGTGTGAACCTGTCAATTTGTCTGAATGTTCAGGAAAAAAATCCTTGGCCTTCGGGGCTCTCATTGGACTATGTCAACAGTAGCACGGGCCGTGTTTGCTATTGTACAGGTCAACCCCAGCTCAAATGTCTCTCCATCTAGCCCTAAGCTAGCCTCCCTTGGGGATGACATAGGTTCAAGTCCTGTTGGCTGCACCGAGACCATGCTCCTCATCACATGCTATGATGAGATGTTAAACCCACTCCATTAGAGGAATCGTTGGCCTTCGAGCGCTCTCATTAGACTATGTCAACGGCAGCACAGGCCATGCTCGCTGCAATAGGGTTTGACCCCAGCTCAAACCAGTCTCCTCATCTTGCCTCAGGGACATCCCTACCCAATTCCTACCCTTCGCAAGCCTCCAGGCTCTATTAATTCCTAGCACCTACTTCAATGGGATTCAAGGGGTCCCATGGATATTATGCCCTTCACATTGTATTTCTTCATTCATTGTGCGTTTAGCATTGACATCATATCCAAATTACATGGATTTCCATTTAATGTGCATGAAAAGACTTTGAAAACAAAATTGCATAATAAACCATTGAGTACAAGTGTACCAGATCTTTGTAAGTGGTGCCTGTTTTATATGTTTCAGGTTTGAACTTCTTTATTCTACCTTTATTGAAGCTCAAACTGAACAACACTTGGTAAACAGGCATAACCTCCATAGGACCTCCCTATGTCCCCACAAAGCAAGATCATAAAAAAGCTCAAGGTCAACTGGTTTGCAAACTCACGGCCCAGTTGTTTGCAGCCCAAATGCTTAAAGACCCAGAGTCCCACTAACTTTTGGCCTCGAGTCAATGCCAAAATTGATTTGCAACCAGAAGGCCCATTAGTTTGCTACTCGAAAGCAAATTGGTTTACAATGTGAAGGCACACTGGTTTTGGTGGTCCAAAGACCTATGTCCCAAAATCAGCAATGTCACTTCCTATTAAAGTCCTTTGAACTTGTGATCCACTCTGTCAAAAGCCAAGGTGTTTCTACTGCAGCACACCCAGTGGATGGCGTCTACTATTGGCCACTAATTTGACTTTGACTTCTGATAAGGTTACATATCATTCAATGTTTGTGTAAATACGTCAAGAAATGCATGCCATTATAAAGTATGTTTGTTTCTCTTACCAAACCTAGAGGGTCACTTGCTATGGGTTGAACCTTTTCCCACTTTCTTGAGCATTAACCAGTTCACAGAGCTGAGCATTAGAAAAGAGATTGGCATTCCCACAATCACTCTGATGTGCATGTGTGTGTGTGTCTATATATATATATATATATATATATATATATATATATATATATATATATATATATATATATATATATATATATATATATATATATATATATATATATATATATATATATATATATATATATATATATATATATATATATATATATATGGGAGAAACAATATCATTTTTACTCTACATAGATGAAAAATACTTTCTTCAATCACCATGCAATATGAAGAGCAAGGCATGAGAACAGACACATCTTGAAAAAAAGTTTCAGATACTTTGATCGAAGTTTCCTTAAAATGATGCTTTCCTATCATGTGGATCTAAGCCGATCTAGTAAACTGTTGTTTGGCATTCAGATAACATTTCATGGTCTCTCTCATTCAAGTCATATTAAGAAAAGAACGAAAAAATGCACATACATTTTGCAAATTCTATAATATTGATAGACAAATGGCCTTCCAACAGCAGTTCCTTGTCCTCTACCTATAGAAGGACATGTTCTTTGCTTTTTAAAAAGCATTGTTTAATTCCCCTTACACAAATAGAACTGTTGCTCTAGCACAATGGTGAGAACCACGTTAAGAAGCTCCACCTCCTTAATGTCAATCTGCGAAAGAGATAGGAGTGATATGAAGATCGTGAATGTGAGATGAAGTGAGAGTGAAGGTGAGAAGCATAGAATTGCACACACACATACACACACACTACAAAAGAGACAAGCAAGACACAGTGGAAGGTGAGAAATCAACTCTATTACTCAAGAACACTATTACAAGCTCAAAAGAACTCTAACCTCAAACAAGCTAACCTCAAAAATGATCTCTCTAGCTCTTTTTATAGTTTCTAGACTAGTTTTGACCGATTTCACATCTAGTGACCGGCATAGTTAAAAATTAGGTCCTAGATGCTATTTGAAAGGATAAACGGTGTCTAAAAATAACGAAAATTGATACGCTCATTCTACCTAAGCTCCTCAAGCTCAAGGACTCCTTGGCTTGCACAAAATGGAGCTAGAAATTAAGAAAAGGGTTTTTCTATGTTACATATGTTACAATAGTGATAAAAATCACTGTTGGAGGTTTTTGAAAAGTATTTCTAAAACATGATTCTTTGAAAAAAGATTCCACTGGCTCACTGCTCCGTCGTTACATGCTTCCGCGTCGTCTGTGCCTCTGGCTGCTTCCAACACCCCCCTCCCTCTTACTTCTGTCGTCCCTGACAGAACCTTGTTGTGAGGTCTGCCGGATATAGTTCTGTAGGAGGTCTTGAGCGAGGGTGTGCTCGGAGATACGAATGCCTCAGGCCAGATCAGCCTCGAGTTTCTCCCAGTCTATTGGTTGTGGTTCTTCCGGTGGCGGGAGCTGATAGTGTGTGGAATAGACCATTCGTTCACAGGCAAATAAGTGTAATAAATGTGTAGGCCTGCTTATGAATACCTCTGAATGGTATTCCCAGAAGCCGGTTGTGAACATCTCTTCGAAAGTCTGCTTGTAGCATGCCGGTAGGTACTTTATTCTGCAATGCCAGGCATAACACACCCGTAGCGATGGCGTTGTACTCATATCATATACCAGGTCGAAATTGCCATGCTCAAAGCCCGGGGTGTTTACATGAGGTGCCTTGACGCGTCGGAAGACTTTGAAAATCATTTGCATCATGTCAAAGATTTTGACAATCATATGCGCCTGCTATATCGTCCATATGCTTTAATCTAGGGAGCCAGTGGCGAATTGTAGCCATCATGTAGCCTACAGTTGGTAACTCGATGGGTGGCTTAAAATAGGGGTAGTTCAACCAGTCCTGGCACTGCTTATTGTTTTGTACCTTAATAGCAAAGGCTGTCCAGGAGCGGCGTCGTGGTACTGGTCCCCAACATAGGTTGTACTTTAAGTGCAAAGGTGCCTTTACCCATGTACTCATCATTTCTGGATATTTCTGTAGTAAATCTTTTCGCCACTCTGGTTGATAGATCTCTCCTTGTTGCGCATTGAGTGGTAGATCGTCCTCCTCGAATTGAGTTGCATGTGATGGTTTCTTACCTGTCACTTTCTCAATGGCTAACTGGTATTCAACCATTAACATAAAATACGGTTTATACTGTAGCTCATGCCCAGATATGTATCGTCGCGGGGCCAAATGAGCAAAGAATGGAGACTGTAAAATTCTTTCTTCTATCATCGCCATGGCATGTAATTGTGCCTCTACTCTAGCTGAGTGCGTTGTCCCAAGTTCCTCAATAGTCTTCATCCACGCGGGGGTCGGGAGTTCGTAAGTCATCTGGCCTTCGGCCGTGACGCGTCCGCCTGGGATGGGTTGTGGCTCATACGCCTCTTCAAACGTTTCCTCCACCGGGATGGTGACAGTTTCTTCCTCAGCTGGAAGCTCAGGTGGGGAATCTGGCTTGGGTGGTGTTTCATATACTGCAATCCTTGATTCAAGGTTTGATACCTGGGCCCGTAATGCGTTGAGTTCCTCTAAGATGTCAGGAGAGGGGTCCACAGGTGCTAGTATGTCTGGTTGTGCCGGTGCTCGTAACTGGAGTAATTTATGATCTTCTTTGAGTTTCTGTAACTCCTCATTCATGCGATCGTATTCATCTAGCAGCCTTACATGATCTTCTAGCAGCATCCTCATTGAGTCTGAGGGAATGGCTTTGAATCGACTAGGACTCAGTGGTTGGTCGGGATGGTCTAGGGCTGCTTCTAAGTTTTCTCGATTCTGGTCCTGTAAGCGCTGGTTTTCTTCCTTGGCTGCTACTAAATGTCTTCTGAGTAAGCCCATGTTTCGTGTTAGCGTTGCATTGCGGACTGTTTGGGCTCGTAATAAGTTATCCAGGTCAGCAGTGGCTTCCTTGGTCTTTTCTTCATTTTCTAGTTCTAATTTATGATAGGCCTCTTGTAATTCTTGGTATCGGCTATTCAGTGAGGCATTCTCAATAGACAATAAATTAAGCTGCGACTATAAGTCATTGGTTGTCCTCTACAGCTGCTGATAATTATCACCAAGAGATGTGAACTCATCTCTTACTTGCGTCATACACATGAACATCTGTCGAAATGCATTATCTACAGTGGGTGATAGTATTAATGGGGTGCTAAATGAAGATGCAGTGGGTGTAGATGCAAAGGGAACGGGGAATGGGGGTGGGAAGGTGGATGCTGTGGTGATTGTGGAAAATTGTGAGGTGCCTAAATATGTTTGTGCTGTGAGTGAAGTGAGTGATGGTGCAGTGGGTGGTGAGATGTCCATGTCATTGGACGTGTCCAGTGCGGTGATTGTGAATATGGGTGTGACTGTGGGTGCTTGTGCTGGTGTAAATACGAGATTTACAAAGGTTGAGGAGTAATTTACAGGTGGACTGGCTGGAGCAGCTTGGTGGAAAGGGGAAATAAGGGTTACAGTGGGCCGGGGAGGTGAGACGGGGGAGAAGGTTAATGGCAGTGGGAATGGAAAAAGGGGTCTTGGAGTTGTGGGGAAAGATGGAAAAGATGGATGGAGGAATGGGCTGGATAGAAAGGTGGGTGTGTGAGGGGGTAGACTAGGTCTAATGGGTGCAGGAATTGTGGGGTGAGTGGTCGTAAAGACGATTTCTGCTATGCCACCGGCGAATGAAGATGTTGGTCTGGGGGAAGGAGGGTGAATAGGGGAGGACGGAAGGATGGGCGGTGATGGAGGAGCGATTGGGGTGGTCGGTACTTCAGTGACTACTGAGGTATGTACAGTTGTCACGCGGGGTGGGGAATCTACAAGGATGGTTTTTGCTGCCAACAAACTTTCGGGGACGAGGCGTGCCTCCCTGACTTGTTCGGAAGACTATGCTCCTGTTGGTACACGAATGTATTCGCCGGGCTTTGAAAGTAGTCGTACTCGGCGGGGGTCAAACTGTGGTAGTGGCTTTCTTTGCAAGTACCTGAGCGCTTCGTTGGAGCCTACTGATTTGACTAACTCACGGAATCCTTTGATGTATGCATCTTCGAATCCGCCTATGACAAGTTCCTGTTCTATTATTGCTTGACTCTCTTCCTCAGTCAGCTTTTTGCGTGCCCAAACTTTTTCCATAGTTCTATACAGCTTCTTAATAGCCAGTGTGTAAGCTGCTGCTTCGTAAGTTTCATCTTCATGGGTACTTGTATCACCATGTGTGTCTCTTTGTTGGCCTTGGCCATCTGTCTGTTCATGCTCTTGGGATTCCTGAGTTCCCTGGCTAGCTTTGTCGTCTCCTTCGTCATCATCGGTTGCTGTTCTTTCGTCATCAGAGCTAGACACAATCTGTCCTTGTGGCTGATCCCTGGGTGTGGTAGGGTAGCTGGGCCTTTCATATTCCTGAGAAAACAATTGTCCTTCTGAAAACTAGAACTCATTGGAGAATGCATCGGGCATTTCAAAATCAAAAGTTGGATCCAGTGGTGCTGTTTGTTCTGCTTCTAAATGGGGTATTGGAAAAGAGAAAGCTTCCGCACCAATAAGGGTGGGAAGTTCTGCTGTCGTGGTTGTAGGTTCTGGAGCAGTGGCTGCTTGAGGTTCAACAGTACTGGTGGTGCCTTCTGGCGTAACTGGTCTTGATAACCGTATACGAATTGGTGGTACCGTGGGAGTGGCTGCTGTCGGTGACTGCTCTCGAGATGGTTGTGGTGAGGGTGATTCAGAGACTTGTAAGCACGGGATAGTGCCTCTCATCCGCTTTCCAGCTCTGCCTTTGCTAGCCTTTCTAGCTTTCTTTGTGGTTCCCTTAAATGCCTTCAGCTCTTCACTTGTCAATGCACGTTTGATCGGCAGGTCATATGCCAAGCACATATATATAATCCTTGTAAGTGCACAACATCCATTGATGACCTTCTTTCGTTCCCATCTATGTTGTGCCAAATAGAGCTGATCAATTATCCAGCTAGCTAGATCAACCATTTGAGGTCCAGTACATGCTAAGTATAATCCAAACCAGATTCTTTTGTGGGGCATGGTAAAACGATCCTGAGCTGGGAAAGCAAAATGCTGCATGCATATCCGCAATGGCTTGGAAAGCTCAGGGGTTATAGCTGAAATGTCCTCCCACTTAGTAACGTCACCACGTTTCATCTGCGCTAGGACTAGCCGTTCTCGCTCCGTCGGAGTATGCGTTCCATGTATTTTGAGAGCTGCGCGAATTAAATCTTTGGACAAATAAAACCTTCTGAATGGAGGGTCATTTACCAAGGATGGTAACATGAATGTGCCGGGTAGATCCTTGTTCTTTGAAGCTGTCAAGGTGGTTACTAGGTAAAAGCATCTGTAAAAATCGGGTTTAGGCAGAGGGTCACTAAAATATTCTCTAAAGCCCGCTCGTGCCCAAACGTGCATTAAATCTTGTGTATTCTGCAGTCCTTCAAATTCTCTTGAAAAGAACTGGTACTTGGCCCATGTGCGAAGATCAAATGCCGAATTGGCCTCAAATATGAAATCAGCGTCTGCTAAGGGTCCTGCTAGGCCTTGAAACCAGTGAGAGTTACGATGAATCTTCTCAGTATATCCTCTAGGAGGATCGTCGATTGGCATGGGTCCTGGAAAACCTTGAAACTCTGGTGGTTGCATCGTCGGATAAGATTCCGCGAGTAATTCTCCAATATTGGCCATTGGTGTGCTTGGGCCAGCTTCCGATGGTCCTTTTTTGGTTTGTATGATGACTGACGAGTAAATGGAAAAGATCTGCTACAAAAGATTAGCACATTAGCATGGAAATTAATTATGATCCCATTAAGGTGAGACCGCAATCCCTTTCCATAACCGATGTGTAACCCGTGTAGCCAGGTGTTGTGAGGTGGTTAATGGAATGATTATTTTGCAAAACTAATGCAGGTCTCTAGACGCCTACATGGTCAGATTATGCATACATTTCTTGATGAGCTTTTATTATGAGTGATGTGGGGTTATGGTGTATGAATTCATACAAGGTTTGGTTGAGGGTGAATTATTACAAGGGTGGAGTTTAAACGGGGTGGGAGAATTGTTAGATAAGGGGGTACAAGAAGACGTCTGGATACATTTCGGTATCCATTTCATAAGAGTCTTTGAGTGGGTGGTGTGTTTCTGCTGAGGGACAAAAAGTGGTATCGGGTTTGGTGGTATTGAAGGATGGAAAGATTTCTGAGGGGTATATATTACATGGCTAGAGGGTTGGGCTATAATACATTGTTTGGGTACCCAAATCTGCATGGGTGTGGGTCGATTGATAAGATACTTCTTGGCGATCCAAATCTGTCGAGTATTTGTACTTGTAGAAGAAGATCGAGGGGACTTTGGATGCTGACTCTGCTTTTTTTGAAACTTTGTCCTGTTCTTGTCTGTAGTGTTGCCAATAGCCTGTGGTTGCTGTCCTTTTGGCACCCATATTTGTCTCGGGCCACTTGTTCTGTGATGTTGATACTGTTGCTTTCCTTGCCTTATCTGGTGGTGTCGTCGGTCTGGGTTCCTCTGTTGTGGTTGACTCCTTCGTGGTTGGGTTTGAGAGGTCCAGTGGACGCTCTGCTTTGGAAAAGAAGGGAGATCCAACACTTGCGTGACCTGCCCATTAGGAAGTGATTCGTTATCTATCTGTAATCTAGGCCAGTCCGCAGCAAGTTTGGAAGGATGAGCACCGCAGGGTATTGTGCTCATTTGGCCGCTGATGCAACCCACCTGACCGCTGATTGTGTCCATCTGCCCTAGCGGTTGGGTAGCTGCCCCTTCTAGTTTGCAGGAAGCCCCAGGGAAGATCTCCTGTCGTCCTTCTGATTGACAACTGTCTATAGCCAAGCCCAAGTGGGTTGGTGTAGACGTAACGTGACTGATCTGACCCAAGATTTTCGGTCTTCCGTCGCATGTATTTCATAGGGTCTAGGGTTACAAACCTCCGTTGGAATGCCGTTAGGGAAGTCAAGCGGTATCACTCGCTTCTGCTCTAAGGTTCCAATCTGTAAGGAGCCTTGTCTAAGATTTAGGTCCACGAAGTGATCGTATAGCCAATCTTGGCCAAGGATTAGGGGTTCTATCAGGTCGTCATCATGGCACACTAGTAGCTTCGCTGTCATGGTCACATCCTTAATGAGGATAGGAAGGTCCACCTCACCCATGCAAGGGGTTTCCATGCCTCCTAGGCCTATGAGGTATGCCTCAATTGGCCGCATTTCTATTCCTGAATCCTTATAGTGGGACCATCTAATCGCACTAGTCGCAGCACCTGAGTCAATTAAAGCCCTGAGCTCTTGGCAAGGGTTGTCGTGCTCTAGCCTGACTGTAATGAATGGTCTCCTATCCACTATACTAGGATGAGTGGTTGACTTTACTTGACACATGGCCATGGGATATCTGGGTGTAGTTTCCAGATGGTTATAATGTTCTCTCCCTAGTCCTTGTCTTCTTAGCTTCATGCGCTTAATGCGTTCTATTGCTTCTGCCTGAGCTTCCGCTCGTATTCTATTTTCTTCCTCCTTACGCTTCTTTGCCAATGTGAGTCGTCTAAGCATATCCTTAGTAAGAGGTTCCTGGTATAGCTTGACTCTACAGGCACTAATATAATTAGGCATTACGTCTCCTTCTAAGGTGGCTAACTGTACTGCTCCACTTGTTGAGAGTCTGTTAATGATCATAGGTCCATAACCTTGCTTTTCTAACTTACGTGCGTGTTGCTTTAGCATATATACTAGAACTAAATCTCCTTCTTTTAGGCCTTTATCTTTCACATGTGCATCAAAATATGCTTTATGTCGCTTCTTCGCTGCATATATTCCTGCTGCTGCCTTTAGCCTAGTTTCTCCTAATTAATCCAAGTCCATTATTCTTGCTGTGAATTCATGGCCGGTCCACTGATGTTCTTGTGCAACCTTAAGGGTCGGTATCAAGAAGTCCAAAGGAAGCACAGCATTCTGACCAAAAACCATCTGAAAGGGAGTTGCATTGAGTACGGTCTTGTAGGCCACTCGATATGCCCAAACAGCGTGGTGTAACTGTTTGTCCCAATCTGAACGTTTGTTGTTCACGAGTTTCGTCAGTACGTTACAAAGTATCTTATTGGTGCTTTCAGCCTGACCATTGGCCTGAGGATGATATGGTGCGGATTTCTTGTGAATCACCATAAAATCCTGTAACAAATATTCAATGACTTGGTTTAGAAAGTGAGTTCCGCGATCGCTCACTAACTCTATAGGCAATCCATATCTTGTAAAGACATTCTCAAATAAGAATTTTGCAGTTGTGTGTGCATCATTCTTTTTTGTGGCTTTTGCCTCTACCCATTTGGTAAGATAATCCGTCGCGACAATAATGTATTCAGCATGTGTACCTTTTGCAGGGGGGTTAATGGGTCCTACAAAGTCTATACCCCACTTTGAAAATGCACGTTCGCCCATCATGGGTTTCAATGGCATTTCATCTCTGCGAGTAGGAAACTGAGTTCTTTGGCACACATCACATCTCTTAACATAGGTATGAGCATCCATGTGAAGAGTGGGCCACCATAATCCTGCAAAGAGGATGGCTTTGATTATCCTATCTGGTCCAAAGTGACCTCCTGCAACACCTTGGTGTGCAGTCTCTAGTATGCTCAGATAATCGCTTTCATGAACACATTGTCTTAGATATCCATCTCGTCCTCTTTTGTATAGATTATCGCCAATAAGAGAGTAGTCTTGAGCCTCTTGCTCTAGACTGCGTTGTCGAGCTAAGGTCATTCCTTGAGGGAATGTCTTCGTCCTCAAGTATGTCACTAAAGGTTCACTCCAGTCTGGTGTGAGAGACACGTGATATAATGTAGCATGCTCTACTGGTGGTCTTTCACAACAAACATGGCATTCTTTACACAACTTGTAGACATCTGCCTCCATCGAGGGCCAATATACTCCTAGTCTATGCAGAGTCTGTAATGTTCGATGTTTTGAATGATGTTGCTTTAATGCACCTATGTGTGCTAATTGCAACCAATTTGCATGTTCTGATTCATCTACACAACAAGCAAGAATCTTTTGATTATCCTGTTTATATATGCTTCCTACTATGATTTGATATCTCTGAGATTCGGTAATCTCTCCCTCTTTGATCTTTATCCTAGGATTCTTTTGTCCATATGTGAGAATAGGGACTATTGGTTTAGCCCATTCTGGTGCTATCTCAAGGTTAAACAAATATGCATCTGGTAATTCATCCGCTACTCCTTGAGGAGCTTCTCCTGAGGTTAATCTCGAGAGGTGGTCAGCTCTAAGATGTGTCTTTCCTTTCCTGACTACTACTTCAAAATCGTACTCCATGAGTAATAGAAACCAACGTATTAGTCGTCCTGTGTTACATGGTTTGTTGACTAGGTACAATAGGGCTTGATGATTAGTAAAGAACTTGAATTTGTTGGCCAACAAGTAGTGCCTAAACTTCTTTACTGCGTAGATCATCCCTAATCCTTCTCGTTCCGTAGTGGTGTAATTTCTTTCTGCTGCGTTCAATTGTCTGCTCGCGTAAGCTATGGGGAGATCTATATTACCTTCATTCGTGGGTTGTGCTAACACACATCCTATGGCGTAATTGGATGCATCCACATGTACATGGAATGGATTACTCCAATCTGGGGTAGTCAATATAGGTGCTGAGCACAAGCGTCGTTTAAGTTCACTGAATGAATTTTCACATTCATCTGTCCATTCAAAGTTGGTTAAAAGAGAGTACAAAGGCTTGGCTATGATTGCATACATGTGGATGAATCTCCTATAATAACCGCAATGACCCATAAATGCTTGTACCTCTTTCACATTAGTTGGTCTAGGTAATTCTGCAATTACCTTCACCTTTTCTTCATCCGTAGAGATTCCATTTTTTGACACAATGTGTCCTAGAATTTTGCCTTGTCTGACCATGAAAACGCACTTTTTTGGGTTCAAACAAACCTGATATTCTCGACATTTGTCAAATATTTGCCTTAACTCTAGGATATGTGTCTGTCTTACATTTGAATGAGCACATATGTCATCGACGTAAACTTCCAAACTCTTGCGTAAGAATTCCTTAAAAACATGACACATGAGTCACTGGAAAGTGGCAGGTGCATTTGTTAAGCCAAATGGCATTACACGAAATGCAAATATGCCCCATTCGGTGGCAAATGCCGTCTTGTGTTGGTCCTCTGGAGCAATGGCTACTTGATTATAGCCTGAAAAACCATCAAGGAAGCTGTAAACTTCCTTGCCCGCAACTCTTTCCAATAAGTGTTCCGTGATAGGAAGAGGATAACTGTCTCTAATCGTGGCGGCATTAACTTTTTAAAGGTTAATACACACACGCAATTTTCCATTCTTCTTGGGCACAACCACAATGGGGGATACCCATTCGGTATGCTCAATCTCATAGATGAATCCTGCTTCTATCAGCCGATCTATCTCCTCTTTAATCTTCGTAGCGTAGTTATCATTGTACGTGTAAGGTTTCTGTTTCGTAGGTTTTGCATCTGGAGTCATAGGGATTCTATGAGAACATATATTTGGATCTACTCCTTTCAAATCTTTGTAACTCCAAGCGAACACATCTCTATATTCGCGCAATAGGGCAACTAACTCTTCTTCTTCTTCCTTCGTCAAATCATGCCCTATGTATGTACATTTTTCTTCTTCTCCTTCTATGGCTACTATTATTTTCTTGGTTTTCTCTCAGTTATGATATACTTGTCCGTCATTCGCCTTTCTATTAGGCATTCGTACCATGATTCTTCTATCTTCGATTTCATATTTCTTGAAATTCTCGGGTACTTCAAATAAAGATTCTTCTTTTTCTGACATGGTTTCTTTCTTCTTTCTTTTCTTGCCTTCACTCTTGTTAGTCACTTCTGTGGCTAACCTCACCTCATTCGTAATTTCCTCGTGTCTCTGAGGGTGAGTCTCTACTTTGTAGAAATATTCTTCCTCTGATGCAAAGGGTGGGTCCATGATAATTGATTCTAAATCAAAATCACTTGCATCCTCAAATGCATCAGTGTTCGGTTCACATTCTTCTAAAATTGCATCGCACATGATTGGCTCTATCGTGAAAACTGAAATGTCATAGCCATCCTCATCACAGTGGGGTGTCCATTGTTCTTCATTGATGGCTACATCCATGGTTGCTAGGATTTCTGCCCAACCATGGGGTTCAAACTCTTCGTCAGGGAATACTACAGGTGCGTAGGCTGGGTCTTGAAGGGTTTGTGAATGTTGTTCTGCACCTAAGGTCCTTGCTTCTAATCGTTCTTCCTCTTGTTTGGCTACTTTACACATCCATAAATGAGTATCCTCATGCAACCAAGAAGGATCTGATTCTAATGAGTGCACGGATTCTGTTTCTACTTGTGTCTTATGGATGGTATTCCATTGTATTGGGGGTACATCTCTATGTGAATAGTCTTTAAGATTGACTTTAGTAGTCACTCCTAAATGTTGCAAGTACAAAGAATTAGTTCCCCAATCTTGTACAATTTGCAACTGACGCATGAATGGTCGTCCCAATATCATCTCATAAGCATGATTTTTACTAAAATCACAAATGGCGAAAGTATGCTCAAATTCTACACCACAAGTGGTGAGAGATATGCCTTCTAGTAAGCCTAATGGTTTTCTATGTGTCCGTCAGCCATTTGTAGCTTCATCCTGGTAGGTCTTAATGCTGGCTTACCCCAACGTTTCCATAAAGCGGTGGTAGCTATGGCTACTCCGGCTCCTGAATCTAAGATAGCTTTCGAGGTGCAGCCCTGATGGGTTATCGGAAGATAAGTGTTACCTTCCTCTCCTTCGCTTACATCTCCAATCTTTTCTACGGGTATTTCCGGTACCTTATTTTGTGATCCTATCTGCGAGGCAGTTGTAGCAAGCTCAGGGAATTGATTTGCTACATGTTTCCACAATTCTGGTTTTACCTTTAACAACTCCTCTAGAGTGAGATTACACTGTACTTTGGTATTCTTGATCACTTCCGTGTTTCTAGGGATTACTGATTCTTCATTCCTCACTATTATCGTGGGTGCTCTCATACTAATAGACTTTGACTCCCAAGGTCCTGTGAACTGAGGTAATTCTTGTAAAGAATTAGATTCAAAAGCTGTGTGTTCACTCAGTGGTTCCTCCTCTACATCATCATATATAGAGGGGATGTCTTGGGGAAATTTCTCCTGCAAGTCATCTATTTCTTGAATAGGAGGATGAGTTCCTTGTTCTTTTCTCCATTTCTCTTCTTGGATTTCTCTCAAAAATTCATGTGAGTATCTATGTATGGAAGACAAATTGTCTTGACTTTCTGTATTGGGTACTTGAGACAGGGATGGTGCATTCCTTTCCTGTGTCTCTGGGACACTAGGGTTCCTATGCTGATCCTTTTTCTCTTTGCTATCAATCAAATATTCTAGCCTCTCCATCAGTCCTTGAAAGTGTAGTTCAAGTTTTGCCATGTTATTCCAATTAAGATATCTAGAGGCTTCGAACAAAGCTTGTGCTAACTCTACCATCTTCATGCAAAGTTTAGTTCTCTCAATTTCTAGATTAGCTCGAGGGTAGTTCTTACTCATTTCAGCTACTTGAGGTCCCTCTTTTAATCTAGCCTGATATGCACGAAACATCATGTCTAGATTTTTTGGTATGGGTTCCGCTAAAACTGATCCTGATTTCTGAGCTGGATTCTCTTGATTCAATTCCTGTGAAGTCAATTCTAGGATTTTGGCTCTAGATTCCTTCAAACTTCCTTCCAACTCAGTTATCTTTTTACTCCATTTTCTCTTTATCCTTTCTCTAGAATCTTTCCAAGATTTTGTCTTTTTACTGCTAGATTTTGCAACTTCACTACTTTCGGCTACTTTCTCCTGATTAAGCTGTTGGTTCTATAAGAGCACCTGGGCTCTTGTTATAGCTTGTATAGGCACGTAGGTAGGGTTGGATCCATCTGTGTTGTTTACAATACCTATCACGTTGATCGGTGTCACATTCGAAGCATTAACAGGGTTCTTAGTACAATCTTTGATTATATGCTCTTTGCCACAATCGGCACAAAAGCCTTGGATGTTATAGTACTGTGATTGTCTTGATATCGGGGGATGTGGACAATCCTTTATGAAGTGATCTCCTTGGCACCTAAAGCATGGTCCTCTAGGGCCCTGTGGTCTTTGTTGTCTCAATTGGGGCCGTGGATTTGGGTTTGTGTACATCACATGAGCGTAGTCGGGCTCCCAACTAGGTTCCACTGGTGGACTATCATAATGATATGTCTCCACATGTTCTGGTGACTCCGTGTAATAAGCGGGTGGACTATCTACATGCATAGAGTCAAAACTGTTTGAGTTCGGGTCACTTTCTGTGATCAAAGGTGAAGCAGGCACTAAGGCCCTACTTAGGTTCTCTTTTGCAGCAGCGTATTTGACTGAGATGACATTCGCTGGTGGGGGTGGCTGCTGAGCTAAGACAGGTTGAGGTCTCTGTTGAGACTGGTATGGGTAGTTCTGAGGAGGCCTATAGTAATAAGGCTGAGCGTTGTAATGCCCTTGATACCTACCTGGCTGTGCGTATGCTTGCGGGTAGTTCTGTCTCACGGTCTGTTTGTTGTATGGGCAGTCCTAAGCCATATGATTCATGTATCTTCTCTCAATTGTACAATATTGGCCACTATGGTTGGCTTGAGGTTGTGGTGCATTGGGACACACATTTGTCATGTGATCACCACCACAGGTGTAACAATGCTTGTTTGTTAGCACCCTAGGTTTACTAGAAACTCCTAGTTTCTGGGCCACTTTTTCTGCAAGGTCCTCTATCGAGCTAGACAATTTTGTGGATGCTAGAGATGAACAGTCTGAGTCCTTATAGACCTTTGAGAGTTCCAACTCGTCTCCTAAGTTGTCCTCAATGTCTATACAAATTCTTATACATTGCTCTAGCGTTCTGGGTTCCTTTAGGTACACATAGGAGCGTAGTTTAGAGCTCAACAAGCCATCTAGAAATAATGACACTTGTTTAGCTTGTGAGGGTAGCTCTTGCATTGGACATCGTTCAACATATTGTCTAAACCTACGTCCTGCCAGTCTTACTGTTTCCTGAGGGGTCTGTTTGAAGCTATGAATCAACGAAGACGTGTCATGTCTAATCCCACTTTTAGAGAATTCAGTGATGAATGACTCTAAAAGGTGATGGATGTCTCTAAATTGCCTTTGTTGCAACGGTTGGAACCAAGTTAAAGCGGTATTCTTTAACGTTAGTCCAAATGCGTTGTATTGCGTGAACATGTCTTCGACTTGTTCTGCTCTTAGTACTTGCTTGAATTCTACAACATGGTCATAGGGATCTCATGTCCCATCAAAATAATTTTTCATGGATTTCACTAACTGAGTGGGTCTCAATATTCTTGCATGTTCGCGTGGTCTAGGTAGAGGAAAATCATCTCTACCACCTGGTACCATGATCTCTTTGTCTATCCGCTCTATTAGTGTCCTTGGTTGTTCTATCTCTCCCTATGGGATGAGTGAAGCTTACTTCGGGTCTTTCTTTATTCTTTTCTCTTTGATTTCCATGGGCTAAGGATGTTCCTGCCCCTTGTTGGCTTGTATTCATGTTTGTTCTAGATAGAGGGAATACCAATTCACCTCTCCATGTGTATGTGTTTTTAACGTGGTCAAGCACCACAAAGACTCTTTCTGAAGTCTCATCCAGGTATACAACCTTTCCAGGTGTATCCGGGTCCTTGAACTCGTATATTGTGATGATACCTACCTCACTGAGTAGTTCTGTCTTGTATCTCCAAAAGGCTTCATCAGTTTCTTTATTTACAAACAACTCTATGCTTCTGTTGTCCTGAGGGATCCATTCTGGGATTAGTACTCGTGTTAGTACAGATTTCCCTCTAGGTGTTCTAGGCTCTTCTAATGGTTCTTTTCCTTGAGATTTAGTTTCTTGATTCTTTTTAAATTTCTCTAGATTCTTGTCTTAATGTATGCGCCAGGAATTCGAATTTCCGTGGTACTTTGAGTTCTCGTTCCGTCAGACTTATGTTCTTTCCTTTAGGTTTTCGTGTCACACACCTTTATCTTTAGTCTTGGACTTGATAAATTTAATTCTCTTGAACTTGAGGCGTTCCTATCGTCTTAAGTCCACAATGCTAACGTTTATCCTAAGCTAAGAATTGACTGAGGGGGTTGAGTAATCTTCCAACCTCGAGTCAGATTTTCTGGTTGCTCTGATGCCCAAGAAGCCGCGCTTCCCAAGCTTTATGCCCTTCACTGCCTTGCCTTGGTTGCCTTTGATTGCCCTTGCTAGACCTGGAAAAATCCAATATTAGACCAATTCACAGTTGGATGATCAAGCACTTGAGTGTATACACCTTTTAAGTCCCTTCCCTTTTGCCCAACTTTTCAATGTTTTCCCCCTGGCTTTCTAGTCCCAAACTAGGTCAATCCTCAAAATAGCTTGTCTAAAAATAGATTTATCCTTTAAGAGCTATTAAGCTCAAAAAACGGACTTTGGATGAAAAAGTTATGACCGTTCAGGCCCTGGGGGGTAAAAACTGACAAACCGGTGTTTCTCCAAATATGAGCTAAGGGGTCTCCTATGAGTCTAATCACCCAAAAATTTCCCAAAAATAGCCCAAAAATTGGCCAAAAAATGAAACCCTAAAATTTGCGTTTGGGGTGGACAATTGCGATGGTCTGAAGTGCACGGTCGCGATGGTCCAAAAGTGAGCAATCGCGATGGCATGAATGTGAACCATCGCGATGGCTCGATCAGGCGGACAATCGCAATGGCGTGAGTGTGAACCGTCGCGATGGCTCGATCAGGCGGACAATCGCGATGGCGTCAGTCAACGGTCAACGTGAACAATCGCGATGGTCCAAAGTGAACCGTCGCGATGGTCACAGATGCGATGGCTTGAGCCAATCGCGATGGTCCGGGCGCGATGGCTTGAGCCAATCGCGATGGTCCAAAGTTTGAGTTGTCGCGATGGTCTGAGGGTATCGTCGCGATGGTCCAACTTGCCACGTGGCACCTTCGGCGCAATGGCGTTCGCGATGGTATGACACAATCGCGATGGTCTGAGACCGTCGCGATGGTCCACCAAAATGCAATTTTTTGAGATGCAGCTATGGATTCCTATACACGCAGGGGTCGCCTACATGGTGGTGAACTCGCCTTCCTCAAAATCCGAACTTTGCAGACCATCGCAATGGTCTGACACAGTCGAAAATTTCTAACAGAAACTGAAAATTTTACCTTTTCCAAGCTTTCTTGATGCACTGGAGCTCTGCACCTGCAAGAAAACTCAAGAAAACAAAAGCACATGCAAGCACAAAGGCTCTCTCTCACTCTCTCGCATGCACAAATGAGGGGGAATGAGGAGAATGGGTGGATATGGTGAATTTTTTGATTTTTTTGGAGATGAAGATGATGATGCGGTGATGAAGATGGAGTGTGGGGGAGGTGAAAAACACTAAAAACTAAGTAAAAACAACAACAAAAACTAAAATTTTTACCTTCCAACGCTACTTCTTGCTATACTCTTACCATCACACATTCGTCCTAGACTCGATCCCCGGCAACGACGCCAAATTTGGTGTTGCTCTAGCACAATGGTGAGAACCACGTTAAGAAGCTCCACCTCCTTAATGTCAATCCGCGGAAGAGATAGGAGTGATATGAAGATCGTGAATGTGAGATGAAGTGAGAGTGAAGGTGAGAAGCATAGAATTGCACACACACATACACACACACTACGAAGAGACAAGCAAGACACAATGGAAGGTGAGAAATCAACTCTATTACTCAAGAACACTATTACTAGCTCAAAAGAACTCCAACCTCAAACAAGCTAACCTCAAAAATGAGCTCTCTAGCTCTTTTTATAGTTTCTAGACTAGTTTTGACCGGTTTCACATCTAGTGACCGGCATAGTTAAAAATTAGATCCTAGATGCTATTTGAAAGGGTAAACGGTGTCTAAAAATAACGAAAATTGATACGCTCATTCTACCTAAGCTCCTCAAGCTCAAGGACTCCTCGGCTTGCACAAAATGGAGCTAGAAATTAAGAAAAGGGTTTTTCTATGTTACATATGTTACAATAGTGATAAAACTCACGGTTGGAGGTTTTTGAAAAGTATTTCTAAAACATGATTCTTTGAAAAAAGATTCCACTGGCTCACTGCTCCGTCGTTACATGCTTCCGCGTCGTCTGTGCCTCTGGCTGCTTCCAACAAGAACGTTGAACTATCCACACAGAAACAAGAAATTTCCAAAACAAGTCACTCACAACATCCAGCATTGTGAGCGTTGAGGAACTAACCATGCATAGTTAGGTAAAGCTAATGTAGAATAAACAGCTTTTATCAACATCATTTTGACCCACCTAACCAAAAGAAATCCTGTGCATACAGACAAATTTAGATGATGCATGTGAAAAATTCACATTGGATGTGTAAGAATGCCATTAACTCACTTGGATTGCGGGAAAAAACACGAAAAACTTCAAAATGAGAGCCAAAAGATCATCTGACCTTTTATCTTAGGAGCTGCATCAGAACTGTATTCAAAACAAAAGGAATCACAAGTGGCTACAATACAACAGGCAATCGGCCTTAAACCAACAAATTAAGAATGTTTTACACGTCGAGCTTTCAATACTTCATGAGTACAACACATACAACGTGAACTGCTGACGAGCTATAATTGAAGCAGCTTTTTGGCATACGATCCCTGCTATCAGGACAATAAACCTTTAGCTAGGCAACCTAAAATCCTCATATTCGTTGCATTTTGCAGGCAGAAGCTTGAGAGTGATTCTCGAAATTGAGTGAACAAGCCCTTCATCATTAAGATAATACTCATTTGAACTTCCCATGTTTGCACCAGGAATCCTCACTATTATAAGGAAGTATAGAAAGGACCTTTTGATTGGTAATCAACTCCAAAGCTAATGACTTGTCACTTAATGCAGCCCATTTATACTGATCCTACCAGAATCATGGTCTTCATCGTGATGATGAAAGAAGTAAGTCAAGAATCCAACTAGACAGAGTACACTCCCAACAAGAGCTTTATCATATTTCTCAATTCAATGGAACTTGAGTTGACTTGCTCCATAAAAAAGACAATGTCACTAATGTAATCATCACAACAAGCGTGCTGAGTAAAAGTACTAATATAGCGAGCAACACCAAGCTTGATGAAGAATTTCCAACCGCCAGAAAAACGGGTAAAGGAGTAGCACATGGGGATAGTGCAGGCAATAAAATGAGGCCTGCAACAGCCATTTTCTCCATCGAATGATTGTGGTTATGTGTATGACTTCCTCTGCCTGTTAAGAATAGTACAATGTAGCTTGCGCCCAAAAAAATGAGCAATACAGATGCCAATTTGTGGATTGTTTCCTGACCGGCAAGAGAGTTTGCCATAGTTATTGCAGTAAGTCCGAGGAGAGTAGTAGAGAATACATGACACACAGCTCCAAAAGCAGCTGTAGGAGCAGAACTCTTCAATCATTGGCTGACTTAAACAGGAACTCTCTCTCTCTCTGTCTCTCTCTCTCTCTGTCTGTCTCTCTCTCTCTCTCTCTCTCTCTCTCTCTCTCTCTCTCTCTCTCTCTCTCGTACCTGTACTGTAGCCACAGATGCCTGCAAAGGATCGACACTGATTCGACAGTGGAGTGGACTCTCCAAAGAACGACTCGCGACTCCTGGCAAAATTGAAGGTCTGAAGAACGCTGCACGTATATCACAAAGGGCTAAAGTTCTAAAATTTAGAACTAGGGTTTGTCAAGAGTAGGGCTATTTTTCAAGGTTTCCTACTCACTAAATATAGCAAAAACTTATGGATTACTCTAAATATTCGCCCCTAGTTATTTCCCTGCTAATGAGCAAGGATATTCAACTATCCTATGTCTCTACAGATATGCAATGTGCAGACATGTTGACTAAAGCTCTTGATGGTACAAAGTTAAGTAGATTCAAGTTGATGATTGGCTTGCAGGAAATCAAGGACAATTGAAGACTTATTTGGAGGCCAAGCATGTTAGGCTTGAGGGAGAGCTGTTGGTGCATTTTACCCAAGCCTACATGCTTGATATGCTTGATATTATCCTCATTTGTAAGTCACATGTGTAGTCATGTGAACACCTCTTGTAAAAGAGTTCATTTTTATCTCTTGTAATTGAAAAAGGAAAAAGGAAAAAGATGGCTTACCTCATTCATGATGTAAAAGCAAATTTGTGGGTCTAACTACCTAAAACCACGAATTTTTGAGCTGAGGGAATATCTCCTAACTTTGGGGATCACTTTTAGGTGGAGCCATTTGAATTCGAATTCAAAACTCCCTCCAAGAATAGCTATAAAAAGAGCAAGAAGGAAGAGGCGAATAGCAAGCCTTGTACGTTACCACTTCATGTCATTTTGTAGAGATTGAAGAGCTTACTCCATAGCTCTATCATTCTACTCCCATTGTGCAAAGATTCATTGCCAATGTGGTTGTAATCATATGTGAATCTATACATTTGTCATTATCTACTTCTTTGTTTTGTTCTCTGCTATACTCGCTCAGAGCAGTAACTTCAGAAGTTTTGGAGATAGCTACATTTTACTGCTCACTGGTCTATCTCTACAGAGCCCCGAGAATGGTGGGCATGTTCCAGAAATTGATGAATCTTGTTCTCAGTGCTCAGTCCATCATTTGAAGTATTTTAACTTGGAATAGCAAGTTTGCTAAGTCTATTTGCTATGCCCAAAAGGAATTTATCTAATTCTTACCAGGTTGGGAGCACTGTTCATTTTTTCCAGCAGGTGTATGTCCAAAAATAGCAAGTTTTGGGAGCTAGTCATTTCGCAACTAGTTTGTCTTGACTTAAACTTTTGGGATACATGTTCCAAAGTACTTGGCTGATATTTTGGTGGATTTAGGAAGCTCAAAGGGTCTACTAATCAACTCTGAAGTCTCAGTTGGCTGGTGTGAAGCTGGTTGTAGCAGCACCTACTCATCTTTGGATTGCATCCACCATCTCTCTTCACAGAAGTTTGGAAAACAAAAGAAGGTTTATTCCTATCACAGAAGAAGTACTACTCTGATCTACTTTCCAGATATAACATGGACCAGTGTCGCTCAGTTTCTACACCACTTGATCCAAACATTAAGCTTACAGTGGAGGACTCATCATCACTTATGGATGTGCATACCTATTGATAGCTTGTTGGCTCATTACTCTATCTTGCCAACACTAGATTAGATATTGCTTATGCAGTTGGTATACTCAGTCATTTTGCACATCAGCCTCGTCAGACTCATTGGGATGCTGCTCAGAGACTACTTTGATACTTTGCCCTCACCCGACATCATGGTCTTTGGTATAGAGGGGGCATCGAACTCACCGGATATTCAGATTCTGATTGGGCTGGTGATCCTGATTCTCGACGGTCTACTTCTGGGTATATATTCTTTCTTGGCTCAGGACCTATCTCTTGGGCAAGTAAGAAGCAGCCTACAGTTGCTCTATCATCTATCAAGGCTGAGTATCAAGCATCCAGCTTTGCAGCATGTGAGGCCATCTGGCTTCAACGTTTATTATCTGACATTGGTGTTTTGCAGGATACTCCGACATGTATTCACACGGATAGCCAGTCAACCTTGGCCATCGCCAAGAATCAGTGTTCCACGTTCAGACAAAGCACATCGAGATCCAATACCACTTCATCCGCGAGAAGCTCATATCTCAGGAGATTACTTTGGAGCAATGTACCTCTTAGGAGAACCTGGCGCACATGTTCATGAAGGCTCTACCTCCGGTTCCGCTTCAGCGCTTGGTGAACCTCTGCAGCATTCAACTACTCCAAAATGGAGCTGAAGAGGGGGTGTTGACGACATGATTACTCTTACTTTATCTACATTTTTATCTGCATGAGTGCATCTCCATTTTGTATCCAAGAGGCACTCCATTTCTAGTCTATTTCCATTTTATTTCCTTTGTATTTGGGTACCTTGCCATGTGCTTCTACCAGTTGTATTCATTTTCCTTTCAGGAGACATATGATGTACTTTTGAGAGCCCCTCCCAAATCTATATAAGGAGGGCCTCTCCCCTCATTTGTACTTGGTTAGAAGCTTGAGGAGCCTACTCCATGCTCTTGGCAAGCTCATTTCTAATCCACATGAGTTTACCCATTTCATGGTCTACTCATTTTGTGTCTCACACATTCTTTGTTTTGTGAGAGTACTTTACTTTTCATTTTGCTTCCACGTGTGTACTCTCTACATACATTAGTCGTACATTAGTTGTACATAAGGATACATTAGTCATACATAAGGATCCATATGTACGACTAATGTACTTGTATAAAATTCCAAGTGTACTTCCCTCCATGATGCATCCTTATGTATGACTAACGTACTCATACAAAATTCCAAGTGTACTTCCCTCATCTTTGGTTCTATGCAAGGATACAATCTCCATTTCTATCACTCTTTTGTTTGTTCAACTCTTTAGTGTGCAGCATAGCCCTTCAGGTTCCCTCCCAAGGGGCACCTATTAAGCGCACTAATCCCATAGCTCTTCTTCTTGCAGTAGTATTTGCAACATTAATTGGTATGCCTCACAAAATAATAGTTTTGATATTGATTGGTGAATTCTTCCCTCACTTGTTTTTGCATGATAGCTTTTATACTACCTTTTGCAAATATATTGAGCTCTCGGATCCTAGGTAGGAATGGGAGACGAACTAGAGCTTACACTATCAATATAAACTCTTTTAGAAGGCCCTCCAAAGGAATTTTAAATAGGAATCTCAAACTCGTCATGAACACACAAGGAATGGGAACCCACATTGCTTACAACTTGACTCATTTGCATCTTTGTAGTCAAGTTTTCAAAGACGTTTGGAGACATAACGTGACATTTTCTAATGATCCCATCTCATGCCTTGATATGTGAAGCACTACAAATCCCTTGGCAATACTTACATTCCCAAGTATTGGGTCCATTGCTTGTCATTTTCATAGGAGCATGAATTTAAGATTCAATATCTCTTCCCATGATTGCAATTCAAGTTTGAGTTATGGATAATGTCATGGGAACAAAGGAAATCATACCTAACATTAGATTTTATGTGGTTTTATATATCTGATGATTGGTTCAATATTTGGAGAAGATAATGTTATCGTCATGTTCGAAACATGCTAAAACCCTAGGCCCGACTATCTACTTGCTTGATTCTGACATCTAGAGGTCCTATTTTTGAATTGTTGATATCATCATTTACATCATCAATTCATAATCATCCTTGAACACCTATATAAGGAGGGCTTGGCCACATACACCATCAATCTTGCCAATGGCAATCTTGGGAGCTCAAGAAGTCACGAACACCAAATATTTTCCAAGTTGGAATTCCAATTCTTGTCTTGCTCCTTGTTCTAGTCATATCTAGTCTAGTATTCTTGACACCCTGTCTTGTTCTCTTGTATCCGCATAGTACAAGATCTTTTTTAGTTATTTCTTGTACCTAGTTCATCTCCCTTAAGGGAGTTCATGTAATTTTGATATCTTCTTTCATGCCTAAAATCCCGAATTGTGGGATCTCTTGTATCTTGTCTAGTCTAGCTATTTATACCTATTGATCCCCAATTATGGGACTTCCTATGTCACTTCTATATTCTTATATACCTTCCCCTATATGCATGATCTTGTAATTAGAAGAAGATTTCCAAAATCTTGCTCTAGTTTAGTCAAATGGCACAATTTAGTGCCCCCTGACATTTGTGAAGACTACCTTTATCAAGACCACACACCATGGAGATTTTTCGTGAAGAATTCTTTTCTACACTTAAAGTTATTGACCAACAACACTAGGAGATATGATAAAACCAAGAAAGGATTCAACACCAAAATATTCAAGATGTAATCATGAAAATTAGAGGTAAATCAAGGAGCGACATATCATAGTAAATCAATCTTCAAGTACCCCCATGGAAACTAATATGAAGAAAAGCCCAAAAGTAAGCATGTCTTGAAAATTGATGGTATAAGATCAAAGTTTAGAGGATTCCTTTAGCAAGTTAAGCTCTTCATGTGAATGCAACCTAACAAGTATCCAAATGATGCTTCTCAAGAATGACTCATTGGAACCCTATTATGTGGTCCTACACTTTCATGGTTTGCACCTACCCTAGAGAAGGACATGGATATTTTGAATGATTTTAAGGCCTTTGTTTGAGAGTTCACATCTTCTTTAGGAGATATCAGTTGTTCATGTGTTGTTGAAATGAAGCTCAAGAAGATACATGAAAGAAATAGGCATGCCTCTACATATGCATTAGAGTTTAGACAAATCATTTGTGGTCTCACATGGAATGAGGATTATGTTATCAACCAATCTTAATGTGGCTTATCTGTCAATGTCAAAGACCTCACGCTAACTTCTGCCAAGGTAAAAACATGAATGAATTCATGAGTCAAACAATTGAGTATGATAATAGGTTGTTTGAGAGAAAGCAAAAGAAGAAACCTTCTATTAGAGATTGAGAATATAAGTTTACCTCTGTTCCTCAACAACATATGCTAGAAGAAACTCAACTAGAACCCATGTAGTTAGATAACACTAAGGTTGGATGAATTACACCAAAGGAAGAAAAACATTGGAATGATAATGGATTATGCTTTTATTGTGGATATAATGACCACATTGTATTCAAATGTCCTAAGAAGGAAAAGAAAGTTGGATTGCAAAATTCCACAATCACCATCCTACATCAAAAGGATCATCATCACAATCAAAAGAGGAATACAATCCATCATGAGAATCATGCCCTTGATTGTATACCTAAATATACTACAAACCCTTTCTCTTTTTATCAAGGATATCCATCATTTTGTGTTCTAGTGCCACATATCAAGAAATGTACAAAGGCCAAGAGCTATGAAGATTCAAGTCATAGAAGATCTCAGAGCCATATAACCGCTCCTCATGGATTTTGTTGCTTGAGGTCATGGATGCAAAGCAAAACATCCTTAACCTTAGATTTTATGTGACTTTCTATATCTCATGTTTGGTTCAAAATTTGGAGAAATTAATGCTACCATCACATCGAGAACATGCTAAAACCCTGTTGGAGTTAGACATTTGCGGTTGCACGCGAACAACACAAGGAAGAAGAAGAAGCTTGGAGCACAACCCACAATACTGAATGTATTACTAGAGAATGTACAAAGATAAGTAGCCCTTTAGGGCAATAGGCATATATACAAGCCGGGGGAAAAAAACCTCCTAAATAGGGAAAAAAGTGCCCCGGTGGTCCTAGAGTGTTCACACACATCACTACCTAAATATATCAACAAATACCCTAGGAGTGATGCGGTGAACAAGGAGTTGGCACTCATGTATAAGGAAGTGCCAAGCTATGTGGAAATGACTCCACAAACAAGTAAGCCCAACGCTTTGCGGAAAGCTTCAAACTTCTCCCTAGGCAGAGCCTTCGTGAAAAGGTCTGCAATGTTCTCCTGCGTGGGCACATATGCCAAGCTGATCTGCCCAGCAGAGAACCTCTCCCTGACATAATGATAATGCACCTCAATGTGCTTAGTGCGAGCATGGAACACAAGGTTCCTTGCAACTGCCAATGCGCTCTGACTGTCAGTGAAGATGGTGGTGGCAGAAGACTGACCAACACCCAAATCAGCCATAAGGTGTCTGAGCCACACACACTCAACAATCGTTGTGAAACCTGCCCTATACTCAGCCTCACAACTGGAAGTGGCCAGAGTAGGCTCCTTCTTGCTCAACCAAGATATACATGAGCTACCAAGCATGAAGCAAAAGCCACTAGTGGACACACGAGTGTCATAGCAACCAGCCGAATCAGAGTCAGAAAAAGCATGCAAATCTGGCGGTAGTGATCCCCCTTGGGATAAAACAAACGGAGTAGTCGAGTACCACTCAAGTAGCGAAAGATGCACTTAACCGCCTGCCAATGCTTGACTCTTGGGCAATGCATAAACCTGCTCATCTGTGAGACAAAAAACTGAATATTTGACCGAGTAATGCATAAATAAATCAAGCATCCAATAGCCTGCTGATAGAGAATAGCATCAAATGCATCTCCAACATCATGAAGACTCAGTCGTAAACTTGTTTCCATAGGAGTGGAAATAGGTTTACAGTCTTCAAGGCCAAAACGCTGCAATAATGTGTCAATACATTTCGTTTGACACAAAGCCATTCCACCATCAACGTGCATAAACCGAATGCCCAAATAGTGCTGCAAATGCCCCAAATCAGACATCTCGAATGAGGCATGCAAATCAGCCTTAAAATCAGCAATATGCCTCTCATGAGGACCAGTGAGCAACATGTCCTCAACATAAACCACAATGATCAGAAGTACATCATTAGCGCGCTTAACATATAAGGTGCTTTCAATTGGAATATTCTCAAAACCATGTGCAATCAGATAGGCATGCATCTTCTCATACCAAGCACGTGATGTTTGCTTTAAACCATATAATGCCTTCTTTAACCTGCACACTTGGTTTTCATGCCCTTTGTGCACAAAGCCATGGGGCTGAAAAACATACACTTCTTCATGAAAGTCACTATTTAGAAATGCAGTTTTAATGTCCAACTGATGTACATTCCAACCATGATGAGCTGCAAGTGCACAGATGCTCCGAACAGTAGTCATACGGCATGTAGGTGCAAAGGTTTCATCAAAATCAATGCCTCTTTCCTGCGCATAACCCTTTGCAACAAGCCTAGCCTTATACCTGTCAACTATACCATCAGGTTTACGCTTTAGCTTGTATACCCACTTAGTGCCAATGGCCTTCTTGGCAGGAGGCAAGTCACATAAAGACCACGATTTCTGAGTAGCCCAAACTGAACCATCTTTTGGAAAGAATGAACGGTGCATTTTGCCCAAAATATAGCCTTCACAAACATGTTTTCTAGGTGCCTCAAGTTTGGGCAAAGAGGACACGATTTCAGATTTCTACAGGTGTAGCAAACTAGAAAAATTCAGATGACCAAAGCGTGCATGCCAAAGCTTTGCATCTGACATAGCCTGAGAATCATGTACTGTAAATGCCGAATCATTTACAGATCTTTCATAGTCTATGAGCTTATACAGCCCACGACATAAAATGCCAGAAGCAATAATCACGTCGCCATTTGATAGATCATGAATTGTACACCTGTCATCCACAAATTTCACAACCAAGCCAATCTTGGCTAATGTAGAAATTGATAACAGATTTTTCTTGATCCCTGGCACAAAAAAAGCATCTGACAAAGTGAAAGAACTACCATCAGCAATAGTCAAAATGATCTTACCAACTCCCATAACAGGATAAGAGGAGTTGTTGGCACATGTAACAATATTCCCTGTAGGGGCAGGTTCGAGTGAAGAGAAAAAACTACGCTGCGAGGTAATATGTTTGGTCGCCCCACTATCAAAGTACCAAACATATGAGTCTACTGCAGACATGCACTGCTCATGAGACAATGGGTCAAAACTACAAACAGTAGTAAATGCCCATTCTTCTTCCTGCACAAGATTAGCAGACTCTCTTTTTGGTGCAACAACCATTCCAGCCTCTTTCTTCTTTGCCTCTTTAGCAGCCAGTTTTGGACAGTTCTTTATGATATGATCATTTCCTTTACAGTACTTGAAAAATAATTTCTACTTTTCTTATTTCTTTTCATCTTTGTCTTCCCTCTTCGATTGTGCAGCATTGGTAGATTTCTGCTTACTAATTGAAGAGCTCCATTTTCCTCTGCCCTTTCGACTAGCCAGGAAAGCTTGATTTGCAACACGCATAATGGACCTCTTCTGCCTGGACTGATCCTCCTGCAACAAAACAGAGACTAACTCCTCAAAAGACAAGGCATTTGGATTGCTTTTCATCATCAATCGAAGAGTAGAAGCAAAACTATGATATGAATCAGGAAGACCATTCAGAACGATCTGCACAAATGAGCTATCTGGTATAACCTCATCAACAGAAATCAACTGTTCCTTCAAGTCTTTGATCTTTGTTAGAAAACTGTCCATAGAATCACCTTCATTCATGTGCTCACTCTCCAACTATTTTCGAAGGTAAGCAACACGAGCCACATTCCTAGCTTGGTATAATGTGGTAAGTGTATCCCAAGCATCCTTAGTTGTTCTGCAAGAGCGAATGTGAGGAATAATGGCACGTTTGACAGACAAAGCTATCAATGCATGTGCTTGAGCATCTTTGCCATCCCAACGAATCTGCTCTACAGTAGGTGCAACAGAAACTACAACACGAACAAGAATATGCAGAATATCATCATCTTCGACACCTTCTACATCAGCTTCGGTACTTATAGTTGTAACAGTTACAGGTGTGATAGGACATTTTTCAACACCCTGCACAATGTTCCACAGTCCTTTTGCAACCATTACATGTCACGTCATATAAGCCCATGACGGGTAGTTGGTACCATCCAACTTATCCTCAACAGCCAACATATGGAATACATCATTGCTTTCAGCCATGGCCAGTGACTAAAATACCTTGATGCAAAAAATTGACTGTATCTCAAAAAGTTGAACAGAACTACCTAGAAGAATTTTGCTAGACCTGCGCAAAATTCGTGCGATTCTGAGACTGCAACTGGAGAGGTCTTGACGACGCCCTAGATGAAGCGACGACCTGCTCTGATACCAATTGTTGTTAGACGTCTGTAGAAGCACGTGAATAGCACAAGGAAGAAGAAGAAGCTTGGAGCACAACACACAATACTGAATGTAGTACTAGAGAATGTACAAAGATAAGTAGCCCTTTAGGGCAATAGGCGTATATACAAGCCAGGGGAAAAAAACCTCCTAAAGAGGGAAAAAAGTTCCCCGGTGGTCCTAGAGTGTTTACACACATCACTACCTAAATATATCAACAAACCCTAAGATTGATTGTCTACTTGCTTGATTTTGACATCTAAAGGTGTTGTTTTGAATTGCTTACATCATCAATGAAAACATCAATGTTATCATCAATTTGTAAACCCCCTTGAACACCTATATAAGGAGGGCTTGGTTAGATGCATCCTCGATCTTGCCAATGCCACTCTGGGGGCTCAAGGAGTCATGATGACCATGTAAGCACTTTCCAAGTTCCAGTAACCTCGTAGTATGAGATGTTGTTCAATTATTTCTTATACCTAGTTCATCTCCCTCGAGGGATTTCTTGTAATTGAGATATCTTCTTTCATACCTATGATCCAAGGTGTTGGAAACAATGTCATATAATACATTATGTAGATGGTCAAAATTTTCCTCTGTTTTCAGCATGTGTAACTAATGTTCTAGTACCCTCTACAAGCAAAGGTGCTTGGCGTCGTGGATAAAGCAATGTCATTGTATTAAACCCACCCGGGTTCGATCCTCGGTAGTAGCACGATGCGAAGGATGTTTTTTCTTTTATGTTTTTCAAAAAAACACGCAAGGCGGCGGATGGATTCACTTATGGGGAGCGATGGATTTATTTTTCGTAGTGCTTTATTATGCTTTTAGAGTGCTCTTCAAGGGAAAATCTAAATCTATATAATAAGTCATTGTCTTATTGTTATTTCATCCATCACCTAGTTCAACAACAAGCTATGGAGTTTGGTACCTCATTAGAGGTAGAGCTTTTAGCACATGGGGCAGCCATGGTGCTATTTTGGAGCATGTTGAGGAGCGGCTATGGATTTCTTCTTGGAGAAGAAGAGTGTGCTCACACTCTTGCTTAAGGAGAAGCTATTAGCAGCTTGGTGGTGGGGATCGGCCATTCACATGATGTATTTGAAGATTGTCTTCTACATGAAGGTGTACTTCAAAGACATTGGATGGAGCTTAACAAAAGATTTGCATCTTATGTTAAGAATCCAGGTACATATTCTCTTTATGCACATAGGTACTACTTGGAGTTTATGGAGGTAGTGACATTCATATCAGGAGGAGTCATATTCGGCATAGGTATAAGAGAATCACTATGTGTATGCTTTATGCATATTTGGATGAGGTGTTAGAGAAGATATGTTCATATGAGTTTGAGGATTTATGGCAGCAAACTTCTTAGCATTCTTTGATACTTTTATAAGTATGTGATCTTTTCACATACATGTCTGAATTAGGGTCTTCCATAGCCTAAGTTCCGATGAGGGTTTGTTGATTATCAGTTTTAGACTGATCCTTCCTATTTCTGTCACTCATATTCACTCTTCTACAACCTATTAGGTCTCACATCTCAAATATATTCGGATTTCTATCCATACATCTGAATATGTTTGTTACATTTGTATATACACTCTTCCAACTTTTTTTGTTCACATAGAGTGGTTGAGGGTTTTGCTCCCACATTGTACATTGAACATTGGTATATATGATAGTGTGAGTAAGTAGTGCCTTACATAACACATGTTGTCTAATCTTTCTCTATCTTTGTCTCATCATTTGTATGAGTAAATGTGGTATGTTCATGTTTTGTCAATATTGGAAGATTGCTGGATTCTGTGTTGTAGATCCTGGACATATGGAACTTGGACTTGTGATATTACTTATGGGCCTAATTAATTTCCAACATTTGGTATCAGAGCTTTAGCGTTTTGATATCAGAGTTCATTCAGGCTCTTAGATTCCCAGGTTCCTAGACTTTTAGGTTTACAACATATGATTTAAGAGCATCTTCTAACGTTTGACATTTGACATACACACTTAATCTAGATGAGTAAAGATTTGAGAATTAGACAATTCAGTCACATGTTTATTCATCAGTGTGGCGTATGAAGTTCATGATTTGTTAACAGCCGAATACTTCTGTAAAGTACGTACAAAAGTATTGTTTGAAGACCAAGACTTGTTGAAGAGAAGGCTACTTCAAAATTCAAGGAAGAACAACGGTTTGGAGAAGATGAAGGAACGAGATCAACATCAAACTACAGGTATCAGTTTCTACTATCAGATTATCATTTATAGGTCATATCTTAGAAGAGTAGTTATGAAGAGATTTGAAGGATTCAAGGAGTGCTTTTATACACTTTCATTATTTGAAAGTTAAAAGCTACATCAAAACAGGTATCTAGAGGTTTTTCTAGAGAGTTTTGATTGATCTCTTTCAGGACAAGAAAGCTCATCTAAGAAGACAAATTTGGAGATGGGATGAGTTTTGTGTTCAATCAATTTTTTGTTGTAAGTTGGTTCGATATCTAGGTATAGAATTTGATCTAGAGAGGTAACTCTAGAAAGGTAATTCATCATTCAGACAAAAGGTTGGTGAATTTAGTCATTTTAGACATTTGAAGCAGAATTTTGATTTAGAGATATGAGGAGATGGTAAAACATGATTCTATGTTCACTTCCATTTTTTGTATACCATGTTTGTTTTGTCTCTTACCCTTAGCATTAGAGGAAGAGAAAAAGTTCATTTGAAGAAGTCAAGAGTGCTTCCTACTTCACGATGAAGAGAACAAAAGGTATGGAAAGACAAGTTTGAAGATGTTGACATCATCATCAGGTGGAAGAAAATGCAGAAGAAGAAAGTCCAATATTTCCAAAAGAAAAGTAAGACTTCCTTTTCTCTTATATTTTCCATATACTTTCCTTACTTTATCCTCTACATCCAAAGACAAGTCTACAAGAATATCTTGTGTGAAGATAGTCTAAAGAAGAAGCACTTTCTTATTTTGCATGATCCTTGGTCATGATTTAGTAGATTTGACAAAGAATTGCATTGAGAGAAGGAAAAGCAGCAGATTTTGAAGACAACTTGTATGTTTTGACTCATATGTATGAGTTATATATATGTTGAAGATTTTTAAGTAGGTAGCTTATATGTTCCCTCAAAGAATTCTTGGAGTGTCAATTCCGAGCTACTTGGTATATGACAAGTTGCAGAGAAGTATATTTCTTCTTTATCTAACTCTTAAGGTAAAAGAGTATTTGTAGGAGATGTTGAAGACTTGGGTTGAGGTTTTGTGTTTGGAAAGGTTACCTCATATTTAGTATTTTCAGAAAACTTCAAAAAATTTAGATTTTTTGATATACTAGTCAGTTGGAGAATCTACTTTCTGTGATTGTCTAGATTTTTGGATACATGCTTGTATTCAAAAAGGTGTTCCATCAGATCCTATCACTTGATTGAGAAGTGGAGTTAGCCAAAAGAAATTCAAGCAAATATTATCACATTTCAACTGAGTAGAATATGAAGATATGAAGTATCAACTTGCAGCTTTTGGAGTTCTCAAGGTGAGAAGTTTGTCCACTTATGTTTCAAGTAGAAGTTGCACATTCTTGGAAAGGATTTGGTGAAAGAGAAGTTTTACAACTTTATGTGAGAAGCGTGGACACTTAGAGACATTATGGTAGCAAATCAAACATTCAGTCATGAAGGTTTGATGAGAGCAGATTCTACACAGGTATTTTGTTGGAAAGATCATAGATCTAGATAGATTTTATATGATCTTGAGTATTTATGAGTCAGATGTCTACCCTTTGTTTGTGAAGATTCTTAGCATTGGAAGAAGTAAGTCAAAGATTCAGATTCTATCAGATTTGTGTTGCAGATAAATAGAAGAAGATACTTGTTATGTTGCAGAAGGTTATGAATCCTAAAATGCTTTCAGTAAGGTTTTTATGATAGATCAGCTAACCTTATTCTATAATTTGGGAAGCTAAGGAATAACAGGGAAAGCTATTGGCATGTGTATAATGCTAATAAAAACGGTTCAAAGATTTTGTTTCAGATACATGTATTGATCACTGAAGATCAGATTTATTGAAAG
Source organism: Ceratopteris richardii (assembly GCA_020310875.1). Classification (NCBI taxonomy): domain Eukaryota; kingdom Viridiplantae; phylum Streptophyta; class Polypodiopsida; order Polypodiales; family Pteridaceae; genus Ceratopteris; species Ceratopteris richardii. The sequence goes on from CM035407.1 coordinate 64,942,877, forward strand.
AAGGAAGATGTTCCAGATTTCATAAAGTCTGATATATTTGAAGAATTCTGGATACTAGTGTTAAATCATCTAGGGGGTGATGAAACATGAAGACTTATTTTCAGCCATATGTAAAAGAATACAGAGTCATACCTATAGGTATTCCTATATCAGGTATTCCTATATTTTCCTTTGTTAGGTTCTCTTTATGTTCCAGCTTTGAAAGAAGAAGGAATAAGGAGAATGTCTAGAGAAAGTTCCTATTAGGATGTTTCTATTCAGGAGAAGGTTCCAGAGTTCTATTGAAGAGAAGCTTGATATTTCAGAGAGGTATGTTTGAGAAGTGCACACATATATGTTTATACCAGATTTTGAAGGAAAGAGGTATGGAGGATTTACGGATGAAGACATGATGACATCATAGATATGATATTTTGATGAGACTCATGAGTTGAGTTGAGTTCAGTTCAGTTTAGTACAGTCAGAGATAAACCAGTAATGTACATAATACACCAAGTTGTGAGTTATTAGCCACAGGTTCCAAGATTCAGTTCTTGATTTTGTTTAGTGTATTTACATGACATAGCAGAAATACGTTGAGAAAGCTTTCGTAAGGTAAATGCAAATATATGGATCCTAGTATATGTTTTCAGGTTTGAGAAGATAGGAGATAGCAGGTTCAGAGTCAGTACTTGCTACATTTGTTGTCAAGCAAATGATTGCTTGATGAGTAGACTATTGGATATCTGGTTTGCATATTTTCTCGAGTATTATGGTTCATATTCAGCAAGTTCAGGTGTTTGAAGTTTGAAGAAAAGTCAAATTCAGTTTTGAAGAAGACTTTTGAAGAAAAGGTTTGAAGGTAAATTCGAGAGTACAAGCTTGAAGCTTACGACAGTTTGCAGATGAATGAAGTTTGCAGATCCAACTCAGTTTGTACCAATATGACATTGCACGTGGGATTGTTGGAAATAATGTCATATAATACATTATGTAGATGGTCAAAATTTTCCTCAGTTTCTAGCATGTGTAACTAATGTTCTAGTACCCTCTACAAGCAAAGGCACTTGGCGCTGTGGATAAAGCAATGTCCTTGTATCAAACCCACCCGGGTTTGATTCTCGACAGCAGCATGACGCGAAGGATGTTTTATGTTTTATGCTTTTCAAAAAAACACGTAGGGCGGTAGACAGATTCACTTACAGGCAGCGATGGATTTATTTTTCATAGTGCTTTATTATGCTTTTAGAGTGCTTTTCAAGGGACAATCTAAAGCTATATAAGAAGCCATTGTCTTATTGTTATTTCATCCATCACCTAGTTCAACAACAAGCTATGGAGCTTGGTAGCTCATTAGAGGTAGAGCTTTTAGCACATGGGGCAGCCATGGTGCTATTTTGGAGCATGTTGAGGAGCGGCTATGGATTTCTTCTTGGAGAAGAAGAGTGCGCTCACACTCTTGCTTATGGAGAAGCTATTAGTAGGTTGGTGGTGTGGATCGGCCATTCACAGGATGTATTTGAAGATTGTCTTCTACATGAAGGTGTACTTCAAAGACATTGGATGGAGCATAACACAAGATTTGCATCTTATGTTAAGAATTCAGGTACATATTCTCTTGATGCACACATGTACTACTTGGATTTTATGGAGGTAGTGGCATTCATATCAGGAGGAGTCCTATTCAACATAGGTACAAGAGAATCTGTAAGTGTATGCTTTATGCATATTTGGATGAGGTGTTAGAGAAGATATGTTCATATGAGTTTAAGGATTTCTAGCAGCAAACTTGTTAGCATTCTTTGCTACTTTTGTAAGTATGTGATCTTTTCACACACATGTCTGACTTAGGGTCTTCCATAGCCTAAGTTCAGATGAGGGTTTGTTGATTATCAATTTTAGACTGATCCTTCCTCTTTCTTGATGGAGAGTGTTAATCTCCAAAAGAACAAGTTATTCTTGTATTTAGAGCACCTCTATAACAAGAATAACTCAAACCTTCTCCAATTTTAGAAGATCCATACTCAATTTTCAAGATTTTGAAAAATCTGTGAAGATGATGACTCTACAGAAAGTCTTCTGCACATATCTTTTTCATTTACCTATCAATTGTGTAAAGTTTTTTATGAAACTTTGCACAAGGTGTTGCCTATAGATTGCGCACCTTCTCCAAGTTGAATTACTCCAAAAGATTCAGTATAACTTGAGAAATGAAGACAACAAGTTACCTATGTCTAAAACTGTCACCCTATAGAGTCGACTTTGATACCTGCAACTTTTAAGACATAGCTCTCCAAGACTAGAACCCGTTTAAGCGAATGCTTTTAGCCAAAAGTAGCTTACCTTCCAAATTAAATATTGAGTGCTTGCTTGCTCAAAACTTTAAACTGTGGAGTGAGAAATGATCAAATCATTGACCATCAAAAATGCGCCTTTTGCAGTTTCTCTTCTTTCATGTACACATGTAAATGTTCCTACACTCAATTCTCTCAGCCTGATCACAATTAGAAGCTGAAAATTTGTACAGAGGTCAGTCACCTATAGACTTAGACTTGTACAAAAGCATTTCACAAAAGATCTAACATAGAAAGAGAAAACTCAGAAACATCGGGTGCAAAAATCTTTCATTTCTGAAGGAGTTTACAACTGAATGATGAGAGAGAGTTCAACTAACTTCTAAGAAGTCCAATGACTCTTACAACTCTTCATTATTCTAATCTCATGTTCTCTCATACTTGCCCCGACATTTTCATAGTATTTATAGGCAAATATTTACAAACTTATGACTATTCATAAGCATAAGTGACCTATATCTGAACTAATATACATATGTGTACATATCTTTCAACTCATGAATGTAAACTTCTTCTATGCTTCAAAACTTGATCTTGTCTTCATTCTTTGACTTCCAAAACTTCCATTGTTGATTGCTCTGCACCAACAACTCCCCCTCAATCATCAATTGAGGTTTTCTCTATCTTCTTTATACTTGCCATGTCTTTGAATCTTTGTAGCTTTGGTCCATCCAAGCTTTTGGTAAGCATATCAGCTATCTGATCTTTTGTTGAAGTATGTATGACTTCAATCTCTTTATCCATCACCTTCTCTCTTAGAAAGTGATACTGAATCTCAATGTGTTTGGTCCTGGCATGAAAAACAGGGTTAGCAGCTAAATACAATGAACTCATGTTATCTCCATATATGATAGGTGTACTCTGTATAGTGTCAAAACTCTTCATCAGAGTCTTAAACCATATCACTTCCTTTGCAGCTTCAACCATGCCTTTGTACTCTGCTTCTGTAGATGACAAAGCAACTGTATGTTGCTTCTTTGAACACCAAGAGATTAACTTATCTCCTACATAACACATGTATCCATAGGTTGACCTTCTATCATCTGGATTACCTGCCCAATCTGCATCACTATAAATCTTGATATTTGTATCTGATGTAAAACCATAATACAAACCTTCTTTGAGTGTACCCTTAATGTACCTCAACACTCTTTGACCTGCAATCCAATGTTCTTTCCTAGGACAATGCATGAATTGAGATAATACCCCAACCGCATATGACAAGTCAGGTCTAGTTAATGTAGCATAGATAAGACTACCAACCAAACTCTGATATTGTTTCATGTCCTTGAACTCTTCACCTCCATATCTACTCAATTTGTGATTCACCTCTATTGGAGTAGGTGCTACCCTGCAATCATTCATTTTAAACTTGATTAACAAGTTTCTCAACTACCTTTCTTGAGTCACATACACTCCATGTTGAGTGTATGAAATCTCCATTCCCAAGAAATATGACAAGTCTCCCAAATCACTGATTTTGAACTCTTCCTCCATTTGCTTCTTTAGGCTTTGAATGCCTTTCTCATCTGTACCTGTAAGAATTATATCATCAACATATATGCACATGTAAATGAACCCATCATCACTTGCTTTAACAAGCAAGCTACTATCTGCTTTTGATACTTGAAATCCAAGTTCTTTCAAGAACTTTACAAGTCTATAGTTCCATGCCCTTGGGGCCTGCTTCAAGCCATACAAAGCTCTCTTGAGCTTACACACATGATCTGGATACCTTCCATCTTTGAATCCTTGAGGTTGCTCCATGAAAACATCATCTGAAATATAACCATTCAAGAAAGCATTCTTCACATCTAATTGACATAATTTCCAACCTTTACATGCAGCAATAGCTATGAGTGTCCTGATAGTTGTCATCTTTGCCACAGGACTATAAGTCTCATCATAATCAATACCATATGTCTGAGCAAACCCTTTGACAACAAGTCTAGCTTTGTACCTAGACACACTTCCATCTGCAAACATCTTAGTTTTGTAGACCCATTTGCATCCAATGATCTTCTGGCTATTTGGTTTAGGAACCAAATCCCATGTTTGATTCTCCATTAATGCATCATATTCTTCCTGCATAGCTTTCGCCCAATTTTCTTTACCTTTTGCCTCTTCATATGTAGAAGGGTCTTCATCTGCTTTTATCATGTAAGCATAATCTTTGGTAGCCAAAAAAGAAGTATCATAGCTATACCTTGTAGGTTGCCACTTGTGTCTTGATAACCTTCTGAGTTCTCCAATCCTTGAGGTTTCTGGTTCTTCACATTCAGGATCAAATCTTGGCATTTCTTCAACTTCAACCTGCACTTCATTATTCTCTTGTTCATCAAATATCTGAACCTTTGATTTACCTTTCTTTTGACTCACAATTTCTTCATCATCTATATTAATATTGATAGTACCTACATACCAAGTACCTTTCTCATCAAATGTAACATCCTTAGACACAATGAATTGCTTTGTGGATGGACTCCACAATCTATAACCCATCTGCTTGTCATCATAACCAATGAACACATACTTTTCAGCTTTAGGTTCCAATTTGTGTCTTAATTGTGATGGCACATATGCATATGCCAAACATCCAAATACTTTGCAATGATCTAAGGTAGGTCTCTTACCCCACCATGCCTCATATGGTTTCATACCCTGCAAAGCTTTACATGGTAGCCTATTGACCAGATAAGTAGCTGTATTTACAGCCTCAACCCATAAATAATTTGGGCAATCTTTCTCCTTCATCATGGATCTTGCAAACTCAACAAGAGTTCTATTCCTCCTTTCTGCTACACCATTTTGTTGAGGGGAGTACCTGCAAGTGATTTCTCTTTTTATACCTGCATTCCACAAGTAGTCACTAAACTCATTAGAGAAATACTCTCCCCCTCCATCTGACCTTAGTCTCTTCAACTTATGACATGTAATTCTCTCTGCATACACATGATAATGTTTGAATGTACTAAATACTTCAGACTTATCTTTGATCACATAGATAGTGATCCATCTGGTAGCATCATCAACATAAATCACATAGTACCTTGGACCATTGATACTGAAATCCTTTGATGGTCCCCACACATCTGTGTGTACCAACTCAAGCTTCTCTGAATACATGAAACCATGCTTGGAGTAAGATTGCTTATGAGCCTTACCTAATTGACATGCCTCACATCTGTATGTCATATGTTGACCTGTAACATTGGGCAATCCAAGCAGTGAACCATTATTAATCATATCTTTGATACCTCTTTCATTGAAATGTCCAAGCCTTTTGTGCCAAAGATCTAACTCAGAGATCTTATGTCCTCCATAAGTGAACAAGGCATGACCAACATTACCTTGAATCTTCAATGTGAACAATCTTCCTTCTTTCTTCCCCGGAACAATCTATTTATACCCATTGCTAGGGTCTTCCACAAACACTCCTTCATGAGTGAACCTCACCTCATAACCTTTTTCAACAATTTGTCCTACACTTATCAGATTCTTAGGAATTGTAGGAACATACAAGACCTTACTCAATAAGGTGCTACCATCCTTGGCCTTCACTGATCCAATTGACTTCACATTGTGCTTTGTATTGTCACCTGTTTGAACAACATGATTAGATACCTTATTCTCCAAATCAGTCATCAATGCTATGTTACCACTCAGATGATTGCTACACCCTGAGTCAATGTAGAAGACTCTTTGGTCTTCACTTTGCCTTTCACAAGTTGCATTCATTATCAATGTTGAATCCTCCTTCTGATCTGAAGCATAATTGTAGTAGGTATTGTTGTAATGTTGACTTTGGAATCCTCTACCTGCATTTCTTCCAAAGTAACCCCTACTACCTCTACCTCTGAAATTACCTCTTTGATTTCTGCCACCTGTTCCTCTTGAATTAAAATTATGATTATATCCACCATTACTCTGATTATTATGCCAACAATCATTAGCTAAATGATTTGTCTTACCACAAATCCAGCAAGATTTGACTCCATCTTTGTTGTTCCTGTCTCTTCCTCTACCTTTGCCACCTCCTCTTCCTCTTAGGAAGTTGGCTTGACTAGTTGTGCCCTCATCTTCATTTGCTTGTTGCTTCCCTTTGTTAATTTTCTTCTTATCCTTTGAGTACATTGCATGACCTGTACTCTTGTCACTTTCACCTTTGACATCCTGCTCAAAGGTTAACATATGTCCTAGCAACTGATTTAAGTCAGGAGTAAAATGATCAAGTGATAATTCAGTGGACAAAATAAATGGCTTCCATTTGTCATCACCTCTCAAACCTGTGAGTATTTGCCTTACCAATTCATCCTCCTCAATGTCTTCATCAACAACTCCTAATGCATATGCAATGTCCTTCATTTTGGTTACATAATCTGAGATAGATTGAGAGGCCTTCTTCTTGAATGTAGTAAATTCTGCCCACAAGGATGCCTTCCTAGACTTTGTGGTATTTTGGAAATGCTCCTCCAAAGCATTCCATATATCAGTTGCACTTTCAAGACCTCTAATGTGAGGTAGCAAGTAGTCATTGACTGCCATATAGATAATGCTCCTAGCTTGAGCATCTCTCTTCATCCAATTCTTCAAATCTGACAATTCCTCCCTACTTGGAACACTAGGATCTCTGAATTGAGGCTTTTCTTCTTCACCTGTAATGTAAGCTATCAAGTCTTTGCTCATAAGATGAGCTTCCATCCTCATTGACCATGCAGGATAGTTTTCTCTATCCAATTTCTCTATCTGAAGAGAATCTCCCATCTTTTCTTCACCTGTGTATTGAATTCTTCAATCTTTATAAAGTATAAGGTTACCTTTACTTTGAATGACACTCCTTTTGACTTCCTTGATGTCGTATGATCTCCTTCTCAAGCTTTATCCTCAAGCTTTCACCTTTTGAACCTTTAGATGTTGAATTCTTTGCACCTGCAGCAGTCGGGATCCTCCTTCCTTCAATTCTGATGCTTCCTGCTCTGATACCACTGATGGAGAGTGTTAATCTCCAAAAGAACAAGTTACTCTTGTATTTAGAGCACCTCCATAACAAGAATAACTCAAACCTTCTCCAATTTTAGAAGATCCATACTCAATTTTCAAGATTTTGAAAAATCTGTGAAGATGATGACTCTATAGAAAGTCTGCTGCACATATCTTTTTCATTTACCTATCAATTGTGTAAATTTTTTTATGAAACCTTGCACAAGGTGTCGCCTATAGATTCCACACCTTCTTCAAGTTGAATTACTCCAAAAGATTCAGTATAACTTGAGAAATGAACTCAACAAGTTACCTATGTCTAAAACTGTCACCCTGTAGAGTCGACTTTGATACCTGCAACTTTTAAGACATAGTTCTCCAAGACTAGAACCCGTTTAAGCGAATGCTTTTAGCCAAAAGTAGCTTATCTTCCAACTTAAATATTGAGTGCTTGCTTGCTCAAAACTTTAAACTGTGGAGTGAGAAATGATCAAATCATTGACCATCGAAAATGCGCCTTCTGCAGTTTCTCTTCTTTCATTTACACATGTAAATGTTCCTACACTCAATTCTCTCAGCCTGATCACAATTAGAAGCTGAAAATTTGTACAGAGGTCAATCACCTATAGAATTAGACTTGTACAAAATCATTTCACAAAAGATCTAACACAGAAAGAGAAAACTCAGAAACATCGGGTGCAAAAATCTTTCATTTCTGAAGGAGTTTACAACTGAATGATGAGAGAGAGTTCAACTAACTTCTAAGACGTCCAATGACTCTTACAACTCTTCATTATTCTAATCTCATGTTCTCTCATACTTGCCCCAACATTTTCATAGTATTTATAGGCAAATATTTACAAACTTATGACTATTCATAAGCATAAGTGACCTATATATGAACTAATATACATATGTGTACATATCTTTCAACTCCTGAATGTAAACTTCTTCCATGCTTCAAAACTTGATCTTGTCTTCATTCTTTGACTTCCAAAACTTCAATTGTTGATTGCTCTACACCAACATTTCTGTCATGCATATTCACTCTTCTACAACCTATTAGGTCTCACATCTCATATATATTCAGATTTCTGTCCATACATCTGAATATGTTTTTTACATTTGTATATACACTCTTCCATCTATTTTTGTTGACATAGAGTGGTTGAGATTTTTGCTCCCACATTGTACATTGAACATTGGTATATATGATAGTGTGAGTAAGCAGTGGGTTACATAACACTTTACACATGTTGTCTAATCTTTCTCTATCTTTGTCTCATCATTTGTATGATTAAATGTGGTATGTTCATGTTTTGTCAATATTGGAAGATTGTTGGATTCTGTGTTGTAGATCCTGGACATATGGAACTTGTACCTGTGATATTAGTAATGGGCCTACTAAATTTCCAACACAAGGATGAAGGATCTCTTGTATCTTGTTTAGTCAAGTTATCCATACCTATTAGTCTTCGGTTGTGAGACTTCTTGTGTCAATTCAATATTCTTATATAATTTCCTATGTGCGGATCATCCTATAATCAGAAGCATATTTCCAAAATCATATTCAAGTATAGTTAGATGGCACAATCTAGTTCTCACTTGATAGATAATGCCAAATGGATCTCTCTCTCTCTCTCTCTCTCTCTCTCTCTCTCTCTCTCTCTCGCCACCACATATCATTTCGCACACCACAGTCCATCTTATCCATGAGCTATCACATATTTATACACCATCTTGATTCACATTCACTAGATCCACATGCCCCTCTCGACATTGTCACCTCACATATTAGTGTTATCCTTCACATTTGGCAACAAGGAGCTTTCCCCATCGCACATATACACATCCACCACACATGTGCTTTGTGCCTCGAAAGAGATGATACCATGAGGAGTGTTGCAAGTTGCATCGACATCTCATGATATCCGTGAATTAAGGAGAGATCACATATAGAGACACACATCACCACATGCAAATCCTTACCCACCGCAAGTTAGAGAGAGGATCTTTAGGCAGCTCATGGATCTTGGAGTGATAGAGGTGATGATATGGGGTATCTATTGATTATATGAGAGTGTATCGAGAAAATTCCAATGTCCAAGAGCTCTTTATGATCCCCTTGTTAGCACTATTTGTGTAAAACAAGGGTACACCTCTCAAGATCACAAATAGACACACACATCACCACATGTGAATCCATACCCACCACAAAAAGTGAGAATGGCAAGAGCAAAAGTATTGGGATATATACCACTTGCTCATCAGTAGATAATAGATACACTATAATTGAATAGTGATATATATGAGAGAGGAAGGTGTCTACCCTTATCCATGATCCAAAGATATGAAATAGATACAAAGAAGATCTATATCAAATACCAATTTCGCCATTAATCCCTACACCACAAGGACCATATCAGACTAGCTTTTTTTTTTAACTGATGATGGTCAACATATCTATCTTACCTATGTAGAATGGCAAATCTATAGCTCAGATTGAACTACTACTTTTGAGCATCTATCTAACGGAGGGAGATCCTTGCACCAATCATTGCCAACCTCTTCACCTTTGCTTTGGTTGAGGTTTTTCAGATTCATGGATAGAGCGTGTTTTATGACTATCCACAAATTTGGAGATGTTATGGACCTAAGCACCTATTGGACCATCATGAATGGCCCCATACTGGCCAAGCTTTATGGGACAATCTTAGATCAAAGGTTGAGTAATCTTGTTGATGAGGAGGACCTACGAGCTCTAGGATGGGTGGACAATCCTTTTCCACCTTTGATCACATTTTCACTAAGACATCCTTCATTGATATGAATTGGGTGAGGAAGATAAGGCTATATCAATGCTCCATGGACTTCCATAAAGTTCTTGAAACAATACCTAGAGAGAGGCTCTTAAGGTAGCTCATGGATCTTGGAGTAATAGGGGAGATGATATGGGGTATCTATGAATTATATGAGAGACTATCATGCAAATTCCAATGTCTAGGAGCTCTTTATGATCCCCTTGTTAGCACCATTGGTGTAAAACAAGGGTCTCCCTCTCCTCCACTCTCTTTGGGCTTTACATTGATGAGATAGCTCACTTCATTTTACTAAATGTTGATGCCACTATATTGCTCTTAGATTTAGACGGATGAAGTTGTCTCACATGATATTCTGGCAGGAGTCAACTGCATTCTCCCAAGTCGCTTCATGCTTTTGGCACCTTTCTTTTGGGTGTCAGGCGGCGGGGAAGGAGCCCCGCTTTTGCGTGTCCGTTTACAACAGAATATCACCTATTTAGCATGACCTAGAAGATTTATGCATGCATAGAGGGCTCTCAATGAATCTTGGTAAAACCAAGGTATTCACTTTTCATACATCAACACATGGTGGGGAGACAGAGCTCTTTTATGGTGGTTGGGAGGGCCATTCAGGTTAGTAGCTCATATGTATACCTTGGGGCGACTTTCACGACAACATTCAAGTCTTTCTCCATGATCCAAGCAGCCCACGATCAACTTAGTCGATGTTATGCAACATTAGCATTGATGGAGATACAATATCATCAAACACATTTCTGGATTCCCAAACAAAGAGGTGGTTATTTGACACACTCTCACACCCTCCTTGATGTACAATGCATGGATATGGGGGCAAAGGCTTCAATATTCGACATGTTCACTAATCAAGAGACCTTGAGTACTCATGATATCGAGGCTCATTCATTATAAGCCCTCGATACCCTATGATATTATTAGAGTAGAGGTAGCTACCCAATGATGCTAGTTGAGGCAGTTTTCCAAATGTCTTGCTTGCTATGTAGGTTCCAGGATATGGAAAAGTGAGTGCATCATACATAGGCATCATGAGATCTTGTGATTTCAGGGGACAACTCCTCTTGGTATGCTTAGGTTCGGGATTGGATTTCTAGACATGGTTTAGATAGAGAACTATTACCACCAAGATAGTAAGATACTTAAGATCTCATCTATTCACTCTCTAGATAGGAGTGGAATATGATTATCTGATAAGAGGTATGGCATGCATATATGCAAAGGACATGGGAAAGCCCAAATGAGCCACTTTTAGCAAAAAATCTCTTCTATCGTGTGTTTTTTCTATGAAAATTGGATCACCGATTTATAGTTACCCCACAATACATGAGGATTTATCTACCCCATCATCTCCAAGTAGCCATCAGACAACTTTGAGTATCATTACACCAATTAGAGATCAGACATGGGCAAGCCAAGGGGACATCTAGAGAAGAGCACATATGTTGAGTATGTCAGAGTGAGGTGGAGAGCAAAGATGATTCATTGTTACCCCTCGTTACATGAGGATACCCAGAGAGCTCAGTGAGCTAAGGGGATACCTAGAGAGGAGCACATATGCCTAGTATGTTAGATAGAGGTGGAGAGCAAAGATGATTTATAGTTACCCCACAATACATGAGGATACCTAGAGATCTTAGTGAGCCAAGAGGATACCCACAGAGGAGCCCAATGTGTGGTGTGTGAGGCAAAAAGTAGAGATTTTTCTATAGATATTGAATCAAGGATTTAAAGGTACCCTTGATGCCCCCAGCTCTCCTGTCTCTGTAGCTCTCTCTCTCTGTCTCTCTCTATTTCTATCTCTCTCTCTCTCTCTCTCTTCATAGTTATGCTAAATCCATCCGGCCACCCTTGCAAATCTAGTAAACCCTAAACATGCCACCTCATAGCCTTTTCTCGTAAGCTTAGCCCCCAACTTTTCCCTACCATCACCCCAAGTTGTCCTCCATCTAGCTATATGCACAGATCTACTTCTCGACATCCCCCATAGCTCTACCCTAGATATGACATGCCTCACACCCCAAGATGTGACTCTAACCCTAAAAAATAAAAAAATCCTAACCCTAACCTACTTCAAAACCTCACCCTAATTCTAAACCCAACTTTAACCCTTTCCTCGACACCAACCCAAAACCCTAATCTCATCTTAAACTTAACCTAATGTATATCCAAAATCATAAAACCTAAAATTTAAAACCTATAATCTTAAACCTAGAACCTAAACTCCCACATCTTGAAATTGAAACCTTAACCCTAGACCTCTCCCTCCCTGTCCCTCTCTCTCTCCCTTCTTCTCTCGTTATCTCTCTCCTTGCCTTCCTCCCCTCCCCTCTCCTTTAAGTCTCCCTAATATGGCACTAGCCGATCGTCGATAAACCGAGGAGATAATCTCCAAAGCTATAAAGGATGCAAAGAAGGAAGTAGACCGAACCCTCAAGCAAGAAATTCATAAGTTGATAGGAAAGATAAAGGGACTAAAAGAAGATCAAGGTGCATGGAAAGGAGCTTATGAAATCCTCGAAGCACGAAGGTTAAAGAGGAAGGAGAGATCTCTCATGTGGAAGAGCTCAAGAAGGAGCTCAAAAAGGAAATCAAGTCAGAAGTAGAGTCCACTCATGAGACATGGGTGGAAGTAGTTCACAAGAGGAACAAGAAATAAGTAAGTGAGAAGGCAGAGAAGGAAGAGATCTCTAGATTCTAGGGTACTCTCGAGGAAGAGAGGTTTCGACACACATGCCAACTACATATAGGGATTATGGGAATCGTAGAGGGCACATTACTAGAGGCAGATGCCACTAACATCTGTCGATGCTTGGGATACGAGAGCATGCCTCTCATAGGGGCATCGAGGGTCGGTAGAGACACATCCTAACCATGAGCACTCATCCTGCATATGAGCTCTTAGGATACATGTATTGCCTTCTTTCGATGATGATCAGTACTATGCAAACTACTCGGAGGAGCTTTATATTTGGATGAGGATCTCACAAGGATGTAGATAGAGCACCATTGAGCATGTATGCCACAAATTCTCTAGGATCAATGAGAGGGAATAAAGGATTTTTATCGTGATGATAAAGTATTCATCAATGGATGCCCTATTAAATAGGACATGTGTGTTGGAGGAGATGGTGGACACCTTTCAGAGATGAGATGGTGCTGCAAAATCCTACTTAACATCAACAAAAATTGATTTGAGGATTGCAAAGTAGACTTAATGGCCTTTCTATGAAGCACAAATAATCACCCAAGTACTTTGGAATATTATTCTCAAATCATTGGATCAAAATAGATGAGTAGGAGTTTCAACTATAAACCAAAACTTGCTATTTTGGTCACTACACCTGCTCAAAGAAATGAATAGTAGTTCTCTCCTAGAAATTGAGTAAAATCCTATTGGGAATATCTAATTAACTTGGATAGATAATGTTTGCAAGTTATTTCACTTGAAATGATAGACCATACTCAAAGGAGGATGCTTAGCAAGTTAGAGATGCATCCTGACATTTTCAAGCACTAACAGTATGCAGACCAGTGAGCAGTGTTTTGCTCATAACTTGAAATTGGCTAAGGCAATAAATATGAAACTTTGCAGCAAGAAAATAGACGTTATCTTGAATCTATAACAACTTAAATCTTTGAAAATGATCAAGTATGCACTAAGAAATAGATTAGTGAAGTTCACTATTCTAAGTGATACATGACAGAGTAGAAGAGTTGAGATATGAGAGAACTAAATGTATTAATGCACATAAATTACATAGAAATTGGCAATAAATGATTACACAATCTGAGGGCAGTGATAGAGATATGGTGTGAGCTCAATATAAACTTAAGATCCCTCTAAATATCTCTTTAAATCGGTCTCCACATATGCAACTTTTGAAGTCCTATTTTATAGTTAAAGTTGGAGCTCTTTTTGATTTTTTGAAATTAAAACTTCTACCAAAAAGTATCTCTAGAATTTGGGATCTCAATCTCCATCTACCTCACCAATAATTCATGAAAAGATTCTCCTAAGAACTTGTGAGTGGGTATCTAGTAGGGTTAGATGTTGAGGAGGGCTTTCGATCCCCTTGTTAGCATTATAGGAGTAAAAAAGGGTGCCCATTATCCCCTACTTTATTTGGGATCTACATTGATGAGATTGTAGACTTTATACAATAGTGTGGAGGTTTAGGAGTGGAGTTGGGGGGAGCCAATGTACACATTTTGTTATATGATAATGACATTTTTCCTAATTTCAAAGACAGTTGAGGGATTACAAACAAAGTCACCTACATGCATTATATGCTTTTTACTCATAGAGAGGAATTCCAATGAATCTTGGTAAAATATTTACGGATGCTTGGTGTATCACCAATGTATATGGGTTTGTCTCATAAGCCATTTTTGCCTTTAGAAGATGCTAATATACCTCTCTCTCTCTATCTCTCTAGGTTGAAGTTGAATGTCTTTTTACTTGTTGCACATTGCAACCTTCTGTAAATTCAAGCTTCGAGGCTGAGCTTTGAAGCTTATAGGCTGTAGATAGTAGCATCTACTAGCTAGGAGTAGTTGGTAGCCTCAAAGCTCAATAAAGATGGGATACATGAGCTTTAATGGAAGCAAATGTAGGTATAAGGCTGAGTTAACATGGATTGCTCTACATGGATTTTTAAAAGAACTAATGAGATGGATGTTTTGACTCATGGGGATCTAAATAGAAGTCAATCTTGGCTAAACGAAAAAAAAGAAATAACAATGTTTTACCATCTTTGATCGTACATTCTTGAGAAATGTTGAAAATGGCAATTTAGAGTTTTCGAGAAATTTGGTTTAAAGAACAATTTGATATTGTTTTTAACAATCCCCCCACTTAATGTCTCATTGGAGTAGGATTTAATAATCTACATAACCTATGATGTCTTTCCCTTGATAATGCTTTAATAAAAACATTTTCCATATTCTCACTTGTAGGAACATAGACAAGCTCAATGTGCTTCTTAGCTACTTATTCATGTATATAGTAATAATGAACCTCAATATATTTGTCCTTGCATGATGAACCTATTTCATTTCTATAGAAATAACACTAAATATTTGAAGATATATACATAGGTAAGTGAACATAAACATCAAGGCAACATAAAATCTTTTGTAACCATATAGCCTAAAGTGTAGTTGTAAAGGCAACCCTATACTCTGACTCACTTGAAGATTGTTTTTACTAGAGTTTGTTTCTTAGAATGCCATGAATTTAAGCATTACTCAAAGAAGAAAGACTCAAGAATAGCCACTCATTGTTCTTCTTGAGTCTTTATTACTTACCCAATCAGAATTTGTGAATCCTTAAAGAGTTAAATGTGGTGAAGCCCGAAATAACATAGCATAATTCTTTGTAGCCTTCAAGTATCTAAAAATTCATTTAACCTCTAATGAATTTTAAGAGGGTTGTGCATGAACCTTGATAATTGAAAAACAAAAAACTATATTTTAGGGATTGTATTGCAAAGATAAATCAAGCAACCAATTGCTTGACTATATAATGTAACATCAAAAAAATCTAACTTTTTTTTTTTAAGAAACATTAGCATCCCTATAGGTTTAGGGTCTTGCATTTCAAGCCATTGTAGAATTTTCTCAATGCACTTTAATTGTGTCATATAAATATAATTATTCACAAAATTTTGGATAATTTACATGATCTAATTGATCTTTTTGACTTTCTTATTCTTCTTTGAAATTTGGAATGCCACTTTGTTATAGAGTATGAAAATACCACTTTGAAATATTTTGAAACCTAGTGCAAACCATCTTTCTTCTTGACTTTTGTATGAGTCTCCAAGTTCTTGAATTATTTCTTTTTCCATAGGTTGAGAATTTCTGAATTTTGGTCATAAATTTGGTTTTGAGAAATGTAGGCATTGCGTGAGAGGAAAAAATTACCTATTTTTGGAACATAGAACTAGTAATGTTTGTGTTCAATACCATAACCAGAAAAAATAACTTCACTAAATTTTTTATTAGGCTTACCATGATCTTTCTTCTCTATGTGAACATAAGGTAGAGAACCAAAAACTTTGAAGTAGTTCACATCGGGTTTTCTTACCATAATATGCTTCATAATGTGTAATAACCTTTGAAGCTTTTGTAGATGCCATGTTGAGAATAAATTCTACTCTCATAGGTCCATTCACATCAAATTGAATAATTTGCAATTTTCTAGTGGCTGAAATATGCCCATTCTTCAACCATACGTTTGTCCTTCATATGCTTTTGAGTTTTATAATTGATGTGATCAAAATCTTGCATGCCAAAGCTTCATACCTTTTTTTTGGAGAAGTAGTTGATGTAGAAAGATTAGCATTGCTGACTTTTTACAAAACAAACATGTCACTTCTATTTTCATCTTTTAATGGACAATGATCTTAATTACTTCTTAAAAATCACTTTATAACCATTTGTAAGAAATGTTGAGATAGAGAACAAATTCTTCTTGATCTCTAGTACATACAAAATGTTAAAGATTTTAAAATTACCACCAACTCTTGACTTAAGTGTGACTTCTTTCGCATTGAAAAGAATCCAAATCATGACCATCTGCCACGAGAATTAACTCATGCAAGAAAGACTTGTGAATGATGTGTGTGAAAATCTCCTCCCATCCTTTTATATCCTCTTGTATTAAAAAAATAGCAATGATCTGGAATAGTCTAATATTGCCATGTGGCCATCATGCACACTCATCCCCATTACTACTAAATACCTAAGGATATCCCTTGAGCTTGGGACCTTGGCTATGGTTGGCCCTTGTCCCACACACACATGGAATGGTCTCTATAGAAAAATGTTTGATGCTCTCTCCCCTTTCTAAAATCATTTTCCTCAATGATCAATGAGGGAAAATATGTGCAAACCAGAGCTTCTGATTCCCAAGTAGAGTGAGTAAGCAAGAAACCTCTCCAGGCTACTAGATACTCCTGGATGGCATGGTTCATGAACCGTTTCCGACTCCGATCTAATATCCTATCTCGAGAATGATCTGTGCTATCACTTTCCTACAAAGAAACAATACCCTCTATTAGTTTTTTTATCCTCCCTAGAAAGATACTTTCTAAGTTTACTGACATGAAACACTGTATGAACTCTACAATCTTGCGGAAGATCTAATCAGTATGCAAACAAGGTCCAAAAAACCTTGGCAAAATCTTACTACACTCCCCTGTGGATAGTGAAGTAGATATACCTGGTACTTGAAGAAAGACTTTGTCTCCTTCCTCAAAGGATCTGTGAGATGTCTTCTTGTCATCATATCTTTTGCCCTATCAACTGCTTGCTACATCTTGGCTTTGGCTATTTCTAAATTCGCTTGAAGGTTTGGTAAGAACTCTGAAGCGCTATGACATTTCTTTGGCATTCCTATGGTACTAGGAGCATCGAGATTCATGCCATAGTTCATCTCAAAAGGAGATATTCTTTTCACCTTATGTGGTCTATTGTTATACGCAAACTCTACTAGTGGCAAATAACTATCCCAATTTGTTTGCTTCTCGGACATATATGCTCTCAACATGTCCTCTAGAATTTGGTTGACCCTCTCAGTCTGTCCATCTGCCTATGGATGATCACCACTATTCATTTTCAATGACACTTTCAGTTTGTCAAATATAAACTTCCAGAAGTGTCCTGTGAATCTGACATCCCTATATGAAACTATGGATGTCGATAACCCATGCAATCTAACGACATGCTGGATAAACAATTCTGCTACCTATGGAGCTTCTATCGTCTCCTGCATGGGTATGAAATGAGTCAGCTTGCTCAGTCTATCTACCACAACTAGGATAGTATCCCACTTCCTTTGGGTCCCGGGTAACCCACTATGAAGTCCATGGATACACTATCCCAATTATGATCTAGAATCTCTAAAGGATGCAAAAGACCTGATGTCTTTACCCTTTCTGTCTTGTTGACTTGACACATAAAGCACTGTTGAACATATGTATGGACATCTTTGGCTAATCCAGGCCACTAAAATGTTCTTCTAACAAGCTATATTGTCTTGTCAACACCAAAATGCCCCGTATAAGGAAAATCATGACTATCATGCATGACTTTTCTTCTCAAATCTTGGTGTTACAAAGAAAAGAGGCACAAAAGAGGAGCCCCAAAAATTTCAAATTAATGAGCATAAATTTTCTTCTTTAAGATCCTATGAAATTCACTTGAAGCCATGTAAAAGCACTAGAGGAGTCCTCTAGATGCACAAGTCCCAAAATCCTTATAACATAACTCTTGTAAAATAGTAGGAAATTAGAGTTAGTCAATAAAAATGCCGGTCTCTTGTGTGAGAGGACCATTTTTAGGGCACATGTATATAAGTCATTTTGTGACTCTTGTAAGAGGACTTTTTTCCATTGTGAAGAATTGAAGAAGAATTTTGAATTTTCTTCTTTCTTGTTGATTTCCTCCTTCTCCATGAACTTTTGTGTGCGTAATGCTTGAAATGTGTGTGTAAGACGGTTGTCTATCCCTTCCCATCGCTTTTGAACCACTATAGTGTGTGTGTGAGCCATTACGAGTTGCGGAGCGAGTATTGGTCTTTCCTACCATTCACTATTTTGCTCATAACTTGAAGTGTGTTTGTCAGATTCGAGTGAAGATATGACTCATAGATGCGTCTCGTTGAGAGCTTCAAAATAAGTCTGTATTCACCATATTTGGCATTCGGAACTAAGAGAAAAGTTCAAATTTGTGCTTATTTCTGTAAGTGGTATCGTGGCATGCATTTTCAAAGGATTAGTGAGTTGCAGAGTTAGTTTAGTCTTTAAACACATGCATTGTAGCTTAACCACTTCACTTACCATCATGTGCACACGTCTTCATACACTTGGTTCTCATGGTTCCTCGGATTGATAATTAAACGTGTATTAATCCACCACTATATGCACTTGTGAGGCGATTGAAGTCTAGTCTCATCGACACAAGTCCCTAAGGCTTCACGACTTAGGTACACACATTTTTGGCACCATTGCCGGGGAAGAAACCTAACCAAGCTGCCTTCGTGATGGTTCGAGTCCTGGAGTGAAGGAATCATACTTGTAGAAGTGAATTCATTCGGTGGCTAGTAGATTTAGGGTTAGAAGTGAGGAAGTAAGGGAGGAGTTAGGGTTCGGTAAGAGAGAGGTGTAGAGTAGGAAGAAGTAGAACACATCAAGAAAAATCCCAAAAATTACCTAATTAGTTCAGTAGAGGTAGTAGGCAACCCAGGAGTATAAAAATCCAAAAAAATCAGTTCAGTTGGTCATTGTGAGATCTAGTATCATGAGGAGAGCAACGATAAGTATCGTTTGTGTGGTATCGTGCCTAGCGAGCTAAAAAGTGACATTGAGAGCACAAAGTTTGGTTGAGGCATCCCTAAAGGTAAGCTACGACAAATTTTTTTATATAAAAAACACTTCAAGAGCACACTCATGCGTGATTAAAGCCATTTTTCGTATCGAGGGAGTAGAATAGAGAGTTTTTTGAGAGTCTTTGAGTGATATGGAGGGTTAAGAGTGAAGATGGGAGAGAAATAAACATTTTTGCACAAAAATATTTGAGTTTGGAGCATTTTTTTGCTGAAGTATCATGATCGATCGAGTTTTGGTATCGTGATACCAAAATTCCCTAGTATCGTATCATTGCATACCCACTTGAGGTATCGCAATATCATTCTCGTATCATATTTTCAAGTTCTAGTATCATGATTGTGGTCGCCATGGTGGTATCGTATCACAGTCCACCCAGTATCGTATCATGTCGGACATAGTATCGTATCGTGTCGGACACAGTATTGTATCATCGATTGAGTGGTATCGTATCGCATGTAATGGTGGTATCATATCGCCAAGAACTTTGGTATCGTATCATCACCTACTTTGGTATCATATCGTGTATGAAGCGGTATCGTATCGTCTATGTGGTATATCCCTTTTGGTATCATATCGCCCATAGAATCAGTATCGTATCGTGAGATTTCTGATATCGTATCCTGACATTGGGCAGTATCGTAACGTGAGATTTCTGGTATCGTATCGTGACATTGAGCAGTATCGTATCATGAGATTTTTGGTATTGTATCATGCATTGAGCAGTATCGTATTGTCGGGCGCAGAGGTATCGTATCGTCTGCACCTCCAGTATCGTATCGTGCCACTATGTGGTATCATATCGTCGAAGACTTTTGATATCGTATCTTGCAAAAACTGGTTTCATATTGTCTATGTGGTATGGCCAAGGGTGGTATCGTCTTGAACTACTCAAGCCATTGGAGGGAAAAATTTGAAGTGATTGAGGAGCTAATTAAGGGGAAGTAGGGAGTGGACATATACCCAAAGGGGTGAATGAACTTAAGATCAGGACGGGTTCTAAGTAGTCGGAGGAGTGTCATCTGATCGGTAGGAAGTGCAACCGAAGCGAGCCTGCACTCGATCTACACGGACAGCTCTAGTGATTCAGAGGAGGAGATCCCCATGGCCTCAGAGGACATGCATGGTTCAGTCCCTAGGGAGAACTTTATGTCAACCGTGGAGGGTGAAAACCCCACCTCTCTGCAATATGTGTCCATCAATCTGCAAGGGATCCCTATTTACCTTGATGGGTTAATAGGTCCGTTGCAAGAATGGTAACCTCTGTTAACCGTCCGGTTGGTAAAGCGCCTTTTCCAACTGTCGGAAGTGCGTTTTACCTGGTCCTTGGGTTCTTGGGAGTGATAGGGGTCTGTTAGACAGAGGCCCTGTACTATTTTCCCAACTTTTCACACAATCATAAATACTATATCGCGTCTTAGCTCAGTACTTGACTCTGAACACTGGTAACTGCGTGGCGTACTAGGGCATTGGAACTTCCGGACTGGACTTGCTATAGTAACAGAGCAGTAGTCCGGTTCTGACTTATAACTACTAGATTACTCAACTTATTCACCGAATACTACTCAATATGCACCTCTTCTTGACCGGGAGGTATTACGAACGATAGCACAACCGACAACTATACTTGAAGGTATGCAAACTTACAGTATGTCAATTCGAACGACAGTCGATTCGTCACAATCTTATCACTATTTCCATGGCGTACAGGCACTTACCGATACGAGTCCTTCCTGGGATCGGAATCCACAGCGAACGCAGACTATTGAATCGAAATTAGTTACTTACAGAAACCATTAACATGCAAACAGATTGGGACTACTTTCATGTTCCCTTGCTTCGCCGAACAAACTGACAAGCAACACCCTGCACTTGATAATACTAGAGACGCACTCAACCATTACCGAACAGATTCGTAGCGCAATACAACTGATTTGTAACTATGTATTAAGACGCGAACAAACGGCTAGACGAAGCACATAACAGAACAGAACAGAACATAGCAGAAATGCACATTCAAACGATACACTGCAATTCCCCCAGAAGATCTCTCTCTCTCCTCCTTCTCTTATTGCTTTATATAAGCTTTTACAAGAATGTGTGTAACAACCTTTCGCGCGTGTTTTACAAAGATTTCGTTATACCTGTCCCAATCTGACGGCCGTCTAACACTGGCACGCACGGTGGACTCGAACCCGCAAGTTCATTATCATTTTTGACAGTCTTTTGCTTTGCCTGAAGGCCTGTTCCAGAGTTCTGCTTCTGAATCATTTATGGCTTTTCCTGTATCGTCTTTTGTAACAGCTCCTCTTGCAATCCTTTAATACTCTGCTTGTATTCTTCAAGCTGCTTTTCCTGCTTCTGAATTACAGTTATCAAATTACCTTTGTGGTCCGACACAAAACATGATCGCATTTGTTCAACTGGAGGAACAAGTATAGCAAGCCACCTTCTGCTAAAAAGTTTCCAACTATTTTGAATATGATTATCCAATTGTTGTTTTAATAATTCTATATCCAGTGTCGTCATTAATGTGGCATTCAATTCTACTCCTTCATCTTTTAATATCTGACCTTCCAGTTCCTGTAAAACCTGTATTCTTGAACGCAAAAGTTCATGTTCTGTTTGTAATGTAGCATTCATCATGGAAAAATTCATCATCTCTTCTTGAATCTGTTGTTGAACAGTTATCTGCCACCGTTGAAATTCTTGTATGGACTTTTTAGTCTTAATCAATGCTACCACTAATTGTTTCTGGTCATTCTGTAGTTCCTTCATTATACCTTCCTTGTAATCCAATGTGTCTTGCAACTATTTATTCTTTACCAACAACGAATTGGAATGATTCACATTAGCAAGTACCTGTGCCTATTCATGTTGAATTCTTTCTTCTTGTTGTAGTAAAAAGTCCGAAACTTCCTGCAACTTTTTTTGCATTCCTAGCACATCATTAGCTGAAAGATTATCATTGTGCAACCTTTTTGTACTTGCTGTTTGTGATGGTTGTTCCGTTCTTCTTTTTGTTGACAGTTTGAAAGGAGTTCCAATTACAAGCGGTTGTCCAACGCCATTTGTCATTTTGAAAATATTTTCCTGCATTTGGGCTATTTCCTCTTGCTCTGCTATTTGTTCGTGCCCTGGATTGCTCGTACACATTATAATTTCCTTCTGATCCTTGACTGACTGCGCATACTCGAACAATGCCGCTAAATATATTGACAGTCTACTATTTGTTTGTGTCCTGCGCTTATCCCCAACAAAGATCTGAGTATATAGGTGATTATACATCCAGTGTGCCCAGCTTATTTTTCCACCTCCTTCTGCATATACCAGCGGTGAAAAATTCTCTCTGGACATAGAATCAAATTTAACTAGAAAGCATAGTTTCTCCAAATACCATTTTATTTGTTCCCGACGAATATATGTTGCTTTCTTTATCATATAATATTTCCTGCTTCCCTCGCAGTTTCCAAAGTCTTTTCTCAAATCCTCTTCCGAACATCTTGGAATAGTTACTTCCTCATACAGAGGTAATTGAAATATTTCTGAAACTAATTTCGGGGAAAATTGTACCTGATGTAATATCTGACCTTTTGTTTTCCGCATAATTTGCAGCTGATTCTTTGCGTCATCATTACATGTCCAGCGCTCCCATGGTAACCTGGCAAACTGTAGTAATCCAATTCTTCGGAGCCAATTCTCATTCCGCACAGAGTGTATATCAAGCTCTACTTTAAAATCTGTGAATAATCTTCCGTTCTTATGTTGCACTTTAGACATTGTCGAAGTCATCGAAACTTCATCGCCATCATCCTGTAACGAAGTATCCGTCTCCTTTGTTGTAGTCTCCTTCCTTCTCTGTACAGTTTCTCTCTTCCTGATTCGCCATCTTATGATTTTTGATTCAGACATTGATGCAAAAATCGTGGAGAAAATATTATCCTGGAAGTTTTTAAATAGCTCTGGACATATGCATTCTTTAAGTAACAAAGCATGAACTCCGACTTGCTGCAATGATGATCCTTGACTCGGACATGACACTTCATACAACTTACCAGTAATTTAGCATAAAAAATCATCATCCGCCTGTGATATCGATGATCCACTTAGCAAGTCTTTTACATGTGCCAAAAACATCATGAAACACTGTTCTCATGTTTGCTTCAAACTTTGTTTAGTGCAACAAATGTCCAATTGTACACTTCTAACAATTTGCGCTTTGCACTATAATCATTACTCGAATACTTGTTTCCTGCTTATATTCTACTCTCAGATACTGCTTGTTACAGATTTGCTGACTTGGTCTTCAGACATATTCGAACTTATCATTACCTTGCGAACCTGTTTCCTTATTGCGACTCCTTCCTTGTAGATTCGATTGACGAAGTAAGCGGAAAAGTTTACGGGTTGATGGGAGGCCTAATCGATACAATAGCGTTTTTTCAGCGGAATGGTGAAGATTATGTAGATGCACTGCAACTTAGGGGAATCAATCATAATAAGTTACTCCATGACGTGGATATGATAATTACTTAACTATGGCGTGCATGCATGAACGGTTGGAAAAAGACCGGGTGGCTTTAGTTATAAATAGAGTTCAAGACGCGGATATTTGTACTTATTTTATTGATTAAGCAAAATTTAAAAGAAAAAGAGAAGGGCTAGAAAACAAAAGAACGTCAAAAGTCGCGGTTTTCCGCGTAATGTCTTATCGTAGATGTGACGCTTGTTGATATGGTCACAGTTTCGAACCATTTATTACTCTTGGCAAGGAAATTCCGGTTAATGTGGTTAACCGAAATGTCGCAGTGCCCACCTGTTCCGCTATTCGATAAGGGCCAAACCATCGTAGCTTAAACTTGCCGGCAGAGCGATTCGATTTCGCATTGTAAAAGAGGACAAGCTCTCCTACTGTAAAAACTGGAGTTCGTAGATATCTATCATGTGTTTTGGCTTGTCGTAGCTGTACTTCTCTCATAGTCATAAAACTGTGCCATCAATGTTCGTCTAATTCTCTGAGGGTTTCCAACCGAAATGACAGAGAATCTTCCGGTAGTAATTTCTGGTTGATGGCTACTCTTAAACTTGGTACCACTATCTCCATTGGTGCTATAGCTTCGATTCCGAAGGCTAATTTGAAAGGAGTCAGTCCTGTGGTTACCTTATAAGTCGTTCGGTATGCCCATAGTACGGCAGGTAACAGTTGATCCCATCTCTCCGGTGCGTCCATAATCAATTTCCGAAGTATATTTAGTAGTGACTTGTTTGTACTCTCGGCCAGACCATTAGCACGTGGATAATATGGAGAACTAAATTTATGAGTAATCTGAAATGAATGTGTAAGTACCTTTATCAAGTTATTAGCAAAATGAGTGCCTTGATCTGTTACCAGTTCGAGGGGTAAACCAAATCTTGGAAAAACATCTGTCAGTAGGCACTTTGCTACCACAACAGCTATAGCTGATCGTAAAGCCCATGCTTCTGCCCATCTTGTCGCATAATCAGTGCATGTTAAGATATAGCGATTATTGTTCAGAACTGAGGGTGGGTTAATAGGACCAATGAAATCTAAACCCCATTTTTGGAAGGGTTCTAATGGCATTACAGGCTGGAGAGGAAAATGATGTCGTTTTAACGGTTGTCCTGTTCTTTGGCAATTATCACAGGATTTGACAAACTGCAACACATCCTTGTACATAGTCGGCCACCAGAGTCCACTTTGCAGAATTTTCCGGTGGGTTAAATCTACAGCAAAATGTCCTCCTGACGGAATCGAGTGAGCCAATGTGATGACTGAGTTTACTTCGTGTGGAGGAATACACCTAAGTAGAATTCCGGTATGATCCTCATAACATAGTTCACCAGCAATCAGCCAGAATCGGCGGCTGAATGCTGCAACCCTTCTTCGTATTGCTGTAGAAGTCTGGGATGGCAGATACCCAGTATTGAGAAAGGTAAAAATCTGATCATAATAATGAGTTGGCGTAGGTAGGTCAGCGCTTTCGTCGTGAGTTGGTTCAGAAGCATAGATCGTTGGAGTTGTGTCATCTATACCTACCGGAGCCTCACCGAAATCTAGGCGAGACAGAAAATCTGCTAGGGCGTTTGAGGTGCCTGGTCTATGTATAACTTCATAGTCGAATTCTTGCAAAAGCAGCACCCATCGGGCTAACCGTCCTCCCAAATGCTGTTGCCGGGCCAGATAAATAAGTGCAGCATGATCTGTGTGGAAAGTGAACTTACGGCCCAGTAGATAATGTCTGAATTTTTTGATTGAATATACTAGACCCAAACATTCTCGTTCTGTTACCGAGTAATTCCGTTCAGCAGGGGCTAATCTTCGACTAGCGTAATATACAGGTCTGAACCATTTATCGGTCGTTTGCATTAGAACGCTGCCAATAGCTATATCGGAAGCATCAACAAATACATGGAAGGGGTGATCCCAGTCCGGCGGTTGTAAAATAGGAACTTGTGTTAATAAATGTTTTAAACGATCAAACGCTATCTGACATTCCTGGGTCCATTCAAATTGTCAAGGTGTTTTGCTGATTAGCTTGTTTAGTGGTATAGCCAGGTGAGCAAGCCACCGTAAGTGTCTGCCATGCCATCGTACTTGACCCATGAAGCGCATAACTTCTTTTGGTATAGTGGGCACCGGAGCTTCTAATACTGCCGAAATTTTTCCTGGGTCTACTTGGATACCCTGTGCCGATACAATGTGGCCGAGTAACTTGCCACATGAGACCGCAAACACTGATTTATTTGGGTTCAAACAGAGATGATATTCTTTGCATTTCTGAAAGCAGCACCGTAAATGGAATAGATGTATTATCATTTTGCCAAATACTGAAAAATCATCGAGATAAACTTGCATAAATGAAGTGAGATAAGGTGAAAATATCTCTTGCATGCATCTTTGAAAAGTAGTGGGGGCATTTCGTAAACCAAACCACATCACAGTGCATGCGAACACACCCCAGTTGGTGATGAATGCAGTCTTCGGAATGTCCTGTTCAGCCATCCTAATTTGATTGTAACCACTGTATCCGTCTAAAAAGGAATACATTTCGTGCCCTGCTACTCTATCAAGCATGGTGTCTAGGAAAGGTAATGGGAAGGGATCTGGAACCGTAGCTGCATTCAGCTTTCGGTAGTCTACACAAATGCGGAGCTGCTTGTTCTTTTTTGGTACAATAACGATTGGGGAGATCCATTCCGCGTGCTCTATAGGTACAATGAACCCAACCTTTAGTAATCTATCCAATTCTGCTTTTACCTGTGCTGCGTAATTCGGGTTCATTCGATAGCTGGATTGTTTGACTGGCCTTGTCTCCGGCTTGAGCATAACCCTGTGTTGATAGATGCGCGGATCCAGACCCTTCATATCCTTATAATCCCAAGCAAAAATGTCAGAAAATTCCCTGAGAAGCTGGAGTAATTCTTCTTGAAATTTTGTTGGTAAGTTTTCTTTTATCTTGACTGGACGTGGATGATTTGTATCTCCTAAGTTATAAGTTACTAATTGATCTTCTGGCACATAAAATTGTTGCTGCTTATCGGTGTTGTCCGCTGTTTTGAAAAGTTGTTGTAGTTCGGCGTCAACTGTAGCAGCAGTATTTTCTTTCTCATCTTCTTTTGTTACAGGAATCATTGAGCAGACTGAGGGGTTCCAATTATCCACAACAGCTTGTAGGTCAACGGTTCCTAAGGAAATCAAATCAATGTTGTTCTTTAAAAACTCTTCTTCTTCGTCATCTGATAGTCCGTCTAACATGTGAACGGCTTCTGCGAAATATGGTCTAGCATGTAATTCACAGGGCTGTATAGCGTCTAATTTTACAACACATCTTCGATTTTTATCCTTGAACGTGAGCTCGTGTGCGGACCAGTCTTGTATCACCTTAGCTTGCTTCCGCCATGGGCGACCGAAAAGGAGATTATAATCCAGGGTGGATTCCGGCAATTCTAGGACGACAAAGGTCATCTTAAAAGTGGTGCCTTGTAATGTTATTGGTATGTTCCGAACAAGCCCTACTGGGTGGACTCTGGACTGGTCAGCCATTCTAACAAAAAATTGGACCGGTTCTATTTTAGTCCATCCTAGTTTCTTACATAGTGCAGCAGTAGCAATATTTACACCAGACCCTCCATCTATTAATACTTGTGAGATTTTATCACTATTATACCATACCGTAATCAGAGGAACTGAATGATCGACCGTAGAGTCTGGTTCCGGTTGTACAGTTGCGGTGGCCGGAATGCAAGAAGATTTGGCAGCAAATTGTTGTTGGAATTGTTGGCGGACTCCTGGTACTAATGCCAGTAATTGGCCAAGAGGAAGTGTAATGGATGCCTTGGATAGAATCTCCCAGGTTTGTTTTGATTGATTTGTAATTTCCGCCGAGTTTGAAAACGATGTATCGGCTGGTGCTGATGTATCTGCCACAGATGATGTTTCTGCTTCTGTGTTAGCAGCATGATCTGGTGCTGCTTTCGGAGCTTGGGTTACCGGAATGGGGTCAGGAAACACTGGTGGTTCTAATGCGATCCATTGATTAGCCTTTTCATATGTTCGTTTCTGTTCTTGAATGCCGCGTTCAAATATCTCAGCTGCTGGTTGTAATGGTCTACCAGATCTGGTCTGAACAGCGGCAGCTTGTGGCTCTACTGGCGTGATCTGAACCATATTTGTCATCGGATTTTGCCGTTCCTTTTTCCTTTGGTCATACTCAACTGCGTCTTTGCAGAACCTTCTAATATGTCCGTATTCACCACAAAAATGACAGCGCGGTGGTGGCAAATTGGGGTTTTCCGGTGTCGGTATGGTCTGCCAACGGTTTGCGTTATAGTTGTTGTTCCTCTGTCCTCTGTAATTTCGATAGCCTGGTTGCTGATTGTTTCTCATCTGTTGGAACATCAAGCTTACACTATGCTTGAGGTGGATTTGATCTACATCAAAAGCTATCGCGTCGAAAGAATATCCGTTGGAGAGTTCTTTTTCATATGCTCATTTATTGTATTTTTTGAGAATATTTTGATGGCTCATTTACCGTTGTAAAAGCCTTGAGTTGTACACATGTAAAGGTACAAATATAGGGCCAAAATCCCACGAAATTTTGGTGGTTGAAGTTGCATTCAATCAAGCAAATCAAGTCACCTAAAAGTAGATCAATCAAGATCTTCACTTTTCCTAGATTGTAGGGAAGTGAATTGATTCCCTCCAACAACCATTCCCACCTTCATTTGAATTCAAATTCAAGTTGTAAAAGTCTTGGAACACTCCTAGAGGCTATATAAGGAGTTGAAATCACTTGTAAAATACATGGAAGCAATATACATACACTTGTGACCATCATTGTCTTGCTCCTTCAATTTTCTGCATCATCTTCTTCGCCAACAGTAATCTTGCAGAGACTGCTGCTCTCTCCTCAGAGCTCCAAATTGAGTGCAAGAGTACTCATTAGAAAGGTATCAGTGTCTAGTTTATGCTTGTAAATTTTCAAAGCATTTGGTTCAGCAGATTTGGAGAAATATTAGGTTTTCTGCCTCGGGGTCAATCTCTGCGTATTCCTGAAAAATAGGAGGTACCACCGGTGAATGTCGCATTCATTCCTATAGCATATTTTGCTTATTCCTTATAATTTTGTGCATTACATACACTCAACCCTATGTGTATAACTCCCATAAAAGGATTGTTTCTAATTGTAATCACGCTGGTCGCTATGGGCATTTGAAGTTCATTGTCTCTTCCATAGATAGTAAGTTTTTTGAGCTAGTCGACCCGCGAACCTATCTGTTTTGTATCGACTCATTCTCCTTGATGCTCCAAGGTACATAGTGTGTTTCTTTGCACTTATAGCATGCCTATAAGGTCTATTTGAGTCTCCAAAAGCTCAAGGGCTGGTCTTGTGCCGGTTGGCTTGACCAAACTTCATCGCTTCGAAACGCACTTTTCTACCTTCGACAAGCTTCTCCAAGTTCTTTCAGTGGTATCAGAGCTAGTTCAAGATGGGTGACGGCTTTCCCTCAATGATCAAGAAGCTTGATCGACACAACTACGCGGCTTGGCAAATCAGAATGGAGGCCTACTTGCAAGGTAGAAATCTTTATGGAATTGTAGCAGGAGATGAAGCTATGCCTATTCCAAGATCCAAAGGAGGACCTGCACAGGAGGAGACAGATAAGCTCACACTTTGGTGCGCAAGGGATGCTCAAGCAAGGTCGTACATACTAAACTCTATCTCTGACTTTCTATTACCACATATTAGAGGATGCAAGACATCTCAAGAGACTTGGGATGCCCTGGAGACTTTCTTTTCTGCTAGTACCAAAGCAAGAAAGAATCATCTTTGGAACGAGTTCAACCAAATGAAGAAGACACCTAAACAAACCATCACAGAGTTTGTTACCAAGGTCAAAGAGGTTGCGGATCAGTTAGCATCCATTGGAGAGCTGATTGAAGAAGAGGTCATCATGAGGCAAATTCTCAACGGCATTCAAAGTGATAAGCAATGGCAATCCTTCACGACGGCCTATGATCTCATCATGGATGTGCAGACTCCAGACTTCAACATCTTTCTTGGACAACTCTTCAATCAAGAAGCCAACAATAGCATAAAGGAAGGTAACTCTTATCATGGTAATTCAACTAGTGCTCTATATGCAGATAAGAAGGATAAGAAGCAGAAAGGCAAGAAGAAGGAAGAAGACGAAGAAGAGACTTCCCAAGCCAACTTCGCAAGCAAGAGCAAGTGGAAAGGGAAGAAGAAAGGACTAAAGCAAGACAAAGCCAAAGGTCAGAATGTTCAACCATGTGCAATATGTGATAAGACCAACCACACCACTCAGAATTGCTGGTTCAATGGGAAGACTTAGAAAGGAAGTGGAAGAGGTGGATATGGCGGCAATAGAGGCAGAGGTGGACACAACTTCAACAACAACAATAGAAGCTATAATAGAAGGGACTACAACAATTATTCAGAAGATCAACCACATGAAGACTCATTACTTCTTATGAACCTAAGCCACAAAGAAGGTAAAGAAGATGATCATTTGTTCTACATAGATTCAGGATGCTCGAATCATGTTGCAGGCAACATTGCTCTTCTATCTGACTTGGAAAGTCCAAAGCATAGACATGAAGTGCAAATAGGGGATGACACAAAGCACAATGTGGAGAAGATTGGTAATGTCAAAGCTTCCAATGGCAGGACAAACATTCTGAGTAAGGTTCTCTATGTACCCACTATCACTAAAAACCTAATCAGTGTAGGCCAAATAGTTGAAAAAGGCTTGCAAGTTAGGTTCACCCAACATGGAGCTTTTGTGGAAGATCCATGTCAAGGCTTCAAGAAGATAGCCCGAGGTGAGAAGCATGGTAGGCTCTTTACTTTTGAAGTAGGAGATACCAGGAACATAGCTCTATTCAACTTTGGGTCTCAAACCCTAAGTGAGCTTGAAGTGTGGCATAAGAGACTTGCTCATGTGAATGAAAGAACCTTGAAGGATATATGCAGGGATCAAAGTGTTCTAGGACTGCCGAACATATCAAAGCAACACATGATCAACAGGTGTGATGCATGTCAGATTGGGAAGGCACAAAGACAACCATTCAACCACAAAGGCTACATCCACAACAACTTATTGGACTTAGTACACACAGATGTATGGGGACCAAGTCAAGAACCTTCATTGGCAGGATCAAGGTATTATGTCTCATTTATTGACGACCATAGTAGGTGGACTGTTCTATACTTTATCAAGAGTAAGAATGAAGTATTTGATTGCTTCAAGAAGTATCTTGCACATGTGGAGAATCATACAGGTAGATCACTAAAGAAGCTCAGATCTGATGGAGGGGGAGAATACTTCTCCAAAGATTTTGATGAGTTCTTGCAGGATAAAGGTATCAAAAGGGAAGTGACTACCAGGTACTCTCCTCAACTAAATGGAATTGCAGAGAGGAGAAACAAGACATTGGTTGGATCAGCCCGAACAATGCTTGAAGAGAAGAAGTTGCCACATTATCTATGGGCAGAAGCTATTTCAACTGATGTGTACCTTGTCAATCGACTACCATCCAAATCACTTCAAGGTATGACTCCTTATGAAGCATGGCATGGAAGAAAACCTAGTCTTGGACATTGCAAGGTTTTTGGTTGTTTAGCTTATGTTCATGTACCATCACAAATAAGAGGTAAGCTAGATGAAAGGGCAACAAAGGCAGTGTTTATTGGATATGATTCAACTCAGATGGGTTACAGGTTCTTCAATCCTTCAACCAAGCAATTCACTACAAGTAGAGATGTTGTGTTTGAAGAACACAGGTCTTGCTATGATGAAGACAAACAAAAGGTAACACTACCATACGATCTTGATTATGACTCTCATCAATTAGGAAGCAAGCATGATACACAGGTCCAGGATCCAAGAAGTGATAGAGACGATGACCAAGATGAAAGAGAAAGGGATTACAAGATATGGAAGTCAAGGCAAAGCAAAGATGCAAGAGGTTGGAGAATGCTCCAAACAAGCACCTAGAAGATCAGCAAGAGAGAAGAAACAACCAGAAAGGTATGGATATGATTCCACATTTGTTACAAAGCATTCAATCTACTTGGCAAAAGACTCTATTTCAGAGGAACCCTCAACCTATGAAGAGGCAAAGGGAAACCCTAATTGGGAAAAGGCCATGAACGAAGAGATAGATGCATTGAAGGAAATGGACACTTGGGATTTGGTTCCGATGTCACCGAATCAAAAGGTAATTGGTTGCAGATGGGTATATAAAGTTAAAAGAAATTCAGATGGATCAGTTTGCAGGTACAAGGCAAGATTAGTTGCCAAAGGATGCTCACAAACTCATGGTATAGACTATGAGGAAACATTCTCAGCAGTTGCAAAGATGACTACAATCAGGACATTGATAAGTATAGCTGCTGCAAGGAATTGGAGACTCCTCCAACTTGATGTGAAAAATGCATTCTTAAATGGTTGGATAAGTGAAGAGGTATACATGTCACAACCACCAGGTTTTGAAAACCCTAATCATCCATCTTATGTTTGCAGACTTAAGAAAGCATTGTATGGATTGAAACAAGCTCCAAGAGCTTGGAATTACAGGTTGGTTACATATCTTCAAGACCAAGGGTTTAGAGCTAGCAGCTCAGATCCTTCTCTATTCATCAAAAGGGATCACAATGAGGTTATCTATCTATGTGTATATGTAGATGATATTATTGTGAGAGGTGATGATCTAAATGGCATTCAAAGGATCAAGAGACACATGCAAGAGAAGTTCAAAATCAGTGACCTAGGTGAGCTCACATATTTCCTAGGTATGCAGGTGATATACACAGATGAAGGAATGTATTTGACTCAAAGAAGATACATTCAGGATCTTCTTCTCAAGTTCAAAATGGAGAACACTAAACCTGCAGGTACACCTTTGGAAATGAATCATAAACTTAGTGTTTATGAGGGTGAGAAAATTCAAGACATAAAAGAGTATCAAAGCTTGGTAGGTAGCTTGATATATGCTACTCATACAAGGGCAGACATCTCATATAGTGTGGGAGTGCTTAGTCAGTTCATGCACTCACCAAGAAGACCACACATGGATGCGGCTAAGAGAGTACTTAAGTATCTCAAAGGTACAATCAACGAAGGTATATTCTATCCTTACTCTTCCGATTTGGATATCAAAATCTACTCAGATGCAGATTGGGCAGGAGCTAAGGATGATAGAAAAAGTACATCTGGTTACTTAGCATTTGCAAGTTTGAAGCTAGTGTCATGGAGTTCCAAGAAGCAACCAACAGTTGCTTTATCCTCAACTGAAGCAGAGTACAGAGGCTTGACCATAGAAACTCAAGAGGCAATATGGTTAAAAGCATTGTATACAGATTTGGGACTTGTGAGTTCCAAACCTCACATATTTGGAGATAATGTAAGTTCCATGCATCTAGCGGCAAATCCTATTTTTCATGCGAGAACCAAGCACATAGAAGTCCATTACCACTTCATCAGGGAGAAGCTCATGGCAAAGGAGATCGACATTTCTTTTGTTCCGACTGAAAAGCAAGTAGCAGATATGATGACGAAGGCACTTGATGGAATAAAGCTTTGTAGATTCAAAGCTATGGCAGGTATTCAACCTATCAGAGAATGAAGAATCAAGCATACTTTAGCTTGAGGGGGAGTTGTTGGAACATCAAGCTTACACTATGCTTGAGGTGGATTTGATCTACATCAAAAGCTATCGCGTCGAAAGAATATCCGTTGGAGAGTTCTTTTTCATATGCTCATTTATTGTATTTTTTGAGAATATTTTGATGGCTCATTTACCGTTGTAAAAGCCTTGAGTTGTCCACATGTAAAGGTACAAATATAGGGCCAAAATCCCACGAAATTTTGGTGGTTGAAGTTGCATTCAATCAAGCAAATCAAGTCACCTAAAAGTAGATCAATCAAGATCTTCACTTTTCCTAGATTGTAGGGAAGTGAATTGATTCCCTCCAACAACCATTCCCACCTTCATTTGAATTCAAATTCAAGTTGTAAAAGTCGTGGAACACTCCTAGAGGCTATATAAGGAGTTGAAATCACTTGTAAAATACATGGAAGCAATATACATACACTTGTGACCATCATTGTCTTGCTCCTTCAATTTTCTGCATCATCTTCTTCGCCAACAGTAATCTTGCAGAGACTGCTGCTCTCTTCTCAGAGCTCCAAATTGAGTGCAAGAGGACTCATTGGAAAGGTATCAGTGTCTAGTTTATGCTTGTAAATTTTCAAAGCATTTGGTTCAGCAGATTCGGAGAAATATCAGGTTTTCTGCCTCGGGGTCAATCTCTGCGTATTCCTGAAAAATAGGAGGTACCACCGGTGAATGTCGCATTCATTCCTATAGCATATTTTGCTTATTCCTTATACTTTTGTGCATTCCATACACTCAACCCTATGTGTATAACTCCCATAAAAGGATTTTTTCTAATTGTAATCACGCTGGTCGCTATGGGCATTTGAAGTTCATTGTCTCTTCCATAGATAGTAAGTTTTTTGAGCTAGTCGACCCGCGAACCTATCTGTTTTGTATCGACTCATTCTCCTTGATGCTCCAAGGTACATAGTGTGTTTCTTTGCACTTATAGCATGCCTATAAGGTCTATTTGAGTCTCCAAAAGCTCAAGGGCTGGTCTTGTGCCGGTTGGCTTGACCAAACTTCATCGCTTCGAAACGCACTTTTCTACCTTCGACAAGCTTCTCCAAGTTCTTTCATCATCTGCGGAGGCACATAATGATTGGTTGGTTGTCCTGGTTCCTGTATAATTGCATTGACCGTCGCTGTCCCTTGTATTTTAGCGTTATAGGCACAATTTTCGGTGGTGTGTCCGGTGGTTCTACAGATGGCGCAAAATAGTTGATTCAGTGCATAAGTGGCACTCACATGACCTGAGTTTTTGCAGATAGTGCAATATACTTGCCTTGTCAGATCTTCTGCACCGTTTTTGTTGGTCTTTAACCACTCCAGATCTTCTGTAAATCCCCCGACTTTGTTCTCTAGTTGTAGAGCCATTGCAATTACTGCATCTAGGGTCATTGCTCCGACACACCGAATAATCATGATCTGTTTGAGTTGTGGATTCAGTCCATTAATAAACCATTGCGTAATGACGTCGTCTGGCAGGATGGCATGTGCCGGTGGCAGTTGTCGCAAATGTGTCCTGAATAAAGTGGCGTA
Source organism: Ceratopteris richardii (assembly GCA_020310875.1). Taxonomy (NCBI): domain Eukaryota; kingdom Viridiplantae; phylum Streptophyta; class Polypodiopsida; order Polypodiales; family Pteridaceae; genus Ceratopteris; species Ceratopteris richardii. The sequence goes on from CM035407.1 coordinate 64,978,164, forward strand.
TTCTTGCACTGATTGATTTATCTTCTGTCTATTGTTTTGTAAGTAGTCGAAAATTTCTGCGGGATTCTTCTTTAGCCTGAATCTTTGCAGAAATTCATCCCTCACTGCTTCATAGGTGCCGAAGTGATTTATATCATACTCTGTAAGCCATCTAGCGGCTTCATTGACCAAGGTGGACTGGAACACGATAGCCTTATATGTCGGGTCAATGGGGTGATTGAGTACTGCATAACTAATCTCAAAAGTTCGTACATGCGCGTCTGGGTCATCGCCTGGAAATCCTCCGAATTTGGTGTACGTTATGCCTGTCGGCCGCGGCCTGGGTGGACATACTTGTTGCTGTTGTTGCTGCTGCCCGTTCATTGTGCCGCTACTTGTATAGTAACTACTTCCTGTGTTCTGAGGTTGAATGTGTGGATCTTCAGAATCTACCTTGGGAGCCTGTGTACTATCTGGTTCGAAAACCGTGCTCAGTATGTTGCGAATCTCTGTTTCAAACAAACTTCCTTCCCTTTTGCAGTCAACCGTAGGGAAGTCTACTCCTAATGACGGAGTGTAAGTTAATGATTCACCAAGAAGTGATAACCTGTTACCGAAATGTCACCGGAAGGTGTTGATTTTTCACCAATGCAGTCTGTTTTCTTCTCTTTACTGCTTTCTTCGGCAAGCTCGTTGTTATTCGTTAACAAGTTTGAATTTCTACTCAAAGCGGTTAAGCTAACTTCGGATTGTGTCTTGGTAGCTTCTGGAATTACTGTATTTTCAACAGGTCGTGCCGAAACAGTACCGGAATCTATCAGAGATGCAGAGAAATCAATCGGAATATGACCGGAATCTATCAGAGATGCAGAGAAATCAACCGGAATATGACCGGAATCGTTAGTAACGCTTCTTTCTTTCTTGTCCGCAGATTTGAATCTTCCTGCGCTTCTACCTCTTGGAGGTGTTCCTAGTAGATTAGGTATTCTTGACTGTTTGTTTTTTGGATACGGCTTACCGGATCGAGTAACCGGCATATACTACTTGTACTCTACTTTTTTGCAGTTGTTCGAAAACAATGACTATCTTTGCACTCGATCATCGTGCATTCTAAGTATTATGTTCGTCACACAAATGGTGATCTTGCTACCTCTTTCGTTAGTGTACGGAAATCTTGATGCCACATTCCCCAGCAGGATCGCCAATGTTAACCGTCCGGTTGGTCAAGCGCCTTTTCCAACTGTCGGAAGTGCGTTTTACCTGGTCCTTGGGTTCTTGGGAGTGGTAGGGGTCTGTTAGACAGAGGCCCTGTACTATTTTCCCAACTTTTCACACAATCATAAATACTATATCGCGTCTTAGCTCAGTACTTGACTCTGAACACTGGTAACTGCATGGCGTACTGGGGCATTGGAACTTCCGGACTGGACTTGCTATAGTAATAGAGCAGTAGTCCGGTTCTGACTTATAACTACTAGATTACTCAGCTTATTCGCCGAATACTACTCAATATGCACCTCTTCTTGACCGGGAGGTATTACGAACGATAGCACAACCGACAACTATACTTGAAGGTATGCAAACTTACAGTATGTCAATTCGAACAACAGTCGATTCGTCACAATCTTATCACTATTTCCATGGCGTACAGGCACTTACCGATACGAGTCCTTCCTGGGATCGGAATCCACAGCGAACGCAGACTATTGAATCGAAATTAGTTACTTACAGAAACCATTAACAGGCAAACAGATTGGGACTACTTTCATGTTCCCTTGCTTCGCCGAACAAACTGACAAGCAACACCCTGCACTTGATAATACTAGAGACGCACTCAACCATTATCGAACAGATTCGTAACGCAATACAACTGATTCGTAACTATGTATTAAGATGCGAACAAACGGCTAGACGAAGCACATAACAGAACAGAATAGAACAGAGCAAAAATGCACATTCAAACGATACATTGCAATTCCCCCAAAAGATCTCTCTCTCTCCTCCTTCTCTTATTGCTTTATATAAGCTTTTACAAGAATGCGCGTAACAACCTTTCACGCGTGTTTTACAAAGATTTCGTTATACCTATCCCAATCCGGCGGCCGTCTAACACCTCTTTCAAGTCAGCAATAGTACCCAGGCCTATAGTTAAGTACGAGGGATGAGTGTAAATGGATAAATTAGGTCACATCTACATAGTGATAGAAAACCCAAATCAGATCAACGAGAGAGGAGAACTAGAGGCGCAAGGAAACTCGGGGATACCTAACCCTAAAGAACTTGTGACTACCCCAAGGGGCAAGTCAGTGGTGACTCGAGTCTTGAGAGGGGATTTGATACCTCAAGATGACTACCTGTTGGATGTATACCTGATCAACCGGTTAGACCTACTGTTACAAATTGATTCACCCACACGAGGACAGGAAGTAAGCCCAATGACCTTCTATGAGTTGAAGGATCCCAAAGATGATTCTAGAGTCACATACCTAGACCAAAACCAAAGAAGATACTGGCCAATAGATGTAATTGACTAGTCTCAATTGAAGTATATGGGATTGCCTATATTCCCTCCTCGAGAGCAAGCAACGACCTCACACAATCGTTTTGGAACTCATCCAAGAACGGAGAATACAATGTCAGGACAAACGAGCCAATGAAGTGTTCCCAATCAAACTCATGTGCAATTCACAATGCCAGGAGTGCAGTCACACAACCAAACCCACCCAGGAATAGGCAACATGAATCGCCCACCCATTAGACCAAGGCCATAGCCAGGTGTGCAACCAAGAATGCCTCCAATTAGACTAGCAATTCTTGTGATGCCTAGACCACTGGAACCTATAAGAAGTCTGAGACCGATTCAAGTTGCTAAATGCATGATAAATCACTATGATGGAATGGGAGAACCATATGTCCACATAGCAGAATTTAAGCAAGTATTACGAGCTGAACAAGTGGATTTCTTTGTGAAGTACGAATCCTTTGGACTTACCCTCATAGGGATGGCTTTGACTTGGTTCCAACCATTGGATCCATATCAATTTGGGAATATTGAGAAATTTTTCCAAGAGTTCATTGGAGAATTCACCAAGAGAGGGATTAAACACAACTCGTCATCCTGAATCCATAGCTTCAAACAGAACCCAAATGAAACTATAAAAACAACTGGCTGAAGATTTAACCAATATGTCAATAGATGCCCATCAACAGAAAGACCCTCCCAACAAAAAAAAACATACCCTTATTCTTAGACGGATTGACTAATGGGACATTGAGAACCCTAGTTTATGTAAAATAGCTCCAGGCATTGGGCGAGTGTCTTCAAGAATGCATTGACCTAGAAGAAAACCTAGCTGATGACCTCAAATTTGCTAAATCAGAAGACACTAGGAGTACAATGATGACCAATTCTAGTAATGTGGAGGAGCTAGCAGATCTGGTAGCCAAGAAGTTAGGAGTCCACGAACAGAGAACCTACCAGAACCCACCAATGAGAATGCCGATACTATAGAGATGCAACCTATGTGGTGGAGATCACCCATCTCACATGTGTGCAAGAGGAGGAATAGGCATGCCTCATGCTTACATATACAATACGCAGCCACCTCAAGGACCCAAGTTGTATTGCCATATTGAGCAAAAATACACTAACCATGCTATTGATAATTGCCCATTCAACAGGCAATCAAGGCCCATGAATCAACCTCAGTATATGCCTTATGGATACCCTCCTAGAGAACCAGGAAGAGAGATCCCAAGATACAATCCCTATCCAAGCCCATCAGGAGTACCTAGACCCTATGAGCAAGGTGGATTTGGACAACCATAGCCGGTATTAGGACAACAACCACCCCTTCCACAGAACGTAGTGCTAGTTAAATATACTCAACCTAGGGAAAACATGCAAAGATCCATAGTGCCAGCTACACCTTTAGCTAGCACAGAAACAACGACTCAGGGATACGAGCAAACCTAGGGAGAATACTACCCCTATGACACCAGCCTGATGGAGTATGACCAAACTCATGACCAATAATACTATGGTTATGAAGGATATGACAACACCTATGTGCCAGAGTATGCGAACCTAATGTACACTGCACCTAAGGCACCGACACCTATGAGACCATCCATTAGACCACTTGTACCAAAAGAACCATGCTATAGATGCCGAGGAGACCACTTCATAAGAGAATGCACTATGCCATATAACCCACCATCTCTTAGGACTTGGGAAGGGTACTGCAATGAACGTGGAAATGAACATCTATTTAGAGATTGTCCAAAGAATCCCAATAAGACTCATAACATAACACAAATTAATGTGATCGAAGTAAGTGAATCCTCAGGAAGTGATAAGGAGTACACAGTACCATTAAAAGCCATCACACGAGCACAAGTCAAAGGACAAGAGAGAAAGAAATTAAACTCCAAACAAGAGGTGAACAAGGATCTAGAGCCAAAAATACAGTTAGTGGAAGATTCAGAAGACCCACGTGAGAGTAATCAAACAAAGAGGACACAAAGTTGGAAGGACATAAGGGAAAAACTTAGAAACAAATGGATGAAAAATAAAAGTAAGGAGGACAAGAAGGATGTAAAAGATGGTAAGAAACCGAAAAAGTCAGAAGCACAAGATAATAAACCACCTAAGTCTCACACTCGAAAACTAAACCAGGATCAATCCTAGCGGATCCAAGACCAGACAACCTGGACATGTGGTTGAAAGCTTACGAGGCTAGAATCACAACTGGATCAAATATAGAGCAGCATGAGAAACTCTACCCACAAGGGGAATTAGAGAAGGAGAGATTGGTGATATGCAGAAAACTCATAGAGGTAGCCCAAGCCACTCTAGAAAAGACTATCCCAGTCTTCCCAGAGATAAGAATATCTGAGAATCAATACAATGAATGCTTTAAAGAGAATGATCAGAAACTAACACCGAAAGAGAAAGAGAGTAAGGAAGAACAATAGAGCTCTCAGGGCAAATCAATTTCTATAATCCCTGAACTAGAAGCTGATTGGCCACAAGATTTTTGGGCTAAGATTCAGGAATACTGATGGAAAAAGAATGGGAGTTCAAGACCACCCTTTGAGGAGTTGGACATTGGAGAAAACCAGCCGGCTCCAATCTAGATGAAGTATATGAAGAGGTTTCTATGTTAGTCCGAAATAGGGAGGAAGTGCACAACATTTCCACCTTACCAAACTATATGGGGGAATACAAGAAAAGATCTATGGTTTTTCATGCTCCCACTATTCGAGGAAAGGAAAATGGGTATTCAGGTGAGACCTCTCACAATTTAGCCGAACTTAAAAGGACCAAGGTACAATGTCAGTTGACCATGGAAGAGTTACTATGAGCCAAGCCGCAATTATGGAAACAATTGGGGGGATAGTTGAAATTAGAAAATGAGGAGAATAATGAGAAAAATAGAGAACCTGAAGCCCCTTCTACCATACAAATTCCTGTGGATAAAGCTGCAGAATTCGGTGAGGGAAAATTCAAGAATATCAAGATGTGTTTGCATGGACCTACAAGGACCTCAAAGGTGTGGACCCATCCATTTGTTCTCATCAAATCCCAATGACACCTGAGGGAAAACCATCCAAACAATGCCTGCCCTTATACTTATAGTGATGTCTATTAGGCTAAAATTGAGGAAATAGACAAGCTATTAGTAGCCGGATTCATTTACGAGATAGAACACACCGAGTGGGTGTCAGCATTAGTGGTCGTACCCAAAAAGAATGGGAAATTAAGAGTGTGTATTAACCTGAAGAGAGTAAATGCAACCACAATCTGTGATAGCTACCCATTACCTATCATTGATCATCTCTTGGAAAGACTTGTAGGTAAGGAAGTCTATAGCTTCCTAGATGGATTGTCTGGATACAACCAAGTAGCAATTGCTACAAAAGACGAACATAAGACTACATTCGCAACTGAATGGGGAGTCTATGCTTTTAGAGTGATGTCTTTTGGACTCACGAACACCCCTGATACTTTCCAAAGGTTGATGTGTCACGTCTTTAAAGAGTTCCTAAGGAAGAGTATGGAAGTATATGTAGATGACTTGTGCACATACTGCAATCTGAGATATGAACATGTTCCGGAGTTATGAAAGATATTTGATAAGTGTCGACAGTATCGAGTGTGCTTGAATCTTGAGAAATGCATCTTTATGGTGAGACAAGGAAAAATCCTAGGGCACATCGTATCCAGGAATAGAATTTCCACTGACAAGGATAAGGTAAAGGTGATCCTAGAGCTTCCAAGATCGAAGAACGCTAAGGAAGTGCAAGCTTTTATGGGTCATTGTGGATACTATCATAGATTTATTCACATGTACACCATAATTGCCAAGTCACTATATGGATTATTAACCAAATTCACATGGATGGATGAGTGCGAGAAAGTGTTTAATGAACTAAAAAGACAGTTAAGTACAGCACCTATTCTGAAGATACCCAACTAGAAAAAGCCCTTTCATATCCATGTAGATGCCTCCAACTACGCAATAGGATGCATTCTAGCTCAACTTGTAGATGAAGGAAAATTAGACCATCCTATTGCTTATGCGAGCAGACAACTGAATCTAGCTTAAAGAAACTATACAACTAGAACGAGAAGGTTTAGGAATGGTATACGTAGTGAATAAATTTAGACACTACCATCTAGCCAACAAGTTCAAGTTCTTCATAGACCATCAGGCCTTATTGTACCTAGTCAATAAGCCCTGTAACACGGGAAGGCTAGTAAGATGGTTTCTGTTACTAATGGAATTCGACTTCGAAGTGGTAGTAAAAAAAGGAAATACCCACGTGAGAGCCGATCATCTGTCAAAGTTAACACATGGAGAACCACCTAACGGAGTGGCGGATGACCTACCAGACACATATCTATTCAACTTGGAAGTATGTCCTAAGTGAGTAGAGAAGCTAATTCCAATACTCACCCATGGACCACAACATCAAATTAACAAGGATGCTAGGAAAGGATTTGTACAATTACGTAACTTGCACATTGTGGTAGGAAGTGTGTACTTTAAAGAACCCAATGGTGTATTGTTTAGGTGTGTAGAAGAAGCTCAACAGAAAAATTTACTCGAGCAAGCTCACATAAATAGATGGAGAATGGAAAAGGGAACTCATGGAACACTGAAGGAATTAAAATGATTGGGAATTTATTGGCCAAGTATGCCTAAGGATATTCATGAGTATATTGATAGTTGCTCGGAACATCAAGAAAATACTCTAGAAGACCATGCATCATTAGAATTCTCTAGGATAGCACCAGACTAGAGCACGACATTGGTGAAGCTCCTAAAAACACGAGAGCATGACGAAGAAGCAAGTCTAGCTAGAAAGTGATCCCTAGAAGAAATGAGTAAGGACTATGTTATATTGGGAAGACAACTATTCAAAAGAGGAAAGGACAATCAGCTATGACTATGTGTGCATGAAGGAGAGTACTTGCCTATATTAGAAGGGCACATGCAGGTGCCGTAGGAGGACATTTTTTAGTCAAAAGAACTGTAAAAATGATTCTCTTTGTAGGCTTGTGGTGGCCAACTTGACATATGGATGTAGACACTTATATACAGAGTTGTGAAGTATGCCAAAAAGCCACGTACCCTATTAGGAGAGATGACATGCCTATTAGACCCATGGTTTGTGCGAGATCCTTTCCAAATGGGGTATTGATTTCATAGGACGTATTAACCCACCAGCCAAAGGATCACATGCGGAATACATAATAGTGGAAACATATTATCTAACTAAATGGGTAGAAGCAAAAGCAACTAGAAAGATGATGCCCAGACCACATCCAAGTTCCTTCTTGAGAACATCTTTACTCGCTTTGGACTACCTATAGAGATAGTGAGTGATAGAGGAACGCACTTCCTTAATGAGGTAATAGAGTCCTTGATGAATGAGTTCCTAGTGATTCATAAAAAATCAACCCCCTATCACCCTCAAGCCAATGGTCAAGCAGAGAGTTCCAATAAAGTGTTATGTACTGTGTTGACAAAGATAGTCAACAGTGGAAGGTCAGATTGGGACAAACAATTGCATCATGCAATTTGGGCCTTTCGTGTGGCTTACAAGCTAGCCATTGGAACTACTCCATTTAACTTAGTTTATGGACAAGATGCAATCTTACAAATGGACTTTTTGGTACCTACTTTACGAGTATCACAACAGTATGAGTGGACACGACATGAGCTGTCCAAGTAACTAGAGAAAATTGAGAAGTTACATGAAACAAGACTACAAGCAGTTGCGGGAATCTATGCAGCTAAAAGAAGACAGAAAGCATATTACGATGCATATATTAAAGTCAAGGGTTGAAAGGAAATGTAGTCCTTATATATACATTGAAGCAACATGCTAAGAAACTACAGAAGTGTGGATATGGACCCTTACTGATCAATAGAATCTCAATGAGTGGAGCAGTCAATCTAGCCACATTAGATGGAGATATAAACTACATCAGTGGGTGTCGAGTAAATCAATATGTGGAGCCATTAACAGATCAGATGTTAGCACGACTAGTAAGAGCACAAAATCGAAAGAAGTAAGAGGAGAGGATTCGAGAAGATACCCACCAAGAATCATAAGAACGTATCAAGAAACAGGAGTGGATAAGATAAAGGAATGAATGATATTTACAAGGAGAAGAACCTATACCTATGTTGGAACATCAAGCTTACACTATGCTTGAGGTGGATTTGATCTACATCAAAGGCTATCGCGTCGAAAGAATATCCGTTGGAGAGTTCTTTTTCTTATGCTCATTCATTGTATTTTTTTTTTTGAGAGATTTTTGATGGTTCATTCACCCTTGTAAAAGCCTTGAGCTTTACACATGTAAAGGTAGAAAGATAGAGCCCAAATCCCAAGATTTATGGTGGTTGAAGTTGCATTCAATCAAGCAATCAATCACCTAAAAGTAGATCAAACTAGATCTTCACTTTTCCTAGATTGTAGGGAAGTGAATTGATTCCCTCCAACAACCATTCCAACCTTCATTCGAATTCAAATTCAACTTGTAAAAGTCGTGGAACACTCCTAGAGTCTATATAAAGACTTGAAATCACTTGTACATTACATGGAAGCAATATACATACACTTGTGACCATCATTGTCTTGCTCCTTCAATTCTCTGCATCATCTTCTTCGCCAACACTAATCTTGCAGAGGCTGATGCTCTCTCTTCAGAGATCCAAATTGAGTGCAAGATGACTCATTGGAAATTTATAAGTGTCTAATTTATGCCTATAAATTTTCAAAGCATTTGTTTCAGTACATTGGGAGAAATCTGAGTTTTTCTGTCTCGGGATCAATCTCTGCATATTCCTGAAAAATAGGAAGTACCACCGGTGAATGTCGCATTCATTCCTACAACATATTTTGCTTATTCCTTATAATTTTGTGCATTCCATACCCTCAACCCTATGTGTATCACTCCCATCAAAGGATTTTTTCTAATTGTAATCACGTTGGTCGCTATGGGCATTTGAAGTTCATTGTCTCTTCCATAGATAGTAAGTTTTTTGAGCTAGTCGACCCGGGAATCTATCTGTTTTGTATCGACTCATTCTCCTTGATGCTCCAAAGTACATAGTGTGTTACTTTGCACTTATTACATGCTTATAAGGTCTATTTGAGTCTCCATAGGCTCAAATGCTGGTCTTGTGCCGGTTGGCTTGACCAAACTTTGTCGCTTCAAAATGCACTTTTCTACCTTCTACAAGCTTCTCCAAGTTCTTTCAGTGGTTTCAGAGCTAGATCAAGATCAGTAAAGGCTTTCCCTCAATGATCGAGAAGCTTGATCGACACAACTATGCGGCTTGGCAAATCAGAATGGAGGCCTATTTGCAAGGTAGGAATCTTTATGGAATTGTAGCAGGTGATGAAGCTATGCCTATTCCAAGATCCAAAGGAGGACCTACACAAGAGGAGACAGATAAGCTCACACTTTGGTGCCCAAGGGATGCTCAAGCAAGGTTGTACATACTAAACTCTATCTCTCACTTTCTATTACCACATATTAGAGGATGCAAGACATCGCAAGAAAGAATCATCTTTGGAACGAGTTCAACCAAATGAAGAAGATACCTAAACAAACCATCATAGAGTTTGTTACCAAGGTCAAGGAGGTTGCGGATCAGTTAGCATCCATTGGAGAGCTGATTGAAGAAGAGGTCATCATGAGGCAAATTCTCAACGGCATTCGAAGTCATAAGCAATGGCAATCCTTCACGACGGCTTATGATCTCATCATGGATGTGCAGACTCCAGACTTCAACATCTTTCTTAGACAACTCTTCAATCAAGAAGCCAACAATAGCATAAAGGAAGGTAACTCCTATCATGGTAGTTCAACTAGTGCTCTATATGCAAATAAGAAGGATAAGAAGCAGAAAGGCAAGAAGAAGGAAGAAGATGAAGAAGAGACTTCTCAAGCCAACTTTGCAAGTAAGAGCAAGTGGAAAGGGAAGAAGAAAGGACCAAAGCAAGACAAAGCCAAAGGTCAAAATGTTCAACCTTGTGCCATTTGCGATAAGACCAACCACACCACTCAGAATCACTACTTCAATGGGAAGACCCAGAAAGGAAGTGGAAGAGGTGGATATGGCAGCAATAGAGGCAGAGGTGGACACAACTTCAACAATAACAATAGAAGCTATAATAGAAGTGACTACAACAATTATCCAGAAGATCAACCACATGAAGACTCCTTGCTTCTTATGAATCTAAGCCACAAAGAAGGTAAAGAAGATGATCATTTGTTCTACATAGATTCAGGATGTTCGAATCATGTTACAGGAAACATTGCTCTTCTATCTGATTTGGAAAGTCCAAAGCGTAGACATGAAGTGCAAACAGGGGATGACACAAAGCACAATGTGGAGAAGATTGGTAATGTCAAAGCTTCCAATGGAAGGACAAACATTCTGAGTAAGGTTCTCTATGTACCCACTATCACTAAAAACCTAATAAGTGTAGGCCAAATAGTTGAAAAAGGCTTGCAAGTTAGGTTCACCCAACATGGAGCTTTTGTGGAAGATCCATGTCAAGGCTTCAAGAAGATAGCCCGAGGTGAGAAGCATGGTAGGCTCTTTACTTTTGAGGTAGGAGAAACCAAGAACATATCTCTATTCAACTTTGGGTCTCAAACCCTAAGTGAGCTTGAAGTGTGGCATAAGAGACTTGCTCATGTGAATGAAAGAACCTTGAAGGATATATGCAGGGATCAAAGTGTTCTAGGACTGCCGAACATATCAAAGCAACACATGATCAACAGGTGTGATGCATGTCAGATTGGGAAGGCACAAAGACAACCATTCAACCACAAAGGCTACATCCACAACAACTTATTGGACTTAGTACATACAGAGGTATGGGGACCAAGTCAAGAACCTTCATTGGCAGGATCAAGGTATTATGTCTCATTTATTGACAACCATAATAGATGGACTGTTCTATACTTTATCAAGAGTAAGAATGAAGTGTTTGATTGCTTCAAGAAGTATCTTTCACATGTGGAGAATCATACAGGTAGATCACTAAAGAAGCTCAGATCTGATGGAGGGGGAGAATACTTCTCCAAAGAGTTTGATGAGTTCTTGCAGGACAAAGGTATCAAAAGGGAAGATACTACTAGGTACTCTCCTCAACTAAATGGAATTGCAGAGAGGAGAAACAAGACATTGGTTGGATCAGCCCGAACAATGCTTGAAGAGAAGAAGTTGCCACATTATCTATGGGCAGAAGCTATTTCAACTGATGTGTACCTTGTCAATCGACTACCATCCAAATCACTTCAAGGTATGACTCCTTATGAAGCATGGCATGGAAGAAAACCTAGTCTTGCACATTGCAAGGTTTTTGGTTGTTTAGCTTATGTTCATGTACCATCACAAATAAGAGGTAAGCTAGATGAAAGGGAAACAAAGGCAGTGTTTATTGGATATGTTTCAACTCAGATGGGTTACAGGTTCTTCAATCCTTCAACCAAGCAATTCACTACAAGTAGAGATGTTGTGTTTGAAGAACACAGGTCTTGGTATGATGAAGGCAAAAAAAAGGTAACACTACCATATGATCTTGATTCTGACTCTTATCAATTAGGAAGCAAGCATGATACACAGGTCCATTATCCAAGAAGTGATACAGACGATGACCAAGATGAAAGGGAAAAGGACTACAAGCTATGGAAGTCAAGAGGCAAAGCAAAGATGCAAGAGATTGGAGAATGCTCCAAACAAGCACCTAGAAGATCAGCAAGAGAGAAGAAACAACCAGAAAGGTATGGATATGATTCCACATTTGTTACGAAGCATTCAATCTACTTGGCAAAAGACTCTATTTCAGAGGAACCCTCAACCTATGAAGAGGCAAAGGGAAACCCTAATTGGGAAAAGGCCATGAACGAAGAGATAGATGCATTGAAGGAGATGGACACTTGGGATTTAGTTCCAATGCCGCCGAATCAAAAGGTAATTGGTTGCAGATGGGTATATAAAGTTAAAAGAAATTCAGATGGATCAGTTTGCAGGTACAAGGCAAGATTAGTTGCCAAAGGATGCTCATAAACTCATGGTATAGACTATGAGGAAACATTCTCACCAGTTGCAAAGATGACTACAGTGAGGATATTGATAAGTGTAGCTCCTGCAAGGAATTGGAGACTCCTCCAACTTGATGTGAAAAATGCATTCTTAAATGGTTGGATAAGTGAAGAGGTATACATGTCACAACCACCGGGTTTTGAAAACCCTAATCATCCACCTTATGTTTGCAGACTTAAGAAAGCATTGTATGGATTAAAACAAGCTCCTAGAGCTTGGAATTACAGGTTGGTTACATACTTCAAGATCAAGGGTTTAGAGCTAGCAGCTCAGATCCTTCTCTATTCATCAAAAGAGATCACAATGAGGTTATCTATCTATGTGTATATGTAGATGATATTATTGTGAGAGGTGATGATCTAAATGGCATTCAAAGGATCAAGAGACACATGCAAAAGGAGTTCAAAATCAGTGACCTAGGTGAACTCACATATTTCCTAGGTATAGAGGTGATATATACAGATGAAGGAATGTATTTGACTCAAAGAAGATACATTCAGGATCTTCTTCTCAAGTTCAAAATGGAGAACACTAAACCTGCAAGTACACCTTTGGAGATGAATCATAAACTTAGTGTTTATGAAGGTGAGAAAATTGAAGACATTAAAGAGTATCAAAGCTTGGTAGGTAGCTTGATATATGCTACTCATACAAGGGCATACATCTCATATAGTGTGGGAGTGCTTAGTCAGTTCATGCACTCACCAAGAAGACCACACATGGATGCGGCTAAGAGAGTACTTAAGTATCTCAAAGGTACAATCAACGAAGGTATATTCTATCCTTACTCTTCAGATTTGGATATCAAAATCTACTCAGATGCAGATTGGGCAGGAGCTAAGGATGATAGAAAAAGTACATCTGGTTATTTAGCATTTGCAGGTTTGAAGCTAGTGTCATGGAGTTCCAAGAAGCAACCAATAGTTGCTTTATCTTGAATTGAAGCAGAGTACAGAGGCTTGACCATAATAACTCAAGAGGCAATATGGTTAAAAGCATTGTATACAGATTTGGGACTAGTGAGTTCCAAACCTCCCTTATTTGGAGATAATGTAAGTTCCATGCATCTAGGGACAAATCCTATTTTCCATGCGAGAACCAAGCACATAGAAGTCCATTACCACTTCATCAGGAAGAAGCTCATGGCAAAGGAGATTGACATTTCTTTTGTTCCTACTGAAAAAGCAAGTAGCAGATATGATGACAAAGGCACTTGATGGAATAAAGCTTTGTAGATTCAAAGCTATGGCAGGTATTCAACCTATCAGAGAATGAAGACTCAAGCATACTTTAGCTTGAGGGGGAGCTGTTGGAACATCAAGCTTACACTATGCTTGAGGTGGATTTGATCTACATCAAAGGCTATCGCGTCGAAAGAATATCCATTGGAGAGTTCTTTTTCTTATGCTCATTCATTGTTTTTTTTTTTTGAGAGATTTTTGATGGTTCATTTACCCTTGTAAAAGCCTTGAGCTTTACACATGTAAAGGTAGAAAGATAGAGCCCAAATCCCACGAATTTGTGGTGGTTGAAGTTGCATTCAATCAAGCAATCAATCACCTAAAAGTAGATCAAACTAGATCTTCACTTTTCCTAGATTGTAGGGAAGTGAATTGATTCCCTCCAACAACCATTCCCACCTTCATTCGAATTCAAATTCAACTTGTAAAATTCGTGGAACACTCCTAGAGTCTATATAAAGACTTGAAATCACTTTTACATTACATGGAAGCAATATACATACACTTGTGACCATCATTGTCTTGCTCCAATTCTCTACATCATCTTCTTCGCCAACACTAATCTTGCAGAGGCTGCTGCTCTCTCCCCAAAGCTCCAAATTGAGTGCAACATAACTCATTGGAAATTTATAAGTTTCTAGTTTATTTTTGTAAATTTTCAAAGAATTTGGTTTAGTAGATTTGGCGAAATCTGAGTTGTTTTGTCTCGGGGTCAATCTCTGCGTATTCCTGAAAAATAGGAAGTACCACCGGTGAATGTCGCATTCATTCCTATAGCATATTTTTCTTATTCCTTATACTTTTGTGCATTCCATACACTCAACCCTATGTGTATCACTCCCATAAAAGGATTTTTTCTAATTGTAATCACGCTGGTTGCTATGGGCATTTGAAGTTCATTGTCTCTTCCATAGATAGTAAGTTTTTTGAGCTAGTCGACCCGCGAATCTATCTGTTTTGTATCGACTCATTCTCCTTGATGCTCCAAAGTACATAGTGTGTTTCTTTGCACTTATTACATGCTTATAAGTTCTATTTGGTCTCCATAAGCTCAAGGGCTGGTCTTGTGCCAGTTGGCTTGACCAAACTTCGTCGCTTCGAAACGCACTTTTCTACCTTCTACAAGCTTCTCCAAGTTCTTTCAACCTATGGCTAGCTACCAAGTCAATAAGGCAAATAATGAGAACACTAGTATCTCCCAACCATATTTAAGCCTAGGGATTGGAAACCATAATACCAATTAGTAGATTCTTTGATCGACTCAAGAGCTACCCTAAGCTATTTATGCAAGACGTTAATCACACACCTTCAAAGGAACATAAGTCCCACTAAAGCATGCATGATAGGAATTGGAGGCCAAGTTATAGAATGTGTTGGAGAAGCCCAAATATCCCTTCACCTAGGAAATTCAACCATGGAGCAAAGAGTTTTGATATGCAAGGATGAAGACCTAATTAAAAATCTGATCCTCGGGCAAGATTAAATTATCGAGAACAAAGTGAGCATTCATGTAGCACAACGATACATATCAGCCAAAATAGGACATAAGGAAATCTTTAGCTTGCTAGAAGAAAGACCTTCTCACATTCATGAGGTTATCAAACCTGAGAAAGAAACCCTAGAAACAAAGTCAGAAAATGAATCAATAGAGTGCTTATCCAAAGAATGCCCTAAGCTAGAATTTCTTGCAAATAAGAAAGTTTTGCTTGATGATGTGCCCTCCTTTCCCATGAGAGATGAATCTAAGAGACAAAGTGAGGAAAATTCTTCTAAAATTACCTACACAAAATGAAGAACATCAACATGGGGGTCTACTACTCAAACGTCACTTCTATGTAATACTCGTCTACAATGGGTTCGAAAGGATCAGATGACTGAACCAGATAGACCAACACCGAATCAGATCAACCACGTAGTGAAGACAAAAAGAGACAATCATTACTCATAACCGCAATCAGAACCACAAAGACTCTTTCATGTATGGCTTCCAAAATCATTAGTAGGAGCCTAGAAAACACAGCAGCATATATGGATTCTGAAGAAGGATTACGACAAGGAGCAACTCAAGAGCTAAGGAAGCTTGGCGAGATATCATATCTATAGCATGAAGCAAAGAAGCCTACGAAGAACCACCAAGGGTATCAAAGGAACACACCAACTACAAATAAAATCACACTTAGAAAGGAAACAAGAAACAAAGATCAAGGACTGCGACAGAACCAAAGGCCTCAAACACCAACTACGAAGTGGATATGGATACCAAAGAGGTAGCAGGGATAGAAACGACAGACCAGCTTGATTCCACTTGCATTCATGAAGAATCCAATGCATCAAGAGTATGCATGATAGGGCCACATTACAAGGCCATGCATTCGGCACATTATCTTTTCAACAAAACTAGTGGTGCACATTTTCATCATTGGAATAGGTTTTAGTTTCTACTACTATAGGAATGACCTTTCAATGTAAATAAATAAATGCTTCGGCTAAAACTAACTTTTGTTTTCTTTCAGAAGAAAAAAATCAAAAGAAAATTAGTAAGAGACCTTTTTTACTTTAAGTTGATTCTTTCCTTATGCAAGTGCAAATGGCTTTCGAGGATTCCAAAGCAACTGTTCAAGAAGAGGTGCTAGAGTTTCCATTACAAAGCGTGACCAAAGCCAAAGTCATTGGTTTTGAAAGGACCAACCCGCTGGAGATTATCTTTTCTTAGTGACAATAAAGGTTATGGACACCAACCATCAGTTTTTGGTCATGTCTCAAGATTTCAAAGTCGTACATCAACTTCCATCAACCGCGGATATAATGACGAAGGTAGGTATTCAAAAATACTTCAAACTACCAATTTACAAACCAGACTTCCGACGATGCACTCAAGTGATGAATACCCTCCAACCAGCCTTACATAACCCATTAGCGCCAGAAGCCAGAGTCCTAGATATGGCAAGGGAATGTGTAAGATGCCACATTGATTTTTCAAAAAAAAAGTGTAGGTAATAATGAAATTTTATGTTTAGGATATTTTGATCATGTCTGCAAAATTTTTTAGCAATAATTTTTTACATTCTCTCTCTAGAAAGTTGTCGGATGAAATTTGTGTGTTAAATTTGAGCATGAAGATGAAGGAATCTGAAAAAGTGTTGTATGAGAGAAAGGTAGAGTATTCTTAGTAGAAAAACTTTGCTTGATTGAATTTTTTGTAGTTCCTATGTTTTATGTCTCATTTGGTCCCATGAAGATAGGTTAATGAAGAGATTTTTCATGTTTTTTCATCTCTCTAGAATTTTCGATTTTGTAGGGCCCAAAAGTGAGATCGAAAAGCAAATGTGGACCTGAGGCATCTCTAACACTATTGTACAGATTGAAAAACTGAATATTTTTGTGTCTCACGAGCTTAAGATAATTCTTCACTGTTTTTGAGTTATAGGGCTTGGAAAAAAAGAGAAGCCTTCATTCATTTTATTCATGTTCGCGGATTTAGAAAACGCACATGGGTATATGGGTTATTTTGGGTGATTGACGTGTGTGTGAGTGTGTTGCAAGGATCGCCTCTATTTTTGCAGGTACGATTCTTGAGGTGGACATGAAAAGTAGATGCATGGGTGGTCTGGAAGTCTTGCATGAGACATGCAAAAAGACGCTAACTTGGAGCATGCAGATTCTAAAAGTGCATAACTAGGAAGACGTGATTGGTCGTGCGCTGGCGAAAAAAGGTGGAGATCCAAAAAGACGAAGATGAAGATATAGGGAAGGACGATGGTCGTACATTGATCATGATCATTTTCAGCTTCTGAGATTGCGATTGAGATTGGGATTGGGATTGAGATTGTGATTGTGATTGTGATTGAGATTGGGATTGGGATTGAGATTGTGATTGTGATTGAGATTGGGATTGAGATTAGCTCGGGGGTGTTCGGGTGGATGAGGCTTCACATTGAAGCTATTTGATAGATTTTGTAACACACATCAGAACTACTTGTAAATCTGCACAGATAATAAAATTCTCTCTCTTCTTGTTCTGCATATGCTCTGTTTTTCCTTCTTTATATCTTGTTGTGCTGAAATCTATTATTCCGTGTGGGATTGTGATTGTGATTGAAGATTAGAAGACTTGTTACAGAATGGGTGATCATCCAATTCACTCATGACTTGATCAAAGAAGCTTTCAGATGGGAAAAAGATGGAAACACAAACTTGAAGGATGAAAGCCGAGGAACGAAGAGCCAAACATTCACGGATATCAATCGTATAGATATAGAAGAAGAAGTCCATCTAATTCATCAACACTTCTGCTTTCCAAACATGCATCGCTACATAGCACCACAAAAAATCATTGTGCAACTCTTATCTCATGATATTAAACAAATCGGTAATCAAGTGAACATGACACCATACATCCAAGAGTGTCTGTTTGAAGCTAAGAAACAATGGAACCATAAAAATTTCTTGAACGGAAGTGTTGCATTGACCATACTTATCTACCATGCACTGGCTATCCGGGACCATCTGAAAGCAATGCCCTCGTCTTTGAAGATGGCTAAGTATGCAAAATTAGCCACTGTTCCAAGGAAAAAGAAGGGAGTAACAATGGTGGAAGAAGCCGAAACCAGCTCACAACCAAGGATGAGAGGAACCAAGAGACTAAGGAAGCAAACAACTTAAGAAACAAGAATAAAGAGCTTATGACTGCCATCCTATGTAGCCAACCCATAGAAGCACAAGAAACGATAGCAACCGACACAAAGGCATTGGAAGTTCAAATTGCAAAGTATGAAGATCAGTTAAAACAAGAGCAAACCATACAAGAAGAATGGGAAACAAAGTACATGCATGACATGAATGAACTCAGAAAGTGGTGAAAATCAGTTGAGGATAAACTTCGTGTGATATATAATGAAGACGCCGATCAAATACCTACTATAGGAAATGAACTTTTGACTACTAAAGAAGCACTAAAAAGTACGGCCACTGAAATCAAAGAAAAGGATGAACTCATTGCAAAATTAAAAGCTCAAATAGAACAATGGGTAACAATGGGGACACCAGTAATTCCAAGCTCCCAAGTGGCTACTGTGGAGACTGAGGTTTGTCCTCTTTCTCCCCCCATGTATCATTCACCTATAAAGCAGGAAGCAGAGCCAAGCACTAAAAGACATGATCAGGCTATTGCAGAACTAAGCAGACATGAGAGGGCACTACTTGTGTCCCAGCTTACGGAATAGTTTGAAGAACAAGTGGTAAAAGTAATGCAAGAGGATAAGATTGAAAGCAAAAGCCTAGAACAGATTTTGAAGCCGTTCAATATACCTTATGGATTACTCAACGAAGAGACACGACAATATATAAGGAAGACTACAAATAAAGAACCTCATCACAATCTGCAGTTCAATCTACAGACATTCACATACACACAAGATGAATTTGACAAAGCAGATCCTGTGTGGAGACACAAGTTTTTGGAGAAGAATCCCATGCTACGCGTACACTGGTAGTCAGCACTGTACGTGCTTCTGGTCAATCCATCTTTTTGCCCAATCCCCCGAAGACGATCCTGGACACAATTTTGGGAAGCACAACACCAAGGTCACTTGAATAACCAATGGTTAAACTATCCGCTACTACCTAGTCTGCCATGCAATTACTTATCGATAGAGGAATATATGGTGCGGACCATCGATTTTTGGCTATCTAGATATGTGACAGTACTAGAATTAGCAATTAAAATGACCAATAAGATATTGAGTATGCTCCTTACAGTTTTGAAAGTATTTCAACACGCGTAGTACGCATTTTTAAACCTTTTAGGAATTAGTCAGGGAGCAGATGCTTTAATTTTTTATCTATCTACTACCCCGAGTCGCTTAACTATCATGGCAATATACTCGTGGTTGATGTTTCTATCGAGTCCATATATGCAAACATTCAAAGAAGCTTTCTTCACATGATTTTTTGAAATGGACTCACAGATATTTGTAAAGATGTCTTCTAACTTGAATGCGAGACTAGTGGCCTATGAGCTAAGTTTCTTTGCAGATCATAGACAGGCACCAAACAACGGGGTAAAGTCCGCACAATGGAAGGATCTGATGATATGTCAAGCAAATTTGCTTAATCATAGAGAGCAAAAAGTAATACAAACCTATGCACATCACAACAAAAAGCATGTCGGGGACGATAGAGTTTAGGAGGGACGTGTGGAGGGAGATTCAAGCAAGAAGAAAAGAAGAACAAGATCAGAAAACAAAATAGCCCACTAAGGAAGAACCACCCACTGCCCAAAGCCCTACAGGGGCACGCATTAGGCTACAACGCAAAAGGACCAGGTCCCAAAGACTGGAAATAAAGAACAAAAACCAGGACTTTTCATGGGAGGTTGCACACAGCTTCCTCATCCACGAGGTGCATGCGATGAAAAGAAATAAACAAGCCAAAGCAATACAACAGGTCAGAGTTGTGAAGACAAAGCAATATCCAAAGACCAAAAGTTAGAAAGGGGAGAGGCTGAGAAGTAGAAATGCGTGACTAAGAATATCCCATTCTTAGCCACTGGATGTGTGTGTGGCAACCTGAATTAACACAACAAATGAAGGCATGAAGCAAAGCTTATCAAGGGATGATAGAGACAAAGAGGGGGAGAGTGTTGGAGAGAAAAGAGGCATAAAAGAGGAGCCCCAAAATTTTCAAATTAATTAGCATAAATTTTCTTCTTCAAAATCCTATGAAATTCCCTGGAAGCCTTGTAAAAGCACTAGAGGAGTCCTCTAGATGCATAAGTCCCAAATCCTTGTAACATAACTCTTGTAAAATAGTAGGAAATTAGAGTTAGTCAATAAAAGTTCCGGTCTCTTGTGTGAAAGAACCATTTTTAAGGCACATGTATATAATTCACTTTGTGACTCTTGTAAGAAGACTTTTTGCCATTGTGAAGAATTGATGAAGAATTTTGGATTTGCTTCTTTCCTGCTGATTTCCTCCTTCTCCATGAACTTTTGTGTGTGTGTGTAATGCTTAAAATGTGTGTGTAAGACTATTATCTATCCCTTCCCATCACTTTTGAACCATTGTAGTGTGTGTGTGTGTGTAGGAGAGAGAGCCATTACAAGTTGCGAAGTGAGTGTTGGTGTTTCTCACCATTCACTATTTTGAAGTGCATCTGTCAGATTCAAGTGAAAATACTATCAATAGATGCTTCTTGTCAAGAACTTCAAAATGAACCCATATTGACCATATTTGGAGTTTGGAATTGAGAGAAAAGTTTGAATTTTTGCTTACTATTGTAAGTGGTATTGTGGCATGCATTTTCAGAGGATTAGTGAGTTGCAGAGTTAGTTGAGTCTTTTCACATGCATTGTAGCTTAACCACTTCACTTACCATCATGTGTGCACACGTCTTCATACACTTGGTTCTCATGGTTCTACGGATTGATAATTAAACGTGTATTAATCCACCACTATATGCACTTATGGAGCGATTGAGGTCTAGTCTCATCGACACAAGTTCCTAGGGCTTCACGACTTAGGTACACACTTGGGAATCTAATACACAAACCTTTCCTTTCCACTTGACTATTCCATTCTCTTATGAGAAATTGGAATATGAACTGGACTTGTTTGCTCTGCTAGGTGAAGAAATAGTTGAAACTGCCCCATCTCCTATAATAGAGTCATCACTTATGGATTTAATAATCTATAAAAATTGTGGATCTTCCACTTGTGCTTCCTTGATTTCTTGAAGAAATGAGATTTCTAGAACTGTAAAGCTCACTTGATACATTATTGGTGATAATGCATCAGCTACTATATTCTCTTTGCCTCTTCTATATAGGATTTCCATGTGAAACTCCTACATGAGCTGAGCCCAACAAGCCTATCTACCTCAAAGATCTGGCTGACTACAAAAGTGCTAGAGTGTATGGTGATTTGTGTATAACTTAAAGTCGGCACCATAAAGATAGTGTCTCCAAACTTTAAGTGCATACACCATTGAATACAACTTGTGTTCATGCACTGGCAAATTGCACACTACTCAATTTCTTGCTTTCAAAAGTTATTGGCTTTTCATCTTGACTCAAAACTTCCCCTATGGCTATGCCACTAGCATCTATCTCTAACTCAAAGGGTTTTGTGGATCTACCAGTTTGAGTATAGGAGCCTCTGAAACAACCTGTTTTAGAGTGTCAAAAATATCTGCTGCTCTTGCTTCCATGCAAATGGAACTTTGTCTTGAAACAAATTTGTCATTTGTGTTGCTATCGACGAATAAGAAGAGATGAATTTCTGATAGAAATCAAAAAGTCTTAGAAATGATCGTAACTACCCCTCATTCTAAGAAGTAGTCCAAGCTAAGATAATTGAGGCCTTCTTGGGATCCATCTAAACCCCATCGGCTGAGACCACATGCCCTAAATACTCTATCCTCGAAAGAAACAATTGAGTCTTCTCCGGATTCACAAACAACTGATTCTCTTTTAATTCATTCAATACTAATCTTAGATGATTCTCATGCTCATGCACATTCCTACTATACACTAACAAATCATCAATAAAATCTACAACACACTTTCCAATGAACGGTTGCAAAATATGATTCATTAACGTTAGAGCATCTAAAAGATCATCTATCCTGGGCATGGGATATCTATGTCTGATAGTAATCCTATTGAGTGATCAGTAATCGACACACATCCTATAACATTCGTCTTTCTTCTTCACGAGAAGACCTAGTGCTACAAAGGATGAATAGCTGGTTCTAATCAGGCCTTTCTATAGGTACTCATCCATGACCTTGTGGACTTCATTCTCCTCTTGCAAACTCATTCAAAATGGTGGCGGAGCAATCAGACTCGCTCCTGGTACCAATTCAATTCTATGCTCTATGTTCCTTCAAGGAGGCAAACCTAAAGTTAATTCTTTAAAGAATAACTCTTGGAATTCTTTTGTGACTTTCTCTAAAAGTGATTGAGCATTCCAACTAGAGTTTCGATGACTGCATGAATGCATCATAATACACGACAAATACACAAAATAAAGAAAATAAATATACTTACAATGAATCTTGAGCAACTTGGTAGATCTAGCTCTCCATGGATCAGTAGTTGCCTCCCCTCATGCTCAAACTAGTATACATGCGATGCAAAGTCAATGACTAGTCGTTTCCTAGCATGCCACTTCTTACTAAGGACTACATGGAAACATGCCAGTCTAGCTATCTCCAAATCTAGTCTGTCCTCACAAGATTGAATCTGAATGGGCAAATCAATAACTTGTTGATCCCATGGGCAAATCAATAACTTGTTGATCCCATGCCTCAGTTCCCTTCCCATCGGCTAACTCTATTGTGTAGGCACACTTTAACTGCAGAGTCTCTAGATGTAGCCTCTTGACTAGCCAGAAACTAATCACATTATCTATCAACCCAGTGTCAAAGAGTACCTTGATAGGTTGTCCTACCATGACTCCCCTCATGACAATGAGTTCTGTGTCAGGAAACTGATATCCTTTCTGTGCCACTGGTGAAAGCACAATGTCTGGCACAGTAGGGACCTTCTTTGTGAACATCATGGACACTATGGGAGATCAAATTGGGGATGGGGAATCTCCAAAGTCCTCATCTCCATCACTCACTGCTTGAGTGGGACTGCTATTTTGTTTTTCTTAGGATAGTCCTTGAACAGGTGCTGCCTAGACACCCATAGCATAACCCCTCTTTCATTGCCTTCTCTTTCTGCTTAGGGGTAAGTATAGACTTAATATATGCCCTCTTAGCCAGAGCAGACACTTTCCTTTTACCTTCTGCAACTCTCTTGATCATGTGCACCTGCTTAGCCTCTCTAGAAAGCCATGCACTGATCGAGCCACGAGTAGATGTGTGGAAGGGTCAGCTTACCTTAGTCCATGAGGACCTCTCACCCTGGGAACATGTGCCCCTATGGCCATCCTCACAAACTAATTAATCCATCTCCATAGCGTGTGCCAATGAGTGACATCTCTCCTTCCTCACCAAAGATCTAATAGTTTCTCTAAGTCCCAAGATAAACTTGTGGACTTGAAGAAACTCAAGGATAGTATCAGGTACTTTAAAACGTTCCTCTCTATACTTATTTGAGTACTCTTGAACTATCTAATTCTTCTGACTGATAAAGAACCAAGTTTTTGCGCTCTAGAACTCTCATCAAGCTATACAAAATTACTATAGAACAAGACTTTGAATTGATCTCAA
Source organism: Ceratopteris richardii (assembly GCA_020310875.1). Taxonomy (NCBI): domain Eukaryota; kingdom Viridiplantae; phylum Streptophyta; class Polypodiopsida; order Polypodiales; family Pteridaceae; genus Ceratopteris; species Ceratopteris richardii. The sequence continues at coordinate 65,002,247 of CM035407.1, forward strand.
GCCGCGGGATCTTTCTTATCTTGTTCTATCTTGTGCCACCACCTATGGGTGATGTCCATGAGGTTATATGTGGGCTACTGAATTTTGTGCCTATCAACTATGGTATGAAACAAATGGAAGCACTCCTCCCACCTGCTAAGCCACTAATCAACAACATCAACAGTCCTAGCACTAGTCGAGCCATGGTATCTAGGTGGCTTAAGATCCTTAATTTTCCATTTGGCCTCTCTGACTAGGATGCTATCTCTAGGGACTTTTGGATGCTCATCTGGAGCATCTACCTCCATCCCTGATAAGGCAGGCTCATGCACATCTTTCTCTTTCTTGGAACCATGCACGTGTTCCAAGATATCATGAAGTGCCCTCTCTAGATTGGTAATCCTAGTACTCATGGTCTGAATAGGATCTATGGGGTACTATTCCATGAGTGTGTCAGTCTTAGTAGGTGAGGATGTTAAAAATAAAGAAGTAAGGTCATATATATTTTTGCAAAAAGGATTTTCTTCAAATGGAAGGAAAATACAAAAATGAAAAATAGAAGCATTTACTTCAGCAAGTAGTGGAGATCTAAAGAGAATCAATCAAAAGAGAATCAAATCCAAAAAAGCTAAACTGGAAGAGGAGTGGCTACTCAAAGTAGTGGAAGAGTTATGGGAAAGAGCTCTCAAACTCATCATGAGAGTTTTTGGTCACTTGGCTATAAAAGAGGTAAGGGAGGACACTCAAGAATAGAGGAAGAAGGCATGGAAGTCCCCTTGTAGCTAGTTCATTTGGTTTGAGTCATTTCATTCTCTTCATTCTCATAGACTATGTCCAGCCACATACATATTTCTGGGTAGTTTATTTGTGAGAGTCATATCTCTCAATACATGTATCCACTTTTAGAGTTTAAATATTCGTTGGAAAGCTTATCTTAAGTACTTCCTTTCTCTAGAATATATTTATCAAATTCTTTGTGCTCTATGCGTTATTTTATTTTTAGTGAAGTCCAATGTTTAGCTTAACTGAGTGGACATGTAGCCTATTTTGAGGCAAAGAATTGCCAACCCAAAACTACTCCAAATTGAGTCTTTGATAGCTCATTTGAAAGCTATAAGTGTCTATTTTGAGTGACCAAATTTTCGAGTTCATTGCATTTTTCACTTGGTACCAATTTTCATTTGAAGGTTCAACTGGTGGCAAAATTCTTGATCCTGAGAAGATCTTCTACACTTTTCACTGCAAATAGGAGAGGAACTCCAACAATTGGTATCAAAGCATTGGAGTTTGAAGAGGCAAAGCATTGGAGCTGAAGTGAAGCAAAGGAGAAGCTACAAATCAAGGAGGAGCTTCGTAAAGTCAAGGAAGAGCACCACAACATATTTGAGGTAAACTTCAATCTTGGAAGTTTTCAATGGCTGATTTAGGACAAGAAGTTGAGAAGTTAGACAAAGATAATTTTCAGTCTTGGAGGTATAGAATGACAAATTACCTTAAAGGTAAAGGTTTATGGAGTCTAGTTACTGGAGATGATCCACAACCAGTGGACCTTCAAGATCCCAACATTACTCCGGCACAAAGGAGACAACTTACTGATTGGGAAGAGAGGAATCGAAGGGTGATGTTCCTCATTTCACAAGTTATTTCTAACACTATGATTGGTCATGTGCAAAGCTTAGAAACAGCGAAGGAGGCTTGGAAAGCATTGGGCAAGGTGTATGCTATCTCAACAAGGTCTCGGAGGATGCAACTCAAGAACGAGCTCAACAACATGAAGAAAAGCCCAAACCAAAGCATTAGTCAGTATACATTGAGAATCAAGGAGCTTCGAGATCAGCTAGCATCAGCTGGATGCAAGATAAAAGAGGAAGAAATCATCCAAATAGCCCTCAATGGCTTGAGGAGTGAAGAAAAGTGGAAGCCCCTCATCACAAACATTCTTTATAGAAACCCTCTACCAACATTCGACGAGATTATACCGAATCTTGTGGCTGAAGAGGTTGCTCAAGAAGGAGAAGGCAACAAAGGTAAGGACGGCCATAGTCAAATGTTATATGCAGGATGAGGTAGATGAAGTAACTCAAGAGGAGGCTCCAGAGGAAGAGGAAGAAGCTACAACAACACAAATTCCAATCAATACAACTCGGAGGACAACAAGGACAACTCAAATGAAGCATGAGTACAACAACTCGAGAAGTGATGATAAAAAATGGTTCATAGATTCAGGTTGCAGCAACCATATGACATGCCAAGGAGATTTATTCACAAAGCTATAAGCTCCAAGTGGAAAGGATGTGTGGAGAGCGGTGATGAAACTCAACACGCAATTTAGCATGTTGGAGATATCAAGCTTGGAGATAAAAAGGTATTGGCTGATGTTCTTCATGTTCCTACTATTGCAAAGAATTTGATTTCAGTAGGAAAAATGGTAGAGAAAGGATATCATGTTATCTTCAATGAAAAAGGTTGCTTTATAAAGAATCCAAAAGAAGGATTCAAGGTCATTGCTCAAGGAAGGAAAGAAGGTAGGATGTTCACTTTCGACATTCAACAAACACATGGAAAGGTGATGTATATTCAGTTTGGAAACAAGAGGATTGTTGAAATCGATTTGTGGCACAAAAGGTTTGGGCATATCAACATTCCCAAGCTCAAGGACATGAGCAACCATGAAGTGGTAAGAGGTCTTCCAAGGTTCAACGATTTTGGACTACATGAGTTTTGTGAAGCATGCCAACTAGGAAAGCAAATTCGACAACCATTCAAGAAGAGCAACTATGTGGCAAGGAATGTCCTCCACTTGATAGACACGGATGTATGGGGACCATCACAACAACCATTAGTGGTTGGTAATAGATATTTTGTCACTTTTATTGATGATCATTCAAGAAAATTATGGATGTTTTGCATAAAACAAAAATCAGATGTGTTCTCCATGTTCAAGAGATTTAAAGCACAGGTAGAAAAGGAAACAGGATGCTACATAAAGACCTTGAGGTTCGATGGAGGAGGAGAATATTTCTCCAAAGAATTTTCAGATTTTCTTTATGAAAATGGCATCAAGAGAAAATTTACATGTAGGTACACGCCTCAACAAAATGGAATAGCTAAAAGGAAAAATCGACATATCACAGAAGTTGCAAGATGCATGCTCAACGAGATGAAGATGCCACTAAACTATTGGGCTGAAGCAACTAGTGCAGCTGTTTATTTGATGAACAAGTGCACAACGGCTGGAGTGCATAATCTAACGACCGAGGAGGTTTATTCCGGTAAGAAACCTGACCTTACACATCTCTAAGTTTTTGGATGTGTGTGTTATGTTCACATCCATCAAGAACTAAGGAAAAAAATGGAGGCAAAGTTAGAAAAATGTTTTTCATTGGATATTCGTCGGAGCAAAAGGGATACAGGTGCTACAATCCGGTGACAAAGGAGCTACGAGTCTCATGAGATGTGGTATTTAATGAGCTAAGACCATGGTTTGAAGAGAAATGTAAAGAGAAGATTATTGAAGAAGATTGCGAAGATGATCGAGGTGTTGTCCAAGAAGAATTTCAACAAACAAGTACTCAAATGTCAGGTCCAGAAGCTTCTACATCACATGGAGAAAGCTCACATGGAAGGGGAGACTAAGGAGTCATTCCTCATCACCAACATCAGGTTATGAAAGATTTGAAGCTAAAAGTGCTGCCCAAAATAGTGATTCAAATGCAAGTGAAGAAGAGTATGAAGAGGTGATTACACCAAAGGTAAAGCTGAACAGGTTGAAGAAGCAATATTCAAAAGGAAATGAAAGGAGGTCTTTGAGAGCAAGGTATCCAATTATGACACAGGTGGTCAAAGACAAAGAACCGGATGCATATAAAGAAGCATGTACACAAAAAGAATGGCAAGAAGCTATGCAAAAAGAGATAAAAGCACTCAAGGACAATCACACATGGGAGCTAGTTCCAAAGGCTGAAAGTATGAAGATTGTTCCAAATAAATGGGTGTTTAAAATAAAGAGAAATGTTGATGGTTCTCTAGCTAGTGTTAGTCGGCCGCTGAGTGAGACAAATGTAATGACTGCCGGATGTAACGGAGTTCCTGGAATTACGCGCAGAAGTTGGTACGCGCACTTTGTAAATCTATATAAAGCAATGTAAGGAGAATGCTAAAAGAGAGACGTTTTTTTACTGGAATTGCCAGATTATTCGCCTGATTTTTGTCAGATGATTGTTTACACTGTTACGGAGTTCTGAGTACTGTGAATGTTGAGTTCTGTATCGTTTGCTCGTATTGAAATTCATCGTAACGTGTGATTCAGTAACCCATGGCATGTATGAGTACTGTCATCATGTTGTATTGCTGCGTATTCTTCAGTTATTGAAGTACCTTGAGTCAGTTTAAGTAAGTTATTTGGCTATATGAATCGAATAAGTAATCTGTTGCCCTGTCGGAGTATGTTCTGTGTGTTTCTATCAGACTCCTTGCATTCAATGTAATAATTGTGACCCCGAATATGAGTACGAACTAGTATCTTCGGTAACGTAGACTTCCATGATGGCCACATGGAAGCACTAGACTATTCTAGATCATTGCTATTTTTAGAATACAAGAGGATATAAAAGGATGGGAGGAGAGTTGCACACACATCCTTCACAAGTCTTTCTTGCATGAGTTAATTCTCACACTTGGTATTAGAGCTAATTTTGGAAGATTGGGCAAGAAGAGGTTCTTTTGCATTATTGTTTTGGGCATTTTGCATGATCTTCATCGTCTTCATCGTGCTTTGGGGAGAGCCGCCATCACACGAGGAGCTGCAGAGAGTTTTGGAACCAAAAAGAATTGGTAGAGCTCGCTTCAAAGGGAGCACAGAGGCTTTCCCAAGAAGCCTTTGTGTGAATCTTAGTGCCTAATGTATGTTCGCACATACAAAGCCGCCTGTGGATCATGCTCGTGCACTGATGCATTGCACGAAGAGAGAAGGAAGAGTCAGAGAGTATCTTCCTCATCGTCTCTTCTCAAGTTGAAGATTAGTAGAAGGTATTGAGCTTAATATACCCAATTTTCTTGGCTTTCTGCCATGTATGTGGGATATATGACTTAGCTGTGCACATGCTTGGAGCTAAAGGAGTTGCTACAAAGGCGAAAAAAACTCGAATTTTGTTAGGTCTTCTCATCAAACCCCTTCTCAAGAGTATACTTTGACTACCCACCTTCACTCTTTTGGCCATATCTCGGTCATCCAACCTCCAAATTCAGATATTTTTGTTGCTATGAATTGTTCTCTAAGAGATCTTTCCAGAGTCATAAACCATCTTTTGGATTCAGTCACAAACCTATTCAAAGCTTTGATTATGGTTGTTTGTCATCATCGACCCTGGTTTCAACACCTTCTTGACACACTAACTATCGCGAGTCTTGGAAGCCAAAAGGAAGGAGTGTGGATCATCTTGAGCACCTGCATCCACTTGTATATCAACTTTTGGACCTTTAGATAAGCTTTTTGGTCAATTACCATGCATTATTGCTTTCTTTTTTATTCATGCTACATATAGAAAATGCATTTGTGCATGTCATCTCTAGTATGTGCATAGTTACGACATTGTCTAGTCTTGTATGATGTATGAAGTGTATTTGCAGGTATAGGTAAGTATTTTTCTTGCAGGTTTAGTGAGGGAAGTATAAGAACTTATCGTGTTCTTATTAAAATACCATGCCACAAGAATGAAGAAATACGTCAAGGTGTGTAATCCCCTTCGATTGATTTGTAGATAATTGTGCTTGTCGACACCTTTTTTATTGCAGAAAGTGCATGATGTGTACTTAGTGTAATTTTTTAGATTTTCAATTTTACACCATTATGCTACTGAAATTTTTAGGATTCATTATGCATATGCATTAAAGATTAGCAACCATACTAAAAGTTTCTTGTTTTATCATTTTGTTTTAAGCAAAGGCTTGTGACTTGTTTATTTTCTGCTGCCACTTATTTACTTTAGGTATACATAGAGCATACACTTCAAAAAAAAAACCATAAAATCAAACAATAAAAAACAGTGGACAAAACCATATCTTAGCATGGAACCAGGCCATCCTCTGTTGGAGAATTCCTCTCCTATTCACAACGGAAAGTGTAGAAGACCTTCTCAGGATCAAGAATTTTTCCACCAACTGAACCTTCAAATGAAAACTGGTACCAACTCAAAAATGCAATGAACTTGAAACTTTGGTCACTCAAACTAGACACTTATAGCTTTCAAATGAGCTATCAAACACTCACTTATTGACTATGTGCTTCACATATCTTAGCACTCGTTTGGCTGAATTTAAATGTTCACTTGTTGGAGCTTGCATAAATTGAGAAAAAACTCCAACAATATAACACAAATCTGGTCTTGTGATCGTAGCATAGATCAATGAACCTATAATGTAACTTCTCTCCATCATTTGAGCATAGCTTCTCATTTGTATGTAGTTACATCATGTAACTTCTCTCCATCATTTGAGCATAGCTTCACATTTGTGTCCATAGGTTGAGTGAGTGGTTTGCATTCACTCATTCCAAATCTGAAAAGAACATCCAACAAGTACTTTCTTTGTATCAAGTAGATGCCATCTTTCCCATAGATTATCTCAATGCCTAAAAAGTATTTCAGCTCACCAAGATTTGAAATTTTAAACTCCTTACCGAGTTTTCTTTTTATCTCTTGTATTCATGCAACATTACTTCCTGTTATGATGAGATCATCAACGTATATGCAAATATATACCTGCTTGCCTTCTTCTTTCTTCATGTAGAGAGAGGGATTTGCACTACTTGGACTATAACCACACCTTGTGAGGTACTCAAACAATCTTTGATTCCAAGCATGTGGTGCTTGCTTCAGCCCATACAAAGCTTTCTTCAATCTACAAACAAAATCTGGATGCTTTTTATCTACACCGTTTGACACAAAGCCATTCCATCATCAACTTGCATAAACTGAATACCCAAATAGTGATGCAAATGCCCCAAATCAGACATCTCAAATGAGGCATGCAAATCAGCCTTGAAATCAGCAATATGCTTCTCAATAGGACCAGTGAGCAGCATGTCGTCAACATAAACAACAGTGATCAGAAGCACATCATTAGCACGCTTAACATATAAGGTGCTTTCAGTTGGACTGTTCTCAAAACCATGTGCAACAAGATAGGCATGTATCTTCTCATACCAAGCATGTGGTGCTTGCTTTAAACCATATAATGCCTTCTTTAACCTACACACCTGGTTTTCATGCCCTTTCTGCACAAAGCCACGAGGCTGAAAAACATACACTTCTTCATGTAAGTCACCATTTAGAAATGTTGTTTTAATGTCCAACTGATGTACATTCCAACCATGATGGGCTGCAAGTGCACAAATGCTCCGAACAGTAGTCATACGACATGTAGGTGCAAAGGTCTCATCAAAATCAATGCCTCTTTCCTGTGCATAACCCTTTGCAACAAGCCTAGCCTTATACCTGTCAACTGTACCATCAGGTTTACGCTTCAGCTTTTATACCCACTTAGTGCCAATGGCCTTCTTTCCAGGAGGCAAGTCACATAAAGAACATGTACCATTCTTCATTATAGCATCATATTTAGATTTCATAGCAACCATCCAATTTTCTGAATTCTATGCTTCATCAAAAGAAACATGCTCATTCTCATCATAGAGACTAGACACAACCATAGCATAGCAATCTGATGCAAAGGAGGCACTATGAGAGCCTGAACGAGTACGATATGACAAAGGTGCATCTAATTTGCTATCACCCAAGGTCTGCACCAGCCATTTTGGCATAGTTTTTGCCTGCTCAATATCAACTCTCTCATCAACAAGTGCATCATGTAAATCTGCATCAGAAATGGAATGATCTGCAGCATCATATGAAACCTACAAAGGCTGAGAAGTTGCATCATTAGGACCAGCACTAGACTGTACACCTGTAAAAAGAGGCATCAAAGTATCATACATGTCTTTGGAGCTAACAGATGTCTCCTTAGTACATGAAAGCAATGGCTGAATAGCATCTTCCACAAAGACAACATCACGGCTAACCAGAATGTGTTTAGTCTGTGGATGATACAGATGATAGCCGTTACTTTCAGAACTGTACCCAACAAAAATACATTTTACTACCTTATCATCCGATTTTCTGAGATGTTGTTCAGGCACTAGTGCATATGCCAAACAACCAAAAACACGCAGATGAGCAACAGATGGCTTGTAGTCATGCCAAGCCTCATATGGAGTGATAGACTGCAGTGCTTTAGTGGGACACCTGTTAAGTACATATGCTGCACACATGACAGCCTCAAGCCAGAAACTATGTGGTAAAGCCTGACTCTTGACCATACACCTCGCCATCTCCATGAGTGTCCTATTCTTTCGTTCAGCAACTCCATTCTGTTGAGGTGTATACGGCACTATACACTAGTGTTTTATCCCACGTTCAGCCAGAAATGCATTAAACTTAGAAGACATATATTCCCCCCCTTGATCAGAACGGAGGGTGCCCATTTTACATGCTAACAGATTTTCAGCCAAAACCAGAAACTGTTTGAAGCACATGAACAGTTCGGACTTTGCCTTCAATGGATATACCCACGCATGCTTGGAAAAATCATCGATCAAAGTCACGAAGTAAAGATAATACCCAAAAGAAGGTGTCTACATAGGACCACAGACATCACTATGTACAAGCTACAATTTTTGAGTAGCCCGAACTGAACCATCTTTTGGAAAGGATGAAGGCTGCATTTTGCTCAAAATACAGCCTTCACAAACATGTTTTCCAGGTGCCTCAAGTTTGGGCAACGAGGACACCATTTCAGATTTTTGCAGGTGTAGCAAACTAGCAAAATTCAGATGACCAAAGCGTGCATGCCAAAGCTTTGCATCTGACATAGCTTGAGAATCATTTACTGCACATGCCAAATCATTTATAGATCTTTCATAGTCTATGAGCTTATACAGCCCACGACATAAAATGCCAAAAGCAATAATCACATCGCCATTTGATAGATCATGAACATTACATCTGTCCTCAATAAATTTCACAACCAAGCCAATCTTGGCTAATGCAGAAACTGATAGCAGGTTCTTTTTTATCCCTGGCACAAATAAAGCATCTGACAAAGTGAAAGAACTACCATCAGCAGTAGCCTAAATGATCTTACCAACTCCCATAACAGGATAAGAGGAGTTGTTGGCACATGTAACAGTATTCCCTGTAGGGGCAGGCTCGAGTGAAGATAAGAAACGACACTACGAGGTAATATGTTTGGCTGCCCCATTGTCAAAATACCAAACATCTGAGTCTACTGCAGACATGCACTGATCATGAGAAGATGGGTCAAAATTGCAGACTGTAGTAAACGCCCATTCTTCTTCCTGCACAAGATTTGTAGACTCTGTTTTTGGTGTAGAGGCCTTTGCAACAACCATTCAAGCCTCTTTCTTCTTTGGCTCTTTAGCAACCAGTTTTGGAAAATTTTTAATGATATGATCATTCCCTTTATAGTACTTACAAAACAATTTCTGCTTTTCTGATTTCTTCTCATCTTTAGCTTCCTTCTTCGAATATGCAGAATTAGTAGATTTCTACTTACTAGTTGAAGAGCTCCATTTTCCTTTGCCCTTTTGACTAGCCAGGAAAGCTTGATCTGCAACTTGCATAATGGACCTGTTTTGCCTGGATTGATCTTCCTGCAATAGAAAAGAGACTAACTCCTCAAATGATAAGGCATTTGGATTGCCTTTCATCATCAACCGAAGAGTAGAAGCAAAATTTTGATATGAATTAGGAAGACCATTCAGAACCGTCTGCACAAGTGAGCTATCTGGTATAACCTCATCACCAGAAATCAACTGTTCCTTCAAGTCTTTGATCTTCGTTAGGAAACTGTCCATAGAATCACCTTCATTCATGTGCTCACTCTTCAACTGTTTTCGGAGGTAAGCAACACGAGCCTCATTCCTAGCTTGGTACAATGTGGTAAGTGTATCCCAAGCATCCTTAGCTGTTCTACAAGAGCGAATGTGAGGAATAATGGCACATTTGACAGACAAAGCTATCAATGCATGTGCTTGGGCATCTCTGCCATCCCAACGAATTTGCTCTATAGTAGGTGCAGCAGAAACAATAGCACGAACAGGAATCTGCGCATTATCATCTTCGACACCATCTTCATCAGCTCCAGCACCTGTATTTGCAATACCTATAGTCAGAGGTTTAACAGGATGTCTTTCAACACCCTGCACAATGTTCCACAATCCTTTTGCAACCAATACATGTCGCATCATGTAAGCCCATAATGGGTAGTTGGTACCATCCAACTTATCCTCAACAGCCAACATACGGAATACATCAGTGCTTTCAGCCATGGCCGATGACTAAAATACCTTGATGGAGAAAATTGACTGTATCTCAAAAAGTTGAACAGAACTGCCCCGACGAGTTTTGCTAGACCTGTAGCAGACTTCGAGACGCTTATACCGGCGAACAAAAATTAGTATATACCTTTGGCACAAAAAGATGAAATAGCTTGCACAAGTGCTGCGATAATGCAAACGGAGGCCGAAACGAGCTCAGATCGCGATTTCGGCACCACATAGCAAAGCTGTTTTGATCTCGGAAACACGGTGAGTATGCTCATCGTGCGATTCTGAGACTGCAAACGGAGGAGTGTCGACGGCACCCTAGATGAAGCGACGACCTACTCTGATACCAATTGTTGGAGATAGATGTCTACGAAAGCACGTGAACAACACAAGGAAGAAGAAGAAGCTTGGAGCACAACTCACAGTACTGAATGTATTACTAGAGAATGTACAAAGATAAGTAGCCCATTAGGGCAATATGTGTATATACAAGCCGGGGGAAAAAAACCTCCTAAAGAGGGAAAAAAGTGCCCCGGTGGTCCTAGTGTGTTCACCCACATCACTACCTAAATATATCTACACATCTCCTTGCTACACTCACTACAATCAAGGTTTTAATTGTTCCCATCTTTGCAACCATGCCGAAAGTCTCTTCATAGTCAATGCCGTGAGTTTGCTTGAATCCTTTTGCTACTAGTCTAGCTTTATGCCTAGTGTTAATTGCTACAAAGTTACGCTGTGTTAATAACTTAACCGAAATCGTTACCGACAAATATTAACGTAAAATAATGATTCACCGTAAACTGTATTAAACTTTCTATCACCGAAAGACGTTATCAAACCAAGTGGGTTCTTGGGAGTGGTAGGGGTCTGTTAGACAGAGGCCCTGTACTCTTTTCCCAATTCTTAATCACAACATCAAAACGCTAATACACGTCTTAGCTTAGTTACTTGCGGTAACTAGACAATATTGAGTTTCTTTACACCTGCAATTCGAGCTTCTTCAGACTATTCTGCTATTGGAACAGAGCAGTAGTCTAGTCTACAGATTCACTATTATATCATAAATCAACCAAAGTGAAAACTATAGCTGACAGATTCATTCGTTATCACACTTGCCCGTGATCTCAAAAGTGTACGTTACCGAAGATACTAGTTCGTACTCATATTCGGGGTCACAGTTATTACATTGAATGCAAGGAGTCTGATAGAAACACACAGAACATACTCCGACAAGGAAACAAATTACTTATTCGATTCATATAGCCAGATAACTTACTTAAACTAACTCAAGGTACTTCAATAACTGAAGAATACGCAGTAATACAACATGATAACAGTACTCATACATGCCATGGGTTACTGAATCACACGTTACGATGAATTTCAATACGAGGAGACGATACAGAACTCAACATTCACAGTACTCAGAACTCCGTAACAGTGTAAACAATCATCTGACAAAAATCAGGCGAATAATCTGGCAATTCAAGTAAAAAAAGTCTCTCTTTTAACATTCTCCTTACATTGCTTTATATAGATTTACAAAGTGCGCGTACCAACTTTTGTGCGTAATTCCAGGAACTCCGTTACATCCGGTAGTCATTACATTTGTCTCACTCGGTGGCCGACTAACACTGGCACGCACAGTGGACTCGAACCCGCAAGTGATTTTTATTACAAAACTCATTGTTCCTCTACGATTCCTTCTAGATACATATTTCTTGCTAGTCTAAATGTGCGGGCTATTTTTTTCTTAAGTGTTTCTAATAATTGTTTAAGGGTATCGGGTTCTAAAATCTGAGCATCTACTCTAACGGAACTAAGTGCGATGGCTTCAGTAAGCAAAATTTCGGCCTGTGTTTGCAAAAAGGCCTCCTGTAAATAAAAATCGTTTGATAATGCCGCACCTCTTGCTGTCTTCATGTCTGTTACTTGTTTCTGCATCTCATTGATTCTGTCTTTCTGGTTGCGTACCTGATTATCTAATCTTCCGAACTGTTGGTTCTGGAACTCTATGGTTTGGTAGTAAGCGTCCCGTTCTCTGCGGGCATTTGCTAAATCTTTCTGATATTTAGATTCTCTGTTTAGTTGGTGTTTCAGCATGTTGTTGACATCGTCTAAGGACTCTTTTGCTCTTTGTAACTCTTCTACTGCCTGCTTTGCTTCTCTCTGCTGCTCTTGATATTTCTATATTGTGTTCTGCAACTGGACTCGTGTTTCTTCCAGTAGGTTTCCTAGTGCTATTCTTGTATCTTCGGTATCTTTGAGTGTTTGTTTTAACTGTATTATTTCCGCATCGGCAGCTATCAGCATTTCTTCTTTTGCAGCCATTGCCTTATCTTTCTGACTTGAGCTCTCTTCTTGTTCTTGAAGTATAGCCTGTAGCTGCTTGATCCGCTCTTGTAGTGCATGATTTTCTGCTCTTGCTGCTTGTAATTCTTCCTGAAGAAGGGTGATATCCACCTCCATTATTTCCAATTTCCTTTGGAATTCTTCTCGGGCACTGTCTGTGGCGTGCTTCAGGTGTTGCGGCAATTGTTGGGATAGATTAATTAAATGGTGACCCATATTTTCTAGTTCCGAAAAAATTGGCGACAGGGGAGGATGAGATTGTGACGAGGTTCCGGCGAGGAGTTGTTGTGAGTTTGGAGGTGAATAGTTAAGGGAGGATGTAGAGGCTTCAGAAGTTCCGGTGTGGTGACTGGGCTTGATGGGGCTGCGGTGTGGTTTCGGTTGGGAGATGGGGTTAGCATGCGGGGTTTTGGGGAGGGCAGAGTCAGTAGTTGTTACCTCGTTTATTTGTTTTGTTTCTGCATTGGGTGCTTCTGTAGATTCCACTGCCTTCAGTAGCTTGTCTAGTGCATCTTGATTGGATTGCTGCTCATTTTCCTGATGTTCTGATTCTCTTTCGGTCGAAATTATTTCCGTCTCTGCTTGATCTTGTTGTTCTTGTTGCTCAATCGACGATTCATTATGCATTGAGGTGGCAGTATCATGAAACTTCTCTTCTTCCTGCTTCTCGTCTTCTTTATCATCAACCTTATCCTTTCCTGCTGAGCCCTGTGCTTCACTTTCTGAGGAGCTAATTCTGATGCGTTTTTTGCGGAACAACTGATTAAGCTCTTCTTCATCTTCTTCCTCATCGTCTAGTAGTTGAATTGACTCTTCGTGCCTTAGAACGGGTCCTCGTTGTGATGGTTGAGCGGCGAGTATGGTTGGGAAGAGAAAAGAAAGGATGTGGGGAAGTCTGGATCGAGGGGTGGTTCCTTTGTTAATTTGTTTCACTATGGCGACGCACTCCTTATGGATTCGGTGAAAGAAAAATGAGGCGAAATTAACGGGTTCTCGTGCGGCAAGGTCGATGGCGGAATAGAATGGTCTGGAGATTCCGTATGTGCGTTTTTGGAGGTTAAGGATTGCGACTAAGAATTGTAATGCAGTTCTTTCGGGTTCAGGTCGGCAGAGAATGGCGTATTCATTCGATGAATGACGCGGGAAGAGTTCGGTCATGCGGGCTACGAGGATACTGGGGCCATTCTCGCGGCCTTGTGGAGTGAGACGGAAGGCTTCGGCGAAGGCCTGGAAGGTTATTACGGTTCTATATGGTAGGGAGGGGAAGAGCCATTGTCGTTCAGCGATGGGAGATTGGGCGATGGCTGGGATAATTTGTGCGAAGAAGGGATGGGCTTCCACTGAGTGCCAAGGCAGCTCAGCGAAGTTGGCCAACCCTCGGATACGCAGGTATTCTCCTACCTCGGTAGGGATACCATCACAGAAGGCTGTGAAGTTCGCCAACGCTTCCATTGCGCACGCGAACACGAATACACAGGACACAGCACACGGATACACAGAACACAGAACACACAATCACAATTACAAGAACACAATAGCGTTTTTTGGTGCAACCGAAGAGCTTAAGTACACATATTACGGTGGGGGGGTAGGAAGTGATGGTTATCATTGTGCAGTGCTGGAATGATATTGCTTTTAATTTGGCATGCATACTTGAGTAATTGGTAAGGAGGGCGGCTTATGACAAAACATGGATATTAAAAAAAAGAAGAGAAAAAACAGAATGAAAAGTAAAAACAAAAGCTAAAAAATGCGGTCCACCGCCGAATGATTTAATGCGGACTAGTAGCGCTTCGATACGGCCGCAGCTTCGAGCCGTTGATTACCTTTGGAAGTGTATTTCCGGTCAATGTAGTTAACCGAAAAGTGGCTGGTCCGATTTGCTCTGCGATCTTGTAAGGGCCGAACCACCGTAATTTGAATTTGCCTGCGGATCTATTTGATTTTGCGTTATAAAAAAGTACAAGCTGTCCTACCGAAAACACTGGAGTTTTCAGGTTTCGATCATGCATCCTTGCTTGTCTTAATTGAACTTCGTGCATGGTTAAAAAACTGAGCCATCGGTGTTCGTCTAACTCTCTGAGTGTGTCCAATCGAAATGTCAGTGAGTCTTCCGGTAGCAGTTTCTGGGTAATGGCTACTCGTAAACTTGGTATAACCATCTCCATTGGTGCTATTGCTTCTAAGACATAAGATAATTTGAAAGGTGTCAATCCTGTTGTTACTTTGTAGGTAGTCCGGTATGCCCATAACACTGCAGGTAGCAGTTGATCTCATCTTTCCGGTGATTCCATGATCAATTTTCGAAGGATATTCAGCAAAGATTTGTTTGTACTTTCGGCCAATCCATTGGCACGAGGATAATAAGGAGAACTAAATTTATGTGTGACCTGGAACAAATGTGTAAGTGCCTTCATTAGATTGTTTACAAAATGAGTGCCTTGATCTGAGACAATATCCAGTGGTAAGCCAAAACGTGGAAAGACATCGGTTAGCGGAAACTTTGCTACCATAACTGCTGTAGCAGACCGTAAAGCCCAGGCTTCAGCCCATCTGGTTGCATAGTCTGTACAGGTCAGTATGTAACGGTTGTTACTGAAAACTACTGGTGGTGTAATTGGACCTATAAAATCTAGACCCCACTTCTGGAAAGGTTCCATTGGTAAGATGGGTTGCAGAGGAAAAAAATGACGTTGTAAAGGCTGACCCGATCTTTGACAAGTATCACATTGTTTGACAAACTGTAAGATATCTCTGTACATCGTTGGCCACCAGAGACCACTCTGCAAAATTTTCCGGTGAGTTAAATCTACAGCAAAGTGGCCACCGGAAGGAATCGAGTGAGCCAAAGTGATAACTGAGTTAACTTCATGCGGTGGAATACATCGAAGTAGGATTCCGATGTGATCTTCATAATATAATTCTCCAGTAATTAACCGAAATCGGCGGCTAAAAACTGCAATTTTCCTGCATACTGCTCTAGAAGTATGAGATGGAAGGCAACCATTAGTGAGAAAGGTCAAGATCTGATCATAATATGAAAATGGGATAGGTGGGTCTGCAGATTCTTCATTAATTGGTTCTGATACATAAATCGCGGGTGTCGTGTCATCTATACCCACCGGAGATTCACCGGAATCTAAGCGGGATAAAAAATCTGCTAAGGCCTGTGAACTGCTTGGTCGGTGAATGACTTCGTAATCAAATTCCTGCAAGAGTAAGACCCATCGCGCTAATCGACCTCCTAGATGCTGCTGCCGAACTAGATAGACAAGTGCAGCGTGATCTACATGAAATGTGAATTTACGGCCTAGCAAGTAATGTCTAAATTTTTTGACCAAATATACTAGTCCTAGACATTCTCTTTTTGTTACAGAGTAATTTTTCTCAGCAGGTGCTAATCTTCGACTTGCATAATACACTAGTCTAAACCATTTAACAATTTGTTGCATCAATACACTTCCTATTGCTATATCTGAAGCATCAACAAATATATGAAATGGGTGATCCCAGTCCGGCGGTTGTAAGATAGGAACTTGTGTTAATATATGCTTTAAACGATCAAAGGCTATCTGGCATTCTTGGGTCCATTCAAATTGTCGAGGTGTTTTGTTGATTAGCTTGTTTAGTGGTATAGCCAGATGAGCAAGCCACCGTAAGTGCCTTCCATGCCACCGTACTTGGCCCATAAAGCGCATAACTTCTTTTGGAGAGGCTTGCACCGGAGCTTCTAATACTGCCGAAATCTTATCTGGATCTACTTGGATACCTTGTGCAGATACAATGTGGCCAAGTAACTTGCCACATGAGACCGCAAACACCGATTTGTTTGGATTCAAACAGATTCTATATTCTCTGCATTTCTGAAAGCAGCACCGTAAATGAAACAGATGTGCTATCATCTTACCGAAAATTGAAAAATCGTCGAGATATACTTGCATAAATGAAGTGAGATAAGGAGAAAATATCTCTTGCATACATCTTTGAAATGTGCTTGGTGCGTTTCTTAATCCAAACCACATTACTGTACAAGCAAAGACACCCCAATTGGTAATAAATGCAGTTTTCGGTATATCTTCTTCGGCCATTCTTACTTGGTTGTAGCCACTGTATCCATCTAGAAATGAATACATCTCGTGACCTGCTACTCTATCAAGCATGGTATCTAAAAAGGGAATTGGAAAGGGATCCGGTACGGTTGCTGTATTTAATTTCCGGTAATCTACACAAATTCTCAATTGCTTGTTTTTCTTTGGCACAATCACAATTGGAGAGATCCATTCAGCATGCTCTACTGGCACGATGAATCCAACTTCCAATAACCTATCAAGTTCTGCCTTTACCTGGGAGGCATAGTGGGGATTCATCCGGTAGCTGGTTTGTTTTATCGGTCTTGCTTCCGGCTTGAGCATGACCCTGTGCTGGTAGATACGGGGGTCTAATCCTTTCATGTCTTTGTAGTCCCATGCAAAGACATCAATGAATTCTTGGAGTAGCTGGATTAAATCTGCTTGAAATGTTTCCGGTAAGTTTTGCTTTATCTTCACAGGACGCGGATGATCTTCATCTCCTAAATTGTAAGTAATCAGCTGATCTTCGGGGACATAGAACTGTTGATGTTTCTCTGTGTTGTCTGTTGGTTTAAGAAGTTGCTGCAATTCATCGTCATCCTTCTTAACCTCTTCTGTGACGGGTATTACTGTACAGATTGAAGCATTCCAATTATCTACAACGGGCTGTAGATCAATAGTTCCTAAGGAAATTAAGTCAGCGTTACTCTTCAGAAACTCTTCTTCTTCATCATCTGACAATCCATCTAGCATATGGACTGGATCAGCAAAATACGGTCTAGCGTGTAGCTCGCAAGGTTGTATAGCATCTAATTTTACCACATATCTACGATTGGCATCTTTAAACATAAGCTCTTGTGCAGACCAGTCCTGTATTACCTTCGCATGTTTCAGCCAAGGTCGGCCAAAAAGAAGGTTGTAATCCAAAGTGGATTCCGGCAAATCTAGTATAACAAAGGTCATTTTAAAGGTCGTACCTTGTAAAGTGATGGGTACATTTCGCACAAGTCCTACAGGATGGACTCTTGATTGATCTACCATTCTGACAAAAAATTGAACTGGTTCGATTTCGGTCCATCCTAATCTTTTGCATAAGACCGCCGTCGCAATGTTAACACCAGAGCCTCCATCAATCAATACTTGCGTAATTTTATGATTCTTATACCATACTGTAATCAAGGGAACTGAATGATCGATAGTAGAATCAGGTTCCGGTTGAACTGCCGCTGTTGCCGGAATACAAGAAGGCACCGGACTGAACTGCTGCTGGAACTGTTGTCGAATCCCAGGTACTAATGCCAGAAGTTGGCCTAGAGGCAAAGTGATAGATGCCTTGGATAAAATTTCCCAGGCCTATTGAGATTGGTTTTCCTGCTCCTTTGAACTTGAGGTATCCGCTGATGCAGAAGTATCTGCTCTTATGTCTACTGTTGATGATGGCTCCGCTGTTGCTTCCTTTTGTTGCGTTCCCTCCTTTGTTGACGAAGCCTGAGTCACCAGAATAGGTTCTGGGAAGATTGGTGGTTTTTTTGTGGTCCATTGACTAGCTTTGTTATACATTCTGTGTTGTTCATGTATCCCTGGTTCAAATATTTCTGCTACCGGTTGCAGTTGTTTACCGGAACGGGTCTGGATTGCAGCAGCCTGTATCTCCACCGGTGTGATTTTTACCATGTTGGCCATTGGATTTTGACGTTCCTTCTTCCTTTGATCATACTCAGCTGCATCCTTGCAAAATCTCCTAATATGTCCAAATTCACCACAAAAATGGCAGCGTGGTGGTGGTAAATTGGGATTTTCCGGTGATGGTCTGTTTTGCCAGCGGTTTGGATTATAATTATTATTCCTCTATCCTCGGTAATTTCGATATCCTTGCTGCTCGTTGTTTCTTATTTGTGGAGGCACGTAGTGATTGGCTGGTTGTCCTTGTTCCTGGATAATTGCATTGACAATTGCTATTCCTTGTACTCTAGCGTTGTATGCGCAGTTTTCGATGGTGTGTCCGGCAATGTTGTAGATAGCGCAGAATGTTTGATTAAGTGCGCAATTGGCACTGGTATGTCCTGAATTTTTGCATATGTTGCAGTATACCTATCTAGTCATATCTTCTACAACATTCTTGTTTGCTTTTAACCATTCTAAATCTTCTGTAAATCCACCGACTTTGTGTTCCAATTGAAGAGTCATTGCAATGACTGCATCGAGGGACATTGCTCCGACACATCTTATGATCATGATCTGCTTAAGTTGTGGAACCAAGCCATTGATGAACCACTGAGTGATAACATCATCTGGTAAGTTAGCATGGGCCGGTGGTAGCTGCCTTAAGTGTGTTCTGAAGAGAGTAGCATACTCCTGTACAGTTTGATTTGGTTTCTGTCTGTTATTCTGCAGATAATCAAAAATTTTGGCTGGATTCTTTTTTAGCCTCAATCGCTGCAGAAAAGCATCTCGTACTGCTTCGTAGGTGCCGAAATGATTAATATCATATTCTGTAAGCCATCTAGCTGCTTCATTAACAAGTGTAGATTGGAAGACAATGGCTTTGTAGGCCTGATCCGGTGGATGATTGAGAACTGCATAACTTATTTCAAAAGTACGTACGTGAGCATCCGGATCATCTCTTGGAAATCCACCAAACTTTGTGTACGTCACTCCCGTTGGAGGTGGCCTGGGTGGACATAACTATTGTTGTCCGTTCATCGTGAGCGTGTTATACTTTCCTTCTGAATTACTGGAATCTGTATCGTCGAAGGACGCACGTTCCGGTGTGATTATCTTGTCTACTATGCTTTGAATTTCTGTTTCGAACAGCCTTCCTTCCTCCTTGATGTCCAGTGTATGGGAACTTGCTTCCAAGCACGGCAGATGGGCTGAAGATTTAGCAGAAAATGCTAAATCGTCACCGGAAAACTGTGATTTTCTTACCGAAATTTCACTGGAATAATCTGAAATTGTGCCCGAATTCGGCGTTTTTTTGCCTTTGCCGATTTCTTTGACTAAAGCGTTTCTAATCGTAAATGAATCCGAATCTTTTCCCAAGAGTGTTAAACTAGATTCCAACTGCGTCTTGGTAGGTTCTGGAATTACTATATCTTCGACAGACTGTGCCGAAATACTACCGGAATCTACCAGAGGCGTAACAGGTTCCACCAGACTATGACCGGAAACAGTTTTGACGTTCTTAACTTTCTTGACAACTGGGTCAGTCCTAGTTGTACTTCTACCTCCCAAAGTTGGCTTTAGTACTCCAGACTGATGGTTCTTGGGATACGTTTCACCGGATCGAGTAACCGGCATGTATCATCTTTTGTACTATTCGCTTAATATTACTAACGGGACAGTCTGCAACAATCTGGTTCTGTTGCTACTGCCAATCGAACGATAATCTAATTCCGACAAATGACTGGCAATTTTGATGCCACCTTCCCACAGATGGCGCCAAGTGTTAATTGCTACAAAGTTATGCTGTGTTAATAACTTAACCGAAATCGTTACCGACAAATATTAACGTAAAATAATGATTCACCGTAAACTGTATTAAACTTTCTATCACCGAAAGACGTTATCAAACCAAGTGGGTTCTTGGGAGTGGTAGGGGTCTGTTAGACAGAGGCCCTGTACTCTTTTCCCAATTCTTAATCACAACATCAAAACGCTAATACACGTCTTAGCTTAGTTACTTGCAGTAACTAGACAATATTGAGTTTCTTTACACCTTCAATTCGAGCTTCTTCAGACTATTCTGCTATTGGAACAGAGCAGTAGTCTAGTCTACAGATTCACTATTATATCGTAAATCAACCAAAGTGAAAACTATAGCTGACAGATTCATTCGTTATCATCCCCATTACTAATGAATACCTTAGGATATCCTCTGAGCTTGAGACCTTGGCTATGGCTGGCCCTTGTCCCACACACACATGGAATGGTCTCTATAGACCATTGTCTGACATCTGCAAGGATAACTCTTATACCAATTGAATTAGTGAGTGATGAAAATACCTTCTTGCAACCCATCGTATCTCTAATATCTCTCATATAGCATGAAATGTTTCTTGATCAAAATAAACTTTTTCTATACTAACACATGTGAAAGTATCTTCTT